>JAVGVS010000234.1:132905-185405 GCA_032718565.1 Distichodus sexfasciatus | reverse complement strand
AATGAACGTGTCAGCACATCATATTTATAACTGCAGCTGCAATATGTATATATATAATCACTTATTAAGACTGTAGAAGGTTCACAGCTCTACTTTTGTAGCTTTGTCATATTTAGTCTTGTCATACACACACACATATACATGTGATATATTGTGTATTTTTCATCAGTTGCTGTAATTGCCATCATTTTAATTGTCGACAGAAAGTATAAGTGAAATTTAACTGCAGTCTCCTATATGCAAAACATAATGACTGAAACATTGTATATTGAATATGTATATATTATTTTTAAATGTACATATTTCAGAGCCGTACACGTTTCGAGAGGTCAGTAAACATCTCAGTCACATCAGAGAGCTGCTGAAGAGTCTGGACGTCACTGACGCGTATAACGGAGTGGAGGGAAGCTCGCTGTCCTTTCTCAGGTCCATCACCGGAGACGGGGAAGGTGAGAGCATGAATGCAGTGAGAATATTGTGTGGATGTGGTGGTGAGGATGCTGATGCACATCATTTATAGTATCTCTATTTTCCCCACAATATTTTATATGAATTACTAATTTATAATGTTTTTGGTGTGTTTCACATCGCTTTAGAAAGGTGAATAAAGATTGTTAATATGATTATGAATGACTGCAGACTAAAATTCACAGGGTTCAAGTTCCTACAACCAGCGTTCTTCAAAATGGCTTAAAAAACCAACTTTCTATTTGAAACGGGGGTTCAGGAACCTCCTACATTCACTCAGTTGTTTTCCTCTATATTTTCCAGACAGCAACAAGGTGAAGAGGAAAGCCGAGGTGTTGAAGCAGTCCAGCTGCTGTCCTCCAGATTACATTCTTCCAGGATCTAAAGAGTGTCCTCTGGGCCCGCTGCATCCCCAATTTGGGAACCTGAAGGTAGGCCAGAGGGTGCAGAGTGTAAAATATAAAATATTCATCTGCAGGAACTGTTAATATTTTTGTAACTGTGAAAAGTAGGAGAAAATCCTACACATGGAAAAATATGGGTATCATTTGTCAGAAAAGCATCTTCTTTTAGAGAACATTCAACAGACAGGTAAAGGTACCACTGAGGTACTCAAGATCAAGGTACCGTCCCCAAGCACTGCTCCCCGGGCCCTGCTCACTGCTCCTTCATGGATGGGTCAGAGCTCACTTGTGGTTGTGGTGCACTGTGTGCTGTGGTGTGTTCACAATGACTAATAATCACACAGTTAAATTGTGAATGTGATTTTGGGTGTTTTTAGCCCCCCGAGTGCCTGAAGGTGCTGACAGCCAGCAGCTGGAACCCTCCACCGGGAAACAGAAAGATGCACGGCGATCTCATGTACCTAAACGTGGTCACCGTGGAGGATCGACACGTCAGCATCACCGCTTCAGCTCGGGGCTTTTACGTCAATCAGTAAATACCGAAGAAACATAAAGGACTGCAATTACACAAGCACATTTAATAAACCAAGGGAAAAAATAGAAGTTTATCTCATAATTATAACATATCACATCATAATTCTGAGAAAATATCTCATTTAGTTTTTAATGTCAACAACTAATGAAGAAATGATACACAAACTGAAGATCTTCAAAACAAGTTCTAAAACCTTGCTCTTTTCATCTCTGCTGCTATTAACTGCTTTTAATGTTACATTTTTTAAAAATCTATTTATATTTATAATTTCTTATTCATAATCTTATTTCACTACTACTATACAGTATGTATTTATATTGCACTTTTATGCACTGCTGATGTAAAACACTCTCGCTGAGCTCCAGGTGAGATAATGTGCTTTATTAATGAATTGTCTTGTATGAAGCAGGGACTTGTGAGTGATTAACACTAGTCAAAGTCCAGTCAAACTTTATTGTCATCACTACTGTATACAAGCATACAGAGAGACGAGACGACGTGGCTCCAGCTTCCACAGTACAAAAAGACAAAGCACATATAAATACAAATACAAATAATATTATTATAATAATACGAATGCATAGATTAAGCAAAAATATATACATAGACTATGAAAAAATCAATCAGTATAAAAACTCTCTGGTGTTATCTTGTTGCATTCAATGTGCTTATGATCTGCAGCAGTTGAATATTACGTTCTAAAAACAGGCAGACTATTAAATAAAGTAAAACTACAGAGAAAACTACAACTGGTAATATGTACAGTGAGGTTCAATAACACATGCCAGTATAGTAACAGTCAAGTGGAGAGAAAGTGCAATCAGTAGTATGTGCAAATGAAGGACATTAGGACGTTTCCCAGCTTGTATGTCTGTTAGCCCGGGATCTTTTCAGCACAGCAGTGTCGTGTATTTGTAGATCTACCATGTACACCTTCAACCCAAAGCCGGCGAATCCCCCCGCACTCAGCCACTCCATCGTGGAACTCCTGAACCAGATCAGTCCAGGCTTTAAGAAGAACTTCAGCACTTTACTGAGAAAGAGGCACGGCTTTTATACACTTAATAGCAGATTTTAAAGACCGTTTGAATTGCTATGTTTCCATCAACATTAATTAATACTGGAATGTAATTATGTGCATTATTTGTGCTTAAGATCAGCAGCAGATGTGCTCTAACCAGTGTGTGCTACTGTGTCCAGGGCATCGAGTCACCCCTTTGAGAGGATCGCTACACCTTTCCAGGTGTTCAGCTGGACCGCCCCGGAGCTTCACCACGCCATGGACTGTGTCCGAGCTGAGAATTCCGGCTCACTTCTTCCGGGGTACGAAGAACATGTGCCAGGGCAGGTGAGGCTCTTCAAGGACTGTGTTCAAGATTCAGTCACTTACCTAACCACACCAATAACACCATGTAGAGAAATTTACCTTGAAAGATTCTAAGACAAATGTGCAAATTAAAAACCACATTTCCAAAATTAGAAGTTAATAACAAACTAAGTTAAAGAAGTCTAAACTCAAAGAGTAAAGATTAGAGATGTAGCCGATCCGATATGTGGATCAGTATCGGTCCGATAACGGGCTCAAGCAGCTGGATCGAGTATCGGTGGCATCAGGCCGTTCTATGGAGCCCATCTGTGAATGCGTGTACACTCTATTCGTTATCACGGGAAGTGGCACTGTGGTAAAGTAGAGCTGAGACCATTGTTCCAATAACTCGAATAATTCTATTACAAAAATGGTCGAGGCAGTTGTTCTAGAATGGAAGCTTGGTTTAGTTCATTTTACTCGCTAGAGCAGCTCCGCTTGTATTTCACACGGACGCTTAATAATGACACACAACGTTTTCAGTGGCGCGATCAAGACGAGACCTGATCCCTCTGTGTGTGAAAGTATTTGTGAGATTATTTTAGTTCCTGCACTAAAACACAAGTAAATGCATAAAAAAAACATTTTAGACATTTTTCACGATGTAAACACGCGCGCTGTGTTAATGAGCGCGCGCATGAGCACCATTACTCGCTAAAACGCTCCAGTTCGGTCAAAACGTTGCCTTTATTACAGACACAAACCATATTTTAGCTGATAAATAACCACAACAACCAGCGTTCTACTCACAGTTCTGCCATTTATTTAGATTTTCCATCGTTTATTCTGGAACGCGTGCCCAGCGCTTCATTGTGACGCAGCTCCGGAGCGCGCCCAGAGGATCGTAATCGAAATGTAGTTCTCTGCAAAAGCAGCTCATTTTATAGGCCAAATTGGTTCAAAATAACAAACTTCAGTATTTCATTTTCAATTGATCTAATTTTTTTCAGTTTTATAATGTTATAGTGTAATCAATAAGAAAGAAGAAATATTTATACGTCTAACGAACAATTTTTAAGAACAAATAATTTAGCATATACGTGTGTGTAATTATTACATTGTTTTAGTAGGAAAACAGGATTTAAACCAAGCATTTCCTTAAGCACAACAGTAATCTCAGTCTTGTATTCAGACATTTTTAAAGCATTATTTTATGTTTTAAAAAGACTGTGACTGTAACGGATTTGTATCGGTATCGGCAGATATCCAAATTTACAATATCGGTATCGGACATAAAAAAAGTGGTATCGGCCCATCTCTAGTAAAAATGCAGCAGGTTGTCCACCATACCACAAAACAGCACGGAACAATCCTAATAAAAACAGTACTGTAACATCACAATGTGACTGAGTCCCTAAAAATCACAACAAAAATCAATTTGGCGTGTGTATATCATCTTTAATCCTCAATGCAGCTTCGTGACTGGAATGAGGAGCTTCAGAGCACCAGAGAACTCCCACGCAAGAGTCTCACAGACCGCCTGCTCCGAGACAGAGCCATCTTTAAGGTGCTGCCATTTTCCTGTACTTCAGAAGAGAACACTCACGAGCTCCTGACTAATTTGAGTTGCGAGTTTTATATGCAGTTCTGTTGCCCATTTTCACGGTAAGATCTCCCATCAGGCCAACAGTGACTTCGTGGCCGCTGCAACACAAGGTGCCATGGCGGTTGTCGACGGCAACGTGATGCCCATCAACCCCAGCGAAGAGCCGCGCAATCAGATGTTCATCTGGAGCAGCATTTTCTTCAGCCTGGGGTTCGATGCCCGGGAGCATTATCAGGAATGGGGCGGGGAAGCTGCTGCTCACGCCGCCTCCAACGTGGACCTGAACGGGGTGCGAGCCTACAGCGCGGTGGACACTCAGGGCCTGTACGCGCTGGGCACCGTGCTGGTCGATTACCGAGGTTACCGGGTCACTGCCCAGTCGATTATCCCAGGCATTTTGGAACGTGAGCAGGGCCAAAGCGTGATCTACGGTTCTACTGACTACGGCAAGACTGTTGTCTCTAATGAGAAGTAAGTTCATTCTGAAACTGTACAAAGAATTGTACAAAGTGATGCTAAGCAGATATCACTACAGCACTGTACGATATTATGCAGATTTAAACAACAGTGATTCAATGTCTTTCAATATCACAAGCCTGCTATAACTCAACATCAGAGACAATATCACATGCTGTAATCAGATATAATATAATGACAATATAATCCATCAGTAAACTATCAGATTATCGGTAATCGGTGGCACAGTGACACAGGGAGGTGATGTGGGTGTAATGATTCATTCATTCAGTCATTATCAGAACCGCTTAATCCCAACTGGGGTGGCGGGGGGACCGGAGCCTATCCCGGGAACTACGGACGCAGGGCGGCAACACACACACAATCACACACACATTCACACCGCATGGTGCCAATTTAGAGTCGCCAATTAACCTATATTGCACGCTTTTGGTCTGTGGGAGGAAACCGGAGCACCCGGAGGAAACCCACACCAACGCGGGGAGAGCATGCAAACTCCACACAGAAAGACCCCACGGCCGACCTGGGGCTCGAACCCAGGACCTTTGCCCTGTGAGGCGGCAGCGCTAACCACTGTGCCACCGTGCCGCCTGTAATGATACATAAATCTGCAATCTCCAAATCTTCTTTTAAATGAAAAGCTGTTCAGTATGAGTTAATGTTACAATATGTACGATGTCTGATCAAATGTTTTAATTTTGGATCAATGGTATGGGCACGAAGATCATAGATCGATGTAACTGCATATGAATCTCTGACCTGGTGAAGGTACCTGAAGCTCCTGGATAAAGCCAGCAAGCAGCTGAGAGTGCAGCGCCACCTGGTGCTCAACAAAGACGACACACCTGTAGAGTTGTGCTCCTCCGTGGAGTGCAAGGGCATTGTGGGTAACGACGGCCGTCACTACATCCTGGACCTGTTGTTCACTTTTCCGCCCGACCTCAACTTCCTGCCGGGGGAAGGGGAGGAGCTTAATGTCGAGTGTCAGCAGCTAGGCTTCCCGAGGCCACACCCACATCGACTCACCTGTCTCAGGCAGGAGCTGATCGAGGCGTTTGTGAAGCACAGGTGAGTTCATAACATAAAGCCATTAGAGGGGTCCAAGCACCGCAGTCTAAACTGAAATTTACCTGTGTAAAGCATTATTATTATTATTATTATTATTATTTGCCGTTATTATTAATATTATTATTTGCTGTTATTATTACAAATCAAGTAATAAAGGCTCATAAATTAACTAAAAATGTATGAATAATTTTAGGGTGGTGAAGGTGGTTTTTTGGGGCAGTTTGGTAAGTCCAAACAGAATTTTTTTAATTTGCACTGGTAGAGGTTTTTGCTGTTTTTCTCCCACAGGTACGACTTATTTTTAACGGCGGCATCCAGAGGATTAACACAAGAGGAACCTCCTCATACAAACCACAACCTCAAGGCAACCGCAGAAGATTCCAATCACAGCAGTTCCACAGAGTCAACATCTCCACCACACTTCGATTTACGCTTCAATCCAAACGTGTTCTCACCTGGTGAGTTATTAACAACAGCATTTACACAAATGTGCTGCAATTAAACGCAGATATCAACAATATACAACAACAACGTGGTGAATGCGGAGTATGAGAGACCGATTCTAGTGATTTTAGTCTATAAATTTGTGTTCTGTTTGGCTTTGATATATCCTGTCAAAAAACCTAGAAATATCCAAAATTTATTAATTTTAAGTGATTTATTGTACAGTTCTTTGTACTTGGCAATAAACTTACCTCTGACTGACTTTGTGATTGTAAAGAGTTAAGTGGTGGTTAAATGTTGCTCAGAACTGACTGTACATGTTCATATTCCAGGTGTGCGTTTTCCGTCGGAATGCTGTAAGGACATTGAGGAACAGAAGCAGCTTTTAAAGGATGCTGTAGCGTTCCTCGTCTCTCACCAGATCCCGGCTTTTGTAAATATCCTGGCCTATATGTAAACCATTTGAACATCCTCTTATAATAGCATGAAGACGTTTGATGTAAACTACCTCATAAATAAATCTCTGGTGTAGATTAGGAGCTGTCTGGAACACGCCACGATGCCGCTGGACGGCACCACGGTAACCGAGGCTCTGCATCAGCACGGCATTAATATCAGATACCTGGGCACGGTGCTGCAGTGTATCGAAAAACACCCACAAAATCTCCGACTGGATCACGTCTATGTGAGGATTACTCATCCTTTATCAGAGTCTTACTGCTTATTCCGCGTGCTGAACAGGTTTGTGTTGTTTTGTAGAGGATCGTGCTGTGTGAGCTCATCACTAGGTGCACAAAGCATCTCTTCAGGGCCTACATACTAGTAAGTGTCTCGTCTTCTACTTCAGCTTGTCAAGATACAGATTATTCAACACTGAAATGAGACCATCTTACACCACTTTCAATAAACGTCACTGTCGTTTAGAATATAAATAAAATTTAAAAATAACATTCTTTAACTCGCTTACAAAGCATGTACAGGATTGATGACAGCGTCGGTGGCTGATGAGAGAAGCTGAATCACTCTCCTGCTTTAAACAGCTTTTAAAAACATTATTCTTTCCTTTGAGTTTTAATATTTGTTATTTTATTTAACTGTATCCCAACATTTGTAGTTGTTCTTAATTTGTGCACCTTCTGTTGTGCTTAGATTTCTTTTTCAGTATAGTTTTTAATTATTTTATTATATTTTTCTTTTTAAGATTTGTTGTTATTATCTCATGGCTATTCTTACAGTTGCTTCTACTCCAACACTTTAGTTACTTCTGTATCTGTTTAGTTCATTTT
This sequence comes from Distichodus sexfasciatus, assembly GCA_032718565.1. NCBI lineage: Eukaryota > Metazoa > Chordata > Actinopteri > Characiformes > Distichodontidae > Distichodus > Distichodus sexfasciatus. Next base: position 177,811 of record JAVGVS010000234.1, on the reverse strand, counting down.
TGTTTTATGGATTTATTTTTTTATTACTTGATTTATAAGATAATTTAATAATAATAATAATAATAATAATAATAATAATTATTTTATTATTATTATTATTAATATTAATATTAATATTATTATTATTATTATTATTATTATTATTGTTGTTGTTGTTGTTATTATTATTATTATTATTATATAATTAGTTAAATAATTCAGTTTTACCAGAAAGTCTACAAGGTATGAACAAGATAGCAGAAAAATGAAATAAATTGAAAAATTAACTCTAAATGGTGTAATGATAAATGTGAACATTACACCATTATTATAATAGGGTTATTATTATTATTTGTTTGATAGTTATACCAATTAATAAGTCATTTTAATTATCAGCAATTATTTCATAGTTATTTCATTTTTGTGCTGTTTTGTCCGTACTATGTGGACTCTTCAGCCAATATTATTATATTTTATTTTTCCATCAGGCAGTGGAGCCGTCAGCCCTGTCCTCCTCCGTCAGCCACTTCCTCAACTGCTTGCTCGGCTCCTCCCCTGAGGTGGGGGCGAGGCAGACGCTGGAGCGAATGGGGTCAAGGCGCAGGGGCCGGAGGAGGCGGAGTCGGGGTTCAGTGGGCGGAGCAGTCAGCGCGTGGGCCGGCCTGACGTCCAATAGGTTAATGGAGGCGTCGGGCAGAGGGTCGAATAGCCATTTACAAAATACCATGGTGGTGAGGACTGACGATTCATTTTTATAATAAGTATCCATGAAGTGAAACCTTCATAATAACTCAATATCCATATCAAAATCAATATCCATCAATATAATAACAATATAATCCGTCAGTTAGGACCCAGCGATATCACCTCAAATCGATATCACCATTAACTGATTAACTGAATATGCAGATGTTGCATCGTTAACTTTCGAATGTTTCATCACAATATGATATTATATTAATGTGATGTATGATTCAGATTCTGCCCATATCACAAAAAGTATATGATACGCTTCAATTTCAGTTCATTTGATTGATATGAGACAATATCATATCATTGCTGTCGGATGGAAACCTCGGCACTCCATCTTTGGTCATTTTTGATTTTCTTTCATAAAACAAATCTATTGGTCAGCCTTCACGTTGGCCTGTCAGTTATTTAACCAATGAAAAGTGTTTAAAATGGCTCGTTCATATATTTATGTACACTGTTCAATGCATCTTTTTGAAATTTCCTGTAAAGTAACAGTTTTGCACTCGACAGCGACGACATGCTGATTTAACATCAACACAAATCACAAAAGTATCATTTTCCATCTTTATACCTGAACTCAACCAGACATTGACATGAAAAATAATCTCTCAATGATAACAGAGCTCCTGTTCAATATGCAGCGATGTTACAGTGTGTGTATGATGAGTGGTTGATGTTTTCAATGCTATAGGCTTATTTGTCACTAAAGTGATGCTCGATGTATTATTGCAGAAACACATTCCTTGTATGTTTTCTTTGCAATGATAATTCTGTTAGTGTGTGTGTGTGTGTGTGTGTGTGTGTGTAGTGTCTCGCGTCGTGCAGTAAATGTGGAGGAGGCGGTGGATAGATGGCAGCTACGAAACAGCGTCCTGCTCAGAGAGACCTGCATTAAAACTGGTATTCAGGTAGAAACTCATCCACACACAGTCTGTCTTTGGCATCAACTCCTATAGTCCAAAGTTTAACATGTAAATAAACAAATGAGTAGATAAATAAATAAATATCTTTAATCCTAATCTTGATACAATACTATATGATGCAATAGGATATGATACTACTATCGTTGTCCACTGAATCAACATCTTACTGAATCATACTGTAATAATTAATGCATCATGATAAATACAATATGATATTGAGTTAATGGACAATGTTTTGCCGTCTGCTGATATCACAAAATCTACAATGATACAGTTTCCATTTGATTCAAAAGCAATTGATATGAGACAATATCATGAAAGGCTCCTCAAATATCATTTGAACATGTTTACTGGAGCTACGGCCCACAGCAGCCTCTGTTACTATGTTTAATTAAAGTTTTGACCAAACTAAACCACAACTCTGCACTTGCTTTGACATCAGTGTGACTGTGATTGTCTCATATTGAGAGCTGGCTCAGGAATTGAATCCAGTATTATCGTATCGTAGCAGTCCAGTGTTTCTATGTTGTCTTGATGCTGGCTCGATGATGTATCGCTGTAGATTGATGTATCGTTACACCCCTAACTTTCAGATCCTCCTCAGAGAGTATCACTTTGAAACTAAGAACAGGTCCATCTTCAGTGAGGACGACATCCTCAACATCTTCCCCATAATCAAGCATGTCAACCCCAAGGCTAGCGATGGACTCTGCCTCCTGCGCTGCGGTCAGGCCAAGGTTCAGCAAGGTAACTGCTGCAGATATCTAACATTACCGGCTCACTAGACAAGGTCTTAAACGTTTAAAAAATACTTCTTAACAACATCTTACATTTTTCTCAACCAAACAAGGGGAAAAACTTCAGAAGTGGCAAAGGAAATAGTTCTACAGAGTTCTACAGAGCCGCTCAGATCGAGCCATTTTGTTTCATTAATGTGTGTACGTGGAGACTGCATGACCAGCTGCTTGACTGTATACACCTGTGGCAATGAGTCTGACTGAAACACCTGAACTAAATAATTAAGAGCTGTGTCCTAATACTATACTTCATATGAACTTTATCGTCATCTCAGTCACGTACAAGTACACAGAGAGATGAGAAACACACTATAAATATAAAAATGTGCTGTTTTAGTTATGTGAGGTATCAGGGGCTGTTTGTAGTGTAACAGTGTGTTTGCCCCGGCGGTAAAGGTACCACTGAGGTACTCGTGAGCAGGGTACCGTCCCCAAGCACTGCTCCCCGGGTGCTGTCCATGTCAGCTGCCCACTGCTTGTTTAAATGCAGAACTCACATGTGTGATTATCGCAAATAATCACTCGATGATATGTGCAAATAGTGCAGCAGCAGTCAAGTGGACAAACACTACAGCTGCAGTCCTGCAAATGCCTTTTTGCATGAAATGTGCAGCAGTTTAATATGAAGATTGTAAACACACAATGTATTAAATAATAAACAGTATCAGTATAGTGTATATACATGATTATAACCCTGATATTGCACGTTGCCGTGGTGACTCATCAGGCTGCCTGAAGGAGGGCTGTGATCTGATAAACCAGGCATTGGGTTTGTTCACCAACGTGTACGGAGCTCTGCACCGGGACGTCTGCACCTGCTGCCGCCTGCTGGGGCGCATTTACTGCATCCTGGGAGATTGCGAGGAGGTGAGAATCGTGCTGCACTCATGTGGCGGCGCCTGCGCTGTGGGCGCGTAAATCAACAAGTTTCATCATGACACCATATTGTATCAATTCAACCAATATCACAACGTCTGCTCCGATTTCCAGTTCACTTCAGTTCAGGAGTCAGTGATGGATATGACACAATATCACACGCTGATTTAACAACATCACTTCCATTCATATCACATCACAACAAACAACTCAGATATCATCGGACCGACATCCTGTTCAATATAAAGTAGGGTTAGTGAGGGACATCATTATATCTATCAATATTTAAATTTTGGATCAATGGCACAGGATTGTTGAGTAGTGCATCGATGTACATTGATGTATTGTTACCTCCTATTCAAAAGATAAAAAGTAAAGTAAAACTCGGTGGCCCAGTGGTTAGTGCTGCCGCCTCACAGTCAGAAGGTTCTGGGTTCGAGCCCCGGGTCTTTTCTGTGTGGACTTTGCATGCTCTCCCCGGGTGCTCCAGTTTCCTCCCACAGTCCAAAAGCATGCTCTGTAGGTTAATTGGCAACTCTAAATTGGCCCGTAAGGGTGTGAGTGTGTGTGCCCTGCGGTGTGTTGGCGCCTGCTCAGGGGTCGCTCCCGCCTTAACATAAATGGCTCACCTTGTACAACTTGGTTCAAGATTCATGTCACATAATTACACAACATGTTTGGACTGTGTTGCTTCTTCTTCATAGTGTAATGGTTAGGGAGTTCGCCCTGTGATCAGAAGGTCACCGATCCCAGACTGATAAAGGTACCAGTGAGGTACTCATGAGCAAGGTACCGTTCTCACTGCTCCCTGGGCACTGATAGAGCGCTGCCCTGCTCCTTCACGGATGGTTCACATGTAGAGGACACATGTGGTTGTGGTGCAGTGTGTGCTGTGCTGTGTTCACAATGACAAATAATGACTGACTTACTTATTAACGTGGCAGGCGCTGAGCCACCAGCAGAGGGCGGTGCTGATCAGTGAGAGAGTGCTGGGAATCGATCATCCCGACACCATGCAGGAGTATGTGAGTACCCAACCTCTCCTCGTCCGTGTCGCCAAATAAAAGCGATTTCCAGAAAGTGAGCAGCTATCACCTACATTACTGGAATTCGCGCGGAACTCTGTACCTTCAACCACCATTTGACAACTGTTGACTGAGTTGGGCTTTTTGTGTCTCTGCTGGTGTAGAAGCACTTGGGTCTTTACAGCTTTGCTGCTGGTCAGACGGACACTGCGCTCGTCTGCTGTGCAGCGCTCGGCTGCTGCTGCTGTTGCTGTGTGGAGAGCTTCACCCAGAGATGGCCTTACTGGACGTGAGCTAAACCCAATTTACACAGTGGTAGCTGGTAGTGTAGCGGTTAGGGAGCTGGCCCTGTGGCCGGAGGGTCACCAGCTCGAATCCCAGACCAGTAAAGGTACCACTGAGGTACTAATGAGCAAATGAATAACGACTTCCGTTTGGCAAGAGATAAAACATGCACTTAAACATTTTGCTGACATTGTTTTGGAATAAAACTGGATAGAAATAAAATACCACATATTGTATGTTGACATTTGGTCCAAAAATATGGTAATTTTTTTAAGCCATGTTGTGTACGTTGGAACATTTTTATTTTTGACATTTTAATATGAAACACACTGCAGTACAGTCAGTAGATCTACATTGATGTTTATATAGCTTTCTGGCATGAATCGGTATTGTTTATGCAGTTACATTCATATATGCATTAACATTTACAGTCGTCTCTGTGCAATATTTTAACAGAGTTAATATAAATCTGTAATTTCTTTTTGAACAAAATTGGAAACAACAAAAACATTGACGTGTTGTTCAAAAATACCAGTTTCAGTGATTTCAGTGCTGAGTCATGTCATCCAGCTCTACTTTTAAGTAACTGTTCTGCTCTGTTCTCTTCATCTTTTCATCTCTCGTTTTTTACTCTTCGTGGGGAAAGTCACAGTATGAATCAGCTTTATGTACGTGCTTTATTCCCACGTCTCTGTTCAGAGTAAGATCGGTCTGATGCTGCACAGTGTGATGGAGTGTGATTTTGCCATAAAGTTCTTGGAGAACGCGCTGGCACTCACCTCTAAATACCATGGCCCCGCCTCCCTCAAAGTGGCACAGAGGTGAGCCATACACCACACAAACTACACGGCACCACACGGCAGGACGTGGAACTAGAAGACCCCCATTCAGAATCTCTTATCCATATAATCTTACCTGTGATGATGATTTTAAAAACCATGTTAATACTTAAAAGCAATTCTGTTTGTATATATATATATATACATACATACATACATACATACATAAATACAGTACAATCCTTGTCAGTGAAGTATGAGCACAAAAATCTAAATAATAATTCATTATATTATATATATCCATCATCCATAATAATTGTTGTAAAATGTTAAATTTATCATGACATATGATATGATGAGATATTGATTATATTACAATGATATCTATCTATCAATCAGTATATAGATAGATTATAATATAATTATATATACTTCAGATATATCTTATATATTATATAGATTAAATTATATAGATATACACAGTACATAGTCCAACAGTACATTTATATATATATAATAGATTTAGTGAATAGATCTTCAGAAATATAATGATAATCTTCATAACATAATTGTTGTATTTGAGGTAAACTATTTAATTAAGGTGATATTGATTGTAGCTGATATTGCCCAGCCCTGGGTTTAACATTCCCAAAATATTCCAGGCACATAAACATATGAGATATGATCAGCCAGAATATTGTGTTGTAAATGCTCTTTGTAGTCATCACTTGTTGGCCAAGGTGTACGAGAGTAAAGGACAGTTCCGCTGGCGCTCAGACGCAGAGAAACAACGCTACACCATCTACAGGAGTCAGGTGATTACACACACACCACAACACACACACCAATACACACACACCAATACACACACACACACCAATACACACACACCAATACACACACCAATACACACACACCCCAACAAACACACCAATACACACACCCAATACACACACCAACACACACACACCAATACACACACCAATACACACACACACCAATACACACCAATACACACACACACACACCAATACACACACACACCAATACACACACACCAATACACACACACACCAATACACACACCAATACACCAACACACACACACCAACACACACACACACCAATACACACACACCAATACACACACCAACACACACACACACACCAACACACACACACACCAATACACACACCAATACACACACACCCCAATACACACCAATACACACCAACACACACACACCAACACACACACACCAATGCACCATTACACCAATACACACACACACCAATACACACACACCAACACACACACACACCAATACACACACCAACACACACCAATACACACACACACACCAATACACACACACACCAATACACACACACACACACACCCCAACACACACACCAACACACCAGTACACACACACACACCAACACACACACACCAACACACCAGTACACACACACACAACACACACACACACCAATACACACACACCAATACACACACACACCCCAACACACACACACCAACACACACCAATACACACACACACCAATACACACACACCAATACACACACACACCAATACACACACACACCAATACACACACACACCAATACACACACACACAATACACACACACACCAATACACACACACACACACCCCCCAACACACACCAACACACCCAGTACACACACACACACACACACCAACACACACACCTGTTACACACACACACACCAATACACACACACACACAATACACACACACACCAACACACACACACACCCATACACACACCAACACACCAGTACACACACACACCAACACACACACACCAATACACACACACCCCAACACACACACCAACACACCAGTACACACACACACACCAACACACACACCAATACACACACACACCAATACACACACCATACACACCTATACACACACACCAGCTACACACACACCAATACACACACACACACCAACACACACACACACACCAACACACACACCAACACACCAATACACACACACCAATACACACACACACCAATACACACACACACCAATACACACACACACAAATACACACACCAACACACACCAATACACACACACACCAATACACACACCAACACACACACCAATACACACGCCAATACACTAACACACACCAATACACACCAACACACACCAGTACACACACACACACCAGTACACACACACAAACACACATCAATACACACACCCATATCCACACACACAAACACACACACACAAACACACACACCAATGCACACACAAACACACACACCACACACACACACTCATACATACATACACACACACACAAACACACACAGAGAGACTCTGTGCACAGTTTATCTAGAGAAATTAGAGTAACCGAGTAGGCCGTATTTTGGGACAACATTCCTCTCCCAAACGTCCAGTAGCTGCTGTTGTGTGCTGCGTTAAAAGCTTAAAACCTTCATTTCTGAAAGTACGGCATCACAAGAAATGCTGTAGTTACCAGCAGGTGGGAGAGTGGCATGAGAAAACGCGTGAGAGTTCGGAATACCTCACACTGCTGACCAACCAGGCGGTGATGCTGCAGAGGACCATCAACTTCATCTACAGAAACCCATCCGAGAGCAGTGTGGCCCCTCTCAAAGTAAGCACCAACATCAGCACCGGGGTGTGTGTGTGTGTGTGTGTGTGTGTGTGTGTGTGTGTGTTTGTGTGTGACTGTTAGGGTAACAGTTCTAAAACCTGATGCAAACATCACAGCTTGAGACTGCGGTTGGAGAAGACGGACTTTCAAAGACTTTACATCTTTTCAAAGAGCAGGTGTTAGTGACTGGTGATGAATTGTCAGAAGTGGCATCTGATTGGCTACATTGCCTTATTGCATCACAGTGTGCTCTTGGCATATATATATATATATATACACACACACACACACACATATGCACATACATATATATTTAACTTTTACCCCGATATACTTTGTGTCTTTATTCTGACTACATCTTCCATGCTATCACAGCTCAGCGCTCCAAGTCGCCTCTGGATTGTTGATCAGTTAAACCTGGTGACTGGCATTGTCCTCATCCCACTAAGGTGAGCTCAACATTCTGACACATGACAGTAAATTTGGAAAAAGTTCCAAATAAAAATGTACATTTTAAAAATAAAAATGCAATGATTTGCAAAACTCATAAACCCATATTTTGGGACCAGATCCCTCTGCCAAACATCCTGTAGTGGCTCTTCGCAACTTCATTTCTGAAAGAAAGCAAATGCAAATTTCCTTGTTATGATGATTGTTATGATTTTACATTCCTTGCAGTGTTTTACCTTGATTTTACATTTATATTGAGTTAAAAGTTCTCGTTTACAGAGTGTTGCTAAAAGAAGGCACCCTGTCCCATTTTTTTGAGACGTGTTGCTGCCATCAAATTCATAATGACCTTATTTATTTTCTTAAAATTGTACATTTTCTAGGTTTAAGCCTTTGATATGTTCTTCAAGTTCTAATGTGAATAAACTGTGGGTTTAGGAGCTTTGGAAATCACAAATCAGTTTTAGAATTGGGTCTGTATATGAATAGCTGATGGTTGAAACTGTCTTCCATACTCCTCCATTTCCCTTTAAAGCAACAAGGACCTGGAAACTCTCCGACGTGATGCCCAGAAAACAGCCACTTAAACACAGCCAGGACGCTTCATTACCATCGAATGGCAACGTCATGATTAATCTCACCATATCGTCTTGGGAAACGTATATCCAGTATTGGTCATTAATGAAGAAGCACAAATTAATCTTAAAGTCAAGAATCAAGTTTTCAACTGGAAAATGAATTGAAAGTTGAAAAACCTTGTCCAAATGTAAATGTTTCCTTTGCATGTATAGAAGAGACCAAACATTAATTACTGATAAAATACTGTAATGTAATTATCAATTTAATAGTACCAACTTTTGTCAGTAATATAATGGTTAATGCTGCTACATCCCTGATTTGTACCTCACCAGTAATTAACTATGCATTTGGAGGACAGCTGCAGTAACCCCTCAAATGAATGTTGTTGCATGTACAAGTGAGTGTGTGTCAGTTCTTCTTTAAGGGGAATAGTGCAGATACTGTATATATACAAGCCAGTAATTACACTGTGTGAAAGTGCTTGTGAAATGACATTGGGTGAAGCTGAATTTGTTACTCTCAAGACGTGATTGCACAATAATTGAGTTCATATGTGAATTGCTGCAAAAAATACATTATTATCTCATTGTCAGTTAGTTATTTGTGCAAAGTAGAATGATTAGCAAACACTGCATTTAAATCTGCTCCAATTGCCAAGTAAAAAGTCATTTATACTGTTCTTCACATCATACTGTGAACAAAATGGGAGCACGCAAATAAATCACACAAGTGACAAAACCTTGAGAGACATTATGAGAGACAATTGGAAAACCATCCAACTTTGATAATGTAATAAGTAATAAGAGAACACATCTTACTTTAACACTTGTGCTCAGATTGTGAACATAAAACTTTCTAAGTATTTACACACCTAAATAGTTAGACGTAAATGTTTATAAGTTAAGAATACTTTAGGAAAGAATACAACCTAAGAAAAAATGTAATTCTGTAATTATTCTCACAAATTAGCAGATATAACTCAGATATGTTGTAGTTAATCATCAATTAAAAGCGGACTAAATGATGTTGCATAATAAACGCGTACCAATAAGAATGTAACTGAGAGATGTTTCTCATATGATCTTAATCACAACAAATCTGTATTCACTGATGAGAAATGCCACTTTGCTGAGGTGGTGGCGGTGCGCGCTCCCGCTGCCCTGAGCGCGTGCCCGGCGCGTCCCCGACTGCGGTAGTGAGATGCTTCACGATTCACTTCACGGAGTCGATTCTTTTGAGCTACCTGCTCAAACCAATCGAAGTATGATTCACCATATCAACCGGCCTTGCACAAATATTTTGGAGATTTTAAGGAATAAGAATTCCATTAATGTGATAGTCATAGCCAAATGTGCAGTTTAATTACAAATGAACCACAACACAGGTGAAATTAAAATGTATATTAATTTAGTATTATATTACTATTTTGTGACAGTTTAATTACTAATAAGCCACAAAACAGCTGGACCACTTAATACATATACTGTATACACACACATATACTGTACACACACACACACACACACACACACACACACACACACACACACACACACACACACACAACACAACACAACACAACACAACACAATGTATATCTAATATCTCCTGAATTTGATTTAACGAACAACTCATTAGTCCCGCTATTTTCATTCAGTATTTGTGGTTATTGTTAAGCCTGTGTCCACAAATTACAAAAGAACTAATATATTCAGCTGAATTGTGACATTATAATTTAGGTAAATGGTGCGAGACGATGAAGAATTCGTCCATAGGAGGTCCAATAACGGGGCTAATGAAGGGGCTAAGGACAGAATATATTACGGGATTACCTGATTAGAGGAATTAAATTGCTTCTTTCTTAAAATCTCAAACGGTGTGGAAAGTTCTGGTGTTGTGTCGTTTTCAATCTACAAAAAGTACAAAATGTACAGAAGTCGTGTATAATAATGTATTAGGGATATGAATTACTGGTTTCATCAGACACTACATCGCATCGATTAAATGAACTACGACTCAACGCCGATATCACAAAGTCTCCAACGATACGATTCTGATTCAATTCAGTTCATGAGCCAGCGATCGATATGAGACAATCTCATATGAAGATTTAACACCATCACTTTCATTTATATCACATCACAAGTTATCAAATATCATTTGACACTTTATTCCTGAACTCAATCAGACATTCAAATAAAAAAAAACCCTCTCTTTTAAAAATCCACTTTTCATGTTAAATCGATCGATGATCACTAATTGATGTATTTATGCAGACTGGTGTATCATTACACCTACTTTCACAATATAATGTGTTAATATGTATTAACTAAAATAAATACAAAAAGCAATGATTTGCACATATCATAAACTCATATTTTGGGATAGCATTGATCTACGTTCTCAGCAGCGTTTATAATGTGAATGTAATGTTAAATAATGTTTCTCTCGACAGGCTTATCCACCGATTTCTCGATTCACTCGCGCGTAAGAGTCGGTTGGTTCGACTCACTAAAAAGAGTCGTTGAATGGGAATCGTTGTTGGGCGCTGTGTTCGTCGCTCCGCTGCGGTGCAGAAAGCAGGCAGGACGGAGTGAGGGAGAGGGAGACAGGGCGCTACCCGAGCCGGGACCGAGCGGGAGTTACTGCATATTTGCCCCCATATTCGAGTGCGTTACGAGGCGAGTTGGAGACTCTTCTTCATGTGTGACGGTAAGAGAGCGGTTTGATGGCGTGCGGTTCGGGGAGCGCGTCGCTCTGCGCCTCAAAATGGCGTCCGGGCCGTTACAGCAAAATAACAGGGTGTGAATGTGGAGTAAAAATCACCTTAATTTGGCCTCACCACAGTTTAACGAGAACATGCTTCAGGAGAACACCCACAGCACAAGGCTGATTTTAGTGGTTAATAGCTGTTTGGTGCAAGATGAGTGGCGTTTGTGGCGCTGCGGTAATAAACACATCAACCGGCAACGTCGCCCTGCTGTTAGCTTAGCATCATCGCTGAGGCGAAAGCTAACTGCTAACTAGCGAGGTTTGTCCGGCTCGGAGCTGACCGCTTCGCCTCGCTTTTGCGTGTTATTTTGGGTGTGTCGGGTCTGGTTGATGAAGTGTGTTAGCGTGTTAGCGTGTTAGCCCGGCTCTAGGGCTCGGTCGCCGTGAGGCCGCGTCCCGGCCTGAAGTTCACCCTGCGCGGCGCGGCCACAAGGGCGTGTAGCTGTCCACTCACTACACTTTATTAGACTTTATTACTGACATTCCACAGTTCTGCTGTGCTTCAGTGCTGACCAGTGACTACACCACAGCAGAACCGGAAACAGTGTACAAGAACCGGTAAAGGTACCACTGAGGTACTCATGAGCAAGGTGCCGTCCCCAAGCACTGCTCCCGGGTGCTGCCAGAAATCTGCCCACTGCTCCTTCACGGATGGGTCAGATACAGAGATCACATGTAACCAAGTGGTGCCCTGTGCTGTGTTCACAATGACAAATAATCACGCACTTATTCAGCAGGACAAAAAATAATGCAACGTCACCTAAAAGCTCATGGTTATTATATGAATAAGCAGAATGTTTGGGCTGATGCTTGGGGCAGGAAATCCAATTATTGAAGCTCATCCACCAATATTCACATCATTTTCCCCCAAATTTGATCTTGACAAAGGTGACATTTAAATAGAATAACATTATACAGCTGCAGAATAGTAGATAACCTGATGTTTTGCACAGTTAAGCATGCAGTAAGCAAGCATGCAGTGTGAGAGTGTTCTTCACTGCTTGTAGATTCTCTTCTTATTTAGGAACAAAATCTCAAATAACAAAACATTGGTGAAGGAGAGAATCTTGATGAAAAATGTGTAAGTGGTTTTTAAGAACAAATTTCTTCTTAAGAATGGTTGATGCATGAAGACATTTATTAATTTAGTTAGCTAGAGTGTAAACCATCCGTTCTTTAATGTCTATGTACTCATAACTGTTCTCTTGTGGATAAGTCAGGGAAAGTGGTACGATTACGCATCACCATGACAATGCTGAAATGTTGTGCCAGCCCAAGTGTGTGTGTGTGTGTGTGTGTGTGTGTGTGTGTGCGCGCGTGTGAGAGAGAGAAATCAGGAGTGATTCAGGACTGGTTGTGTTTTGGTTAAGGCATAGATTTTGGGTGTAATAGGAATTAACGTCTACAATGAATTTAAGTGATTTGTCATTGTGAACACGCAGTGCACCACAACCAATACTGACCTCTTCATTTGACCCATCTGTGAAGAAGCAGTGCGCGGCTTTTTGGCAAAACCTGGGGACAGTACTTGTTCACGAGTACCTCAGTGGTGCCGGTCTAGGATTTGAACCGGCAACCCTCCGATCACGGGGCCAACTCCCTAACCATTACACTACCAACTGCTCCAGAAGGTCCTGACGTTGCATTACTAATAGTGTCTCTACATTCAGTGTGGTTGGTTAAACTGTAAAGTAGAGTTCAAACTTAATGAGTAACATAAAAGACACAGTTGCATTATAAACCCTGATTCTCTCAAACCTGCTTGAGCACTTCTTGTGTGGTTGCTGTGCTCTGGCTGTCAAAATTCACTGTCAGAATCTCCATGAGTCAGGAGCGTCTGGCTGTTGAGCCGGTTTTGTTGGAGGATTCACTGAAGCTGCTGCTTTCTTGATCCTTTTGTGGATGGGAGATGCAGACTCAGCATCCCGATTCGAAATCCTCCCTCTTCATACGTGATGTTGACCATTTTAAAGTGTTTTCTCTGAAGCCTGTCCAAATTGGAAAAGGCTTACCTCTGCTTATCTCTCACACACACACACGTACAGTCTTCAAGATCATACAGTATGGTAGCATATAGTTGAATTAAATGCTGTATTTGTTTAGAGTGCAGTTGTCTGTCTTTTAAATGAGTTAATTAAAGTGTAAAACTTTGTATTTCAGCATTAAACCAAACCTTCCTTTTAAGTGAGTGATAGTCACAGCACAGCACACAGTGCACCACGACCACGTGAGCTCTGAATTTGACCCATCCGTGAAGGAGCAGTGGACATCACCATAACCTCACTAAACCAAAAATAATCCTTCATTAATGGTAAAAAGTTAAACACAATATAAATTTGAGGTTATATCAACCCTGATTAATATTTTCCATCTCTTAATCGTTCAGTTTTAAGTTGCAGAACCATATTGCTTAGTGTGATTAGCTTTAGTCCACTTTCTTACATTTCTGTTATAGGGACATGTCAGTTATTCGGCAGCTTGTTAAAACTGCTGGACTGCTCAGAGGAGGAAGGATGAAAACAACATGTTACCAGCACAAGTGTTGTGTTAAAGCCACATTTATCATCATAGCTGTAATACAGTGTCTTATGATCATTCACAGTAAGTCAGTCACATTTTGTTTTCTTGGTTAAAAAGGAAGAAAACGCACGTCCCTTCCCTTTTCTGGCTTTCACTCCTGGCTGCAGATCCATTTGATAAAGCTCACCGCCACGGCCCTGTGTAATGCAAATTTAGCAGCAGATGATCAGTATAGATGACATTGACGTTTACAGTTCTGAGTCTGAGACATTACGAGTCATTCCTTGTGTTTGCACTGTTAAAGCTGGAGCCACGTCGTCTCGTCTCTCTGTATACCTGTACAGTATATAGCAGAGATGACAATAGAGGTTACTTTGACTGACGTGGCGGATGTGCTGTGCTGAGAAACAGGACAAGGTCTCGTACTGTTACCAGGGATGCAGTGATCCAGCTTTTTCAGTTCAGATAGCACACAAACCTAGAAACACTTGCAGCTTAATTGAATATCTTGCTCCTAAAAATCAGCCCAGTGCTACCCCATACCTCATCCAGCGTTATCAGACGTGTATCACCTACACATATTACATTGGTGCAGCCCAGGTTTCCTCTCTCCTTACCCATAAAACTTTCCCTGTAATAGATAAAAATGTCAAGGTGTGGTTTGGCCATGTCCAGTCAAAGTACACTCCTGTTTAGGCTTGCTGTTTTTATATCATTAAAGACTGGCAATAAAGATTTACTGCGGCCTGAAAGTGATCACCATTAGACAAGTCCAGGCAAAGACTGGGCATAAGGCTAGGCAGTTAATCCAAAATTCATCAAAACTCGCATTCAGAACCTGTAATTGATGTAATCGCCTATGACCATTATTTCAATTATAATTTATATTCTGTTAATACTAAAAAACATTCTCGTAATGTATGTTTTCACGCGACTACGCCGTTCAGGCTGCCACTGCATCTGAAAATAAAGTCTGTTAGTTAGCTTCCACGTGGAACAGATCTCACAGACACATATGTTTAGCTATCAGATTACAAGTGTTTAGAAGTTTTTTGACAGACTTCATCTAATCATCATGAAGCACGTCTGAACTGTCACTGTAATCCCTACGTAGCGCTCTACATCTAGTCCAGAATAATGGCATGTCATGCCTCAGTGCATCCAAGTAGGGGCAAGTACCCAATCAGAATTCTCTCAGAAATGTTGTTCCACCAAGGTAATGTGTTGACTCTCTCTCTCTCTTTCTCTCTCTCTCTCTCTCTCTCCAGATGAAAGACAGGCGCTGTTGAAAGGCGTCTTGTGCAGCTCTGCTCTGAGCTCCGTCTGAAAGAGACGGCGAGTGTGCTGAATCTTCTCTGCTGGATCTGTATTGAGGTCAGGCCTCCTCCGTCCTGACCGGCTTTAACCTGCGAGGAGCCGCTGAGCCGCACAGCTCCGTCCACAGGCTCGCGCCCCACCCCGGACCCCCGCCAACATGGTGCTGTCACAGAGGCAACGAGACGAACTGTGAGTCCCCCGCACCGCGCTCCACCCTCTCCGCTTTATATTTACATTTGCAGCATTTAGCAGATGCTCTTATCCAGAGACACAGGTGCTTCTGTACGAGGCCGTTGCTTGCACCAAAGCTAATTTCAGTGTGGATGTCTGTGCTAGGATGGACTCGGTGAGAGTGACCTCATAGAGCTTTCAAAGACAGCTATTTAGCATGAATATTTCATAAAGCGTGCTGGGACTGGGAGAGAGGCTCTGTGGATGACTGCTTGAGCACACAGCTCCATCCTTCCTTGTCTCATATAGCTCAGGTGGCTGCTATAACATGCTTAGAAACTCACAGTGACGGCCTGTTAACCCTGCCTTTCCAGATGTTTTCCCACATGATGATTATTTGAATAATGAAAAAAATAAAAAACAAATTCTATTAATACTTTCCTCAATGTTTTATCATGTGTTGTGCCCTTGACAGCACACTGCTCTCTTTCATAGAAAACGTCTCAGCTGTAGTAGCTGAGTATATTTTAAGTACAAACCTTGTCAGTGAACCGTTAAGGGGGAAAGCAAACAAAAGAACAAAACTAAATATTTGTTAATGGATCATAATCAAGCTAAAATATGTAAGTAATCATGATACTGATTCGAGGTGGTATCACCCAGCCCTAGTGTCTGGCCAGGTTTTTTGTTGGAATTGATTTTTTTAAACCATTGGCAAACACAAAGGGAAAGAGATGCAGTTTTCTTCCTTCTGTTCAGTGTTTTTGTTGCTTTATGATGTGTGTAAACGACAGTTTAAAAAGGTTTTTGCATAGATCACAGCTTAGTGTTCCTGTTCATAATGTTTTCATGTCGTTTGACCCGCTCGCTTTGTGCCACGGCTGCGGTCAGCAACACAGAGCGAGGCAGGGAGACTGACATCACTACCTAAATTTAGCCATGTGTCCAGTTCATAAAACATTCACCACCACCACCTCAAGAAGAAGTGAAAACCTCATTACCATAATGATGTGTGTGTGTGTGTGTGTGAGTTCACCCTGCTGTCTGCCAGCCTGGTCTTGGCTGAATTTCTCATGGTGTCATTTGAGAACATTTCCGTCCTCTGGCTGTGGGCTGGTTACCAGGTGCCCTCTTCTCCTCCTCCCGTTTTGCTCGTTGGGTCCAGCCCAGGGCTTGTCACTCTACAGCCTGCAGTGGATTTGTTTAATTTTTGATTAATTGCCCAGCTCTAGATTGGGTTCACCTGCTTTTGGGTTAAATTGATTTTCACTCATTTCACATGATTTCTTGTTGACTGTTTGATTTGACCTTCAAACGGAAACCTTTTCTGAAATAATGTGATTTTGCGTTCTGAAACAGAAGCTTGTGTGGTTTCAGGAATCGAGCGATAGCGGACTACCTCCGTTCCAATGGCTACGAAGAGGCCTACTCGGTTTTTAAGAAGGAGGCAGAGTTAGACATGGTAAGACATGTTCGCTCCACGTTTTGGTCTAATGTGTGTTCGTAAAGGTGCCTCAACATCTCCTTTTTCCCCACTGTAGAATGAAGAAATAGATAAGAAGTATGCAGGTCTGCTGGAAAAGAAATGGACCTCCGTCATCAGATTACAGAAGAAGGTCAGTACACCAGCATGCCCTGCTTTAGTCAATAGATTTTATTTACAGCCGCGTGTCCTCTTAATGACACAACCACTAACTCTTCAGGAGTGTTTAACAACCAAGCAGCATGGGCAGTTAGAGTCTGACTCTACTGTGTGTCAGGTAACAGAAAGAGCAGGACTTCTCATGCCACTATTTACCTAATAGTTCAATCTTATTTAGGTACAAAGCATTGGTGACGATCAGGATCTTGGTAAACACTGCATAAGTGGCTTGTAAGAAGACCTTTTCTTCTTTAGAGCAGTCGCAGAATGAGGCTGACTGATGCAGACTGCTGTAAATGACTAAAGTATTGTTTTTCTGTTGTGAAGTATGTTAACTCTAATTTGACCATTAGTTGTATCTTTTCAGTCTGTGCTCCCATGTGTAATTCTCGTGTGGCTCGTGCAGGTGATGGAGTTGGAGTCCAAACTGAACGAGGCTAAAGAGGAGATCACTCTGGGAGGGCCGGTGGGACAGAAGAGGGACCCCAAAGAGTGGATCCCACGCCCTCCCGAAAAATATGCGCTGAGTGGCCACAGGAGCCCCGTCACGCGCGTCATCTTCCACCCCGTCTTCAGCATCATGGTGTCCGCCTCCGAGGACGCCACCATCAAGGTGTGTGTGTGTTTGTTAAGGATGCACTGATCCACCCTTCACCAAAGGTGGCACCTGTGCTTTGTGTCTGGGCCGGTCCAGAGTACCGATCTGACATAAGTGTTTTATTAATAATCTGTGTGTTTTTGTGTGAGGGGGAGACTGAGACTGAGATGGATTTGTTTAAACACGGCGGTCTCATTTTGTGACGCTCCCTAACACTGCAGCTCTAAAACCATCAGGAACTGCGAGATCTCCAGCAAGACCTGATGTAGTTCAGCACATTGAACAGTAGCTTTTTATGTATTTATTAATTCATTTGTTTGTCCTGCACTTCTCATGATGACAAGTTATCAGGATTAAACCTAAGCTAAGATGCGTGTACATTGAATTTTGTGTTGGAGTTTTTGTTATTCTACACTTTGGTATGAGTTTTCATTTTTACAGCGGACATGTTGGTTCTCACGCTGCTTGATGAGTAACAATCGGTCTCAACGCTGAAGAACACGGTCAGCCTCCAGCACTGGCAGATAGTCTTAAGTTTAAGATCAGCATCACGAACACTGTCTCTAATTTCATCCCATATGCTCTGTGCTTCCTGTCTTTAGTGCTGACTCACTGCTCGTCTCCATGGAGAAGTGGTGATGCGGTGGTTGCCCGTAGCAACAGCACAGCGAGCATCAGACGTGCTGCTGTTTCTGTCTTTTTATTTAATGCAGTGTGTAATCTGTGTTGTTTTTTTTCCGCGGGAGGGTCGGCATGTCTGGCAGGGTTTAACAGTGAGATCACAGCTCTGTGAGTGAGATTCTGGTTTCTGTGTGAAATTGCAGCACAGAGCCACACCCTTTCCATTACCAGAAGATTCTTTCTGCTCCCTGCTGGTGTTTTACAGCAAGCATCCATTTACAGAACAGCAAGGACACTTTGACCTTTTAATATCAAGGGCATGAAACCCTCTGAGGTGATTCTTGAGATGTTCAGCAGCATGTACCTCCTGCCTGTGACTGTAAAAGGTGTGTTGATGGAGATTTCTTTTCATGGTCCGTGTGGCATTGTGTTTAAGACGTCACTGGTGTGAAGATTCCGTGTTGGAGCACTTCAGTTATCTCTCTAACGGCCGGTCTAAAGTGTAGCAGCAGGAGTTGTGTGAAAGAAGCCCATTTACTCCAACATGTTACTTTAATAACTTGCTTTTCGATATGATAAGGAACGGGTTATGATTAATATATGAATGTTCTACTACTCATAGTGTTCTGCTACTTTTATTGTATCATTAGCAGTAGATTTGAGAATGAAAGATTCACATGCATGTCACTGTGCTGACGTCTTTCACTCTTGACTACTTTGCAACACTTGTTCTGAGTACATTTGCTGTTGTGTGACTCCCAAACAGCTGAGTGATCTGAAACTGAAATTTGTCATTCCTGACACATGATGATGATGATGATGATGATGATACGTCTCTAGATGTCGTGCTGCAAAATTCAGTTCAAAACTCTAATTTAACATTAGATCAGTAGCTCCCCTAGCGCCACACATTCAGCTGTTAAAGTTAGTAATGCTTCTCAGTCAGGAACATTAAAGAATCTAGAGACAGTTTAAACTGCAGAACCAGCTAATATCTCACTGAGGCTTTGAAATGGTGTTTTATCTCGGTGTCGATGTTGTGTGACTCCACTCTTTTTCCGCATGTGTGCAGGTGTGGGATTACGAAGCGGGAGATTTCGAGCGGACTCTGAAAGGCCACACGGACTCGGTGCAGGACATCTCGTTTGACCAGACTGGAAAGCTGCTCGCCTCCTGCTCAGCTGACATGACCATCAAACTCTGGGATTTCCAGGGCTTCGAGTGCATCAGGACCATGCACGGTGAGAAAATCACCAGAAAAACTTTGGTACCTGTGGTTCTTCAGCAACATTTTAAAGAGGGTTGCACAATACGTATATATAATGAGTCAGACAGCTGGATGTGGTGTTGGTGACACTGGGCCGGCGCATGGGATTGGTCTGTTCTTTTTAACTGTACGTTTATCTAGATTTGTGCACTAGATAATGTGTGGTTATTAATTATTAATGAAGCCCTTCTAGTGGATCAGTACTCGGGACACTCAAAGCCCAGGGACCAGTATTGGAACTGAGAAATGTCAACACTGGCTTTACCATTGTCTTCTCTAACTGTGTGTGAGATCGGTAGCGTTGCTGCTGCTGCTGTGGGGCTGTGGGTTTAAGGCTAGTCTGGGAATAGGATTGGATCTTGTTTAGGGCAGGATTAGCAAACTTGAGGAGACAGCTTTAATCCCGTCCGCTTAGATAACGGGGGTTCCTCCTTCCTCACGCGGCCCGAACAGCTCGCTAATTACTTTATCTTATCTAAATAAAGCAGGACCTTCACTTCTCATTTCAAAGGTCACATATGATGTATGAGCTGTGCTTTTAATGCTGTTTTGATGCCCGGCTGATACAAGGCGCTTTGTCCTTCACAGAAAACCTGTGCTGTGAGTCTAAAAAGAACTCTGTACCTCTCTTCAGAACTTCTTGCAGTATTGCATTCTCAATGAAATGGCCTCCAAAATGATTATATTTCACACACACCTTAAACATGCAGCTACGATACAATACCTCGCAAAGCCCCAAAACTGTTCAAATTGTCAGGTGCAACGTGTCCCTGAGGAGATGTGATGTCGGAGACTTCATGTGTGTGTCCGTGTAATAACTATTTCAGTAGTTAGCGATGGTCTCAGTTAATTCTTGAATAGCTGTCTATAATACTAGACAACACATCGGCACGTTTTGTAAATACGCTGATTGCATGATTGTGATTTCCTGCTTGTTCCTGCATATTGCGGTATGAGTTCTCCATGTTTCTGATGTTCATCACAGTCATTTGCTTTTCCCTCTCAGGACACGATCACAACGTGTCATCAGTGGCCATCATGCCCAACGGTGATCATATAGTGTCTGCCTCGAGGGACAAGACCATTAAGATGTGGGAGGTGGCCACTGGGTGAGTCAACAAGCTCCTTGTGCGTTTGGGCCAATCACAGAGCTGTAAGTGTGTCCTGTAGAGAATCCTACAGCTGGCACGAGAGAGCCATCACGCTGCTGTTACTAGGACTGGGCAATATCCTCAATAACCTCAAACCAATATCACGGTTCATTAAATATGTTCTCAGTTAGATTCATGAAAAAATGAGTTTCTCCTTCTGGTTATGACAGGCTCTGTTCTGTAAATATCCACGACTGTTAATTTTATTTATTCATTTAGTAATCACTAATGACAGAACGCATATCTTTAGATTTTAAAGTAATTAAAGAAAACACTAGAGACGTCATGGCAGACTGAACGTTGGAGTCATGTGACAACACACACTAGAACAGCGTTTCTCAATCCCAGTCCTCACGGACCACCGCTCTGCACAGCTTCAACATTCCCGACCCACAGCACAGCTGATGCTACTGATAGGCTAATTAGCAACGTAGGACCAGCGTGCGACAGTGCAGGAAATACCTGATATGTGCAGAGCGGTGGGCCGCGAGGACTGGGATTGAGAAACGCTGATCTAGAACACAGACCCTACAGCGACACACACTGGACACAGTAGTAACAAAACCTGAAGAAAAGTAGTAATACAGTTTATTAGTAGAAATAATCCAAATATGGCAAGGTTTGGTGGATTAGAGGTTCTGAAGGTCAGTTTCAGGGAACGTTTGATGAATTTGCCCAGCCCTAGCTGTTACTCCTGAGTCACGATGTTGTGTCAGCCTCGGTTTCGGGTAAATGCCGTCAGCAGTTGCGTGACAGACCTTGTGGAGGTGCAGGGCGATTGCAGAATTGACGCGTGATGTGTGTGTGTGTCGTGGTGTGTTTGCAGCTACTGCGTGAAGACGTTTGCGGGCCACCGCGAGTGGGTGCGGATGGTGCGTCCCAACCAGGACGGCACACTGCTGGCCAGCTGCTCCAATGACCAGACGGTGCGCGTGTGGGTGACGGCCACTAAGGAGTGTAAAGCCGAGCTGAGGGAGCACGAGCACGTGGTGGAGTGTATCTGTTGGGCCCCCGACAGTGCGCAGGCCACCGTCCTGGAGGCCACCGGCTCTGAGGTGGGGCTGTGTGTGGGGGGGGGGGCTTTTCCTCCTGTCAGTCTAAAATATTGAGGCTGCATAACAGTGTGAGGATGACTTTCTGTTTGTACAATACAAAGGGTAAAGCAGAAATCTTGGTCATCATGAGAGAACTACAGTGTTCAAAGTCACAGCTGTTGGAGATTTTGCTATAAGTGTTCATTTGAATGACAAGTCACTAGGGTTGCACGATAATATCAGAATTCAGAAGTCATTAGCATCAGACCAATGCTTTAATTTGCTCAGTATTTGCAGCTGATATTTGATGCTGTATGCATTGTACGTGTGAAAGGTAGCGCTTGCGTCAGGCATGTCCAGGGTCCGAGGTGGGATTTTGTCGCCTCAGGCTTGCTTGCTGGGGGGTTTAGGCCGGTTATATGTAAAGTGCTTTGTGACAATGACTGTTGTTAAGAGCGCTATATAAATAAATTTGAATTGAATTGAATTGAATTTTATACGGCCCACATCTTCTGTCTTAAAATGTCTACGCTGGACATGCCCCGCCCTCACTCCACTCTGCTCTCACACTCGCTTGACTTGGTGCTGTGTTAGAAATGTCACAACTATGGCTTATGGAACTTTGGTGAGCAAAATGTCTTGTCTTTCTGCGCTCGACTCTGCCTTCCTCATTTTTCAGAATCGGTATCAGATTCAGCAGAAGTAAGATTCAAAGATTTTTTATAGTCAATTCACATTCTATGTGCAAGACATACATGAGAACCGAAATGCTGTTTCTCGCTCACTGGTGTGCGTACTAGGGATGCACCGAATATTCAGCCACCGAAAAATTTCGGCCGAAAATGGCCAAAAAATGCATTTTCGGTTTCGCCCGAAATTTTTTTTTAACGCGACCGAAACAGTGATGACGCAAGCAACAACCGCAACCTGCACGCGCCAGATTGGATTACCCCTGTTTTACACTGGATGCGTGTCCGCTGCGGTGCGTCTCCGACACGGCAGCCGCAGCTAATCGCCGCCAATAAAGTCAATGCATCAGTTTACACCAGATCCGCTGCGTTGCGTCTCCGCTATGTCTCTGTTCCGTTACATGTCCGGCAGTCCGTCGAGATGCGCATCAAGTCTATTTTTGACGGATACGGATCAAGAACGCAACACAGAGCGCATGCGCCAACTCCAGACGATCCCGTCACAACCTCATGGACGACGAAAAGTAAATTTTGGAGGTGGAGAAACACGAAATTGTAAACAGCAAAGCAAAAAAAAAAAAAACTCAAAAATCTTGAATCCATGTCATTCAAAAATGGACTTTAAATGCATTAATTGTTGTCTAGGTTACAACGCAACATATTATGACAAACACAAGATTAAACACAGCAATGCAACACAATGCTAAACACAAACACAATTAAAGTTGAGCAACAACAAGGACAAAATGAACCAGGAAGCCTACTAATAATGTTTGTAGTGCACAGTTGTAGTGTACTGTTTTACACTGGATGCGTGTCCGCTGCAGTGCGACTGCGCTGCATTTCCATTCCGTCCGGGGCCGTCCGCCAATTCGCACTGGACGCGTTTGTGGTCCGTATCTGATCCGGTGCGCTGCTGGTTTGCGAGATCACATGATCACGGGAGAATTGTAAAAGATCGCGTGGACGCGCACTTGATGCAATGCTTGACTTTAGTGAGGTAAGTACACACAGTCCCAGCCATAACGGCAATATTACAAAAAAATTGGTATAATAATTTCTTTCGGTGTTTCGGTTTCGGTTTTCGGCCAAGTATTTCCTCATTTTCGGTTTTCGGTTTCGGCCCAAAAAAATCATTTCGGTGCATCCCTAGTGCGTACCCTCCAATTTAAACTAGAAAGCTTAAGCTAGATTACAAAATTTTAATTAAATTAAATAGACATTCTGTAAAAAGCCAAATAACAAGACACAAGACAAACTGACAGGGCAAGAGACATATCGACCAAAAAAACAGTAAATAAGGCAGTCGTGCAAATGGTAACAATGGAGTGCAAATGAAAAACATGGGATATCGGCATCGGCCAATAATTCCCTTATCGTGCATCTCCACACAGCTCAGTAATAGATGTTGAAAGTGAGTAATCTGTCTCTTGTGGTGTGCTGTAGAACAAGAAGAGCGGTAAGGCTGGGCCGTTCCTGCTGTCTGGATCCAGAGACAAGACCATAAAGATGTGGGACGTCAGCACCGGCATGTGCCTTATGACACTGGTGAGCTCAGCATCAGCTCAGACACACGTTCACACTACAAACACACGCCATCAGCTACAGCAAAGCAGGGACGGTTGCCCAAAAACACATTCAACCAAAATTCATTTTGCTGCCCGTTTAATGAAGGTGACACCGAGTGATTTAGCCGAAACCTCCGCCTCCTAATTACAGGGACAGTCTCCCTGGAGCTAACTTGGGGTTGGGGGTCTTGCTCAGGGGCTCAGTGGTGGTAGTGCTGGTGGTAGGACACAGCGGGATGTAAACATGTGACCTCTTATACCGAGAACAGAGATGATCACCACAACCCATCTGATACTGAGATCCAGAGAGGGGAACCTGCAGCTGGGGCGTTGTGCTTGGTTAATGTGAATGTGAGTGTAAAGTGTGTCCTCCGTGCGGCAGGTGGGCCATGATAACTGGGTGCGTGGGATCCTGTTCCACCCGGGAGGCAGGTTCATCGTGAGCTGTGCGGACGACAAAACGCTGCGCATCTGGGACTACAAGAACAAACGCTGCATGAAGACCCTCAGTGCCCACGAACACTTCGTTACCTCTCTGGGTAAGACGCCTTGTGTGGCCTGCATCTGGGGTGTAGATCCCAGGGTTCATCACGATATGGTTATGATCATGATAGGATTCTACAGGCAGTAGCACCTTTGCTACCAGTAATTTAGCACCAATATCAAAGCGATGTGGATCATTAAGTTTTACCACAGTGCCACACAGAACCAAGCACCCTTCAACATGCTGGGTTTAGTCATGAAAAAAGGAGAAACCAGCTTTACTACAAACCTACAAAACACTTAGAGCCAATTTCCCAGTCCAGGAGTAAGCCTAGTCCTAGGCTAGCTACTAGAACTACAACTTAGTCCATACCTAGGAGTAATCCATGAGCGAGAAACCAGCCCCTACAGTTTACCTGAGTAGATCGCTCCCCTAGACCTGTCAGTGTTACCGCCCAGACCACATCCAGCTGTTTGACTCATTATCGCAGCCTTATCCTGCATCAGAGCATCCCTACTTTAAATCCCACAATGCCGTGCGCGACCAGGTATCGATCGCTGACACAGAGCACCAGCTGTGGATTGAGGGTGATATTGATTTTGTCGGTCTGTTATCCTCATTATGACCTGCTGTAATGAGATTAGCAGAGATCTCTCTGGTTTCCAGTGTGTGATGTGTTCTACTGTAACAGAGCAGAGCAGCAGCACGCTTTACAGCTGAGCTTTTTACCCAGTCCTAAGTTGCTGAACCTACTTTAATATGGAAGTCAGATTACACAAGACAAACGCTGCGTCCCCAACCCGGGTCTTGCAGCATCACAGATAAACACCCAAATATAACTCACTAACACACTCACAGCTGCTCATTACAGAAGTAACGGGACTGTGCGCGCGTGTGCGTGTCTGCGTGCGCGCGTGTGTGTGCAGCTGGGGCTGGGTAATTAATCATTAACGTTCTGTTAATAGTGATGGGTTTGAGGTGCAGCTCCTAGTAAGTGTCAGAGCTCATCATGGAAGATATCGTATAACTCTTTAATGATATTTATCACACGTTCGCTCCAGTCGCTCAGTTAGTAGGTTCATGTAATGACACATGGAGAGCGTTTTCATTTTTAAGTGTATATACTCCACAATGAATGGTACTGATAAATATTATTTTTCTCCTCTTATTTAGAACTACTGGGCAAAAGCTGAATTAAAATGTATAAAATATTTATCTCTAAAATGTTTTTCAGAAACAAATGATGACAGGCTCAACATGAAATATTGTTGTATTGTGATGTATAACAGATGAGGCATTGCTCCCTTTTGTCTTCATTTTTAAAATCATTTGAGTGTTTTTGGTAAGCACTTCAGCTGTATTAATTTAGACTTTGTTACAGCTTATAGGTTTTAAGTGAATCTGGTGTAAATGTGGTCCTAGAAGCATGATGTAGTGCAGTTTCACTATCTAAAGTTCCCATGTGGCAAATTAACACATTGATTATTGGTACATTAATCACATTTATTGGCCCAATTAACACAGAAAATT
Source organism: Distichodus sexfasciatus (assembly GCA_032718565.1). Taxonomy (NCBI): domain Eukaryota; kingdom Metazoa; phylum Chordata; class Actinopteri; order Characiformes; family Distichodontidae; genus Distichodus; species Distichodus sexfasciatus. Next base: position 151,307 of record JAVGVS010000234.1, on the reverse strand, counting down.
ACAATTTTAACTTGACATGAAAGGAAGAAGCATCATAACCAGGGATGCACCGATCCTACTTTCTCAGTTCCGATGCGATGCAGATCCTTGTGTTTAGGGTATGGGTGGATCTCGAGTACTGATCTGATGTCAGTGTTTAATGAATACGTTGTGTGTTTCTCTGTGAGGAGGAGACTGAGATTATTCTGTTCTGCTTGAGGAGATACTTGACTTAAATCCTGTGTTCCTACTAAAACAATGTAATAATAATTACACAGCCATATGTATATGCTAAATGATTTCTGATTAAAATAACATCTCAAACATGATTCTTTTAAACACAGTGGTGTCATTTAGTGACGCTCCCTAATCCTGCGGCGCTAAAAGCATCAGGAACACAGAGGTTGTGAGTGAGAGCTGGTGTTGTTAAGGAAGTTAAACAGTATAATGGTGTGATGTGCTTTTGGGCTTGTAGTGTGTTGTGTTGCTTGTTCTGCTCATTGTCATATCAATATGTAGGAATTAGTGTGAATGTTGAACAATAAACCAGCTTTACCACAGTCACACTTCACATGCAGAACCTACTGAGCGTGTGCAGATTTACAGACCAGCGATACCCGGTCCAGCAGGTAGGGTCATTATCAGACCTGTATCCCCTCCACATATCAGATCAGTGCATCCTGCTGTTAACATGACTTATTTTTTCAAATCTTGCTTCATTGGAGAACACTTGAATTCCTCTTTTGTATAAAGCTGTGCGCTGTGGTCCTCCATTGGTATCTGTTTTTTACTCACTCACCTCCTCTCTCTCTCTGTCTCTCTCTCTGCAGATTTCCACAAGACCTCCCCCTACGTGGTGACGGGAAGCGTAGATCAAACAGTCAAAGTGTGGGAATGCCGCTGAGCTGCTCTGTAGGCTCCGCCCCTCACCCTAATCCCGCCTCCTTTGCCTTCCCGTCCCCGCCCTCGCACTCGTCCTTCAGGATGCACTCATCGCCGTGGCTACCACCCCATCCGCCTCTCTTCTAATAACTGTTGTCCTTTTATGTAAATTATTCTGGATGTAGTTTGAGCTTAATAAATGTTACACGAGACGCCCTCGAGCAGGAGAGGAGAACCCTACGAAACAGCGAGTATTCTTGCATGGTGAATCTACAACCTGTATACTGTAAAATAATCAGTCTTTTTGTTGGGTTTCTTTTGGCTTACCGTCATCTAGGAGTAAAAAGTAAGGCTTTGGGGCGTCCTGTTCCACAAGGCAGAGTGATCCGGTTCCGAGGGGAGTTCACACACACACACACACACACACACACACACACACACGGTTCACCAAACTGCCCTCTCCTTACACTGATGCTGGCTCTTTATCATTATTACTCTCTCCAGTGGTGCACTCTGCCCCAGCGCTCCAGTCCTACTGTGCTGTGGAGAAATTCCAGATGAAGCAGTCTCCCGGCTGTTCATCTAAACCCTGCTCTCTTTCTCTCGCACTACAGCAAACATCAGTCCCACTGCGCTCAGCTCTGCTCTTCCCCCTCCTTCTCCCCATAGAAGTCCAGCGCTGAGCACTATCGCAGTCGCCAAATACAGGACCACATTTTGGGAACCTGTACCACAAAGAGGTGTGCTGCTCTTCCTCTTGGGTGTCCTGCTCGGTTGATACTGACCCAAGCTGAGGTCAGCTGAGAGCGGTGTGACAGTCGGCCGTGCCAGATCAGCTCGTTTCTGGCTTTGGAGTACGTTTTCTTTTTGTTTTATTATAATATCCCATCTCTCCGGAAGCAGTCTGGACGGGGGTCTGCGGCAGGAGGAGTGTGTAAAGCAGGTTCTTCATCCTTTAACGTATATGGCGGTTGGCTTAGAGGGTTTTGAACCAAGTGAGCTGATGTTTGCTCACCTCAGGGGTGTCCAATTCTGGTCCTGTAGTGCTGGTGTCCATCCCATCTGGTGAGTCTCTTCTGGTCAGCATCTACCTGAGAGCAGGTGTGAATGTTCTGAAGTCTAGTATGATATAAAACCTGCTGGATTCTGGCACTCAAGCACCGGAGTTGCTCACCACTGTTCTACATGGTCAGTTCTTTAAAAAACTGCAGAGATGTTTAAAGCAGTCAGGCTTCCTCCTCGCCAACAATGACCATCTTAACACAGGAGTGACCCTAACCCTGGGGGTCCTCCATCATACCTGGTGGGTCAGTTCTGCTGAGCTTCTACCTGAGACAAGGTGTCAAAGCTCCAGGATACTGACCCTTCAGCTCTGACCTAACAGGAGCCCAGGCCTCTTACACGTCATCCTCAGTGCTGGAAATTGGCAGCATGGTTATGGGCAGAGCAGGTGAAGCAGCAGCGGTTTTATTCAGATACTCCCACCATGATTTGTCGTGGGTTAATCAGCAGTGTTTCTTCCAGCGCTTGTACCAGATTAGCCTGAGTGTGTCCACTGCACCACCACTGACCATCTCTCAACAGCTCTCACTAACATCCAGGTCTTCTCAGTTGGAAACGGAGTGATTTGGGCACTGTTTTGATTCAGATGCGTGTACCAATGAGCTGACGGTGTAACTAGAGCTCTCACTAGAGACAGTGTCTGGTACTTGACATCGACTTCTTGAAGGTCCTCCCGGTTGGACGTGGAGGGATTTGATGGAGCAGGTTTAGTCTGAGTGGATAAAGCAGCATCTTTGTGAGGAGCTTGTGCTTGCTCACTTCCTCCATGTCCTTGCTTCTGGAAGTTGAGTGATTTTGACAGCGCGGTGGGTGAAGCAGGTGTGTAGCGCTTTGTGCGTTTGCTCACCTACCTCTACATGGTGAATTCTTCGTGGCGGGGTGTTTTAAGCAGCTAGGCTTTTGAAGACGTGTTTGCTGTTGGAAATGGAGGGATTTGACAGCTCACACTTGGTGTGAGTGGATAAAGCAACATGGTTGTGACTTGACGCTTGTATCAGATGAACTGTCTCATCAGGTCTTCATCAGGACAGCTTCTTCCACCTCCTAACTTTTGGAAACTGAGTGATTTGATCACATGGTCATAGTGCAGTTGGGTAAAGCAGTGCTGTGGTGAGTTCTTTGCAGTAGGATGTTTTAAGCAGCCCGACTTCCTCCACATCACACCTTTTTGCCAAACGTCACGGCCTCGTTCTCACCGAGAACTTCACTTTCTCTTCATTTGGTCAATCATGTAGATTTTCTTTAACATTTGCCGAAGGCTGTTAGCCGTAAATGTTTTGTTGTGGTCATGCTGGACGTGCCGTGTCGGACTCTCTCCTCAAAACCGTGCAGGACGGTGGCGTGTCCTGCAGGTGAAGCACCACGACGTGAACCCCAGAGCTGAGCTGTGTGCAGGTGTGTTGGTGGAGCTGGGTGAAGCTGAGCGTGTTGGTGGTGTTGGTCTTGGGACGACGCCTCTCGGCTTGATAACAAGTGCAATAACTGTAGGCTGCTGTGCGTTGACCGTGGACCGGCGGTGTTGTAATGTACGAACGTCTTTATGTGTGCATTATAAACGTGTTTTGGGGAGTGGAGGGGAGGACGTGGAGCGATCAGCAGTCGTCTAGGCCTAGCTTCTGTTATTCCAAAGCTGTGTGTGTGTGTGTGGGGTATGGAGGATGAATAGAGCTGCTGCTGTGTGTGCGTGGGTGGGGGTGTGTGTGTGTGTGTGGGTGCAGTAGGCTTTGTGCACTCGGTGAGCTCTCGGTCCCGTCGTTTGCTTCTCTGCCTTGTTAATATCCCGAAGCCCCCGTTTGACGTTAAAAACAACTTCATTCTGCTTTTTGTGATCTCACACTTGCACACTCACAAAATATAAATTGTGTACCAATATATCTGGATGTCATTGTTTGCAACATGAGAGTAATAAAACACTGTAAATATAACACAACCCTCGTGTCTTCTCATTGAGAACTGTGTGGACGTGGTGAGGAAATTGATCCAGAATTAGCATTTAAGTGTAAATCATACTAATGGTTTAAAAGGACAGCACGGCAGCTTGTGCCTGAGTGTGTGGATGGGTGTGTAGCGTGATGTCGGGGGTGATGACAATAACAAAAATGGTTTTTAAATCTCCACTTTAAGCCGTCAGTGATTCCGCTGTGGTGACTGCTAACAGGACACGCTGACAGAAGAAGTTATTCCAGATTAAATTCGTAAAACCTTTTATCTTCACGCCCATTTTAACAAAATCTAGTATTAATATTTAGTAGCAGTGACGTTTCACCTGGAGCACGTCTGATCTCCACGTGGTGGTGTGCTTTTAAAGCTTCTACATCTTTATATTTGTAATAACGTGTTGCACTAAATATTCTTTAGCTAACTGCATGGTCTCAATGATCGATGCTTTATAAATAGGTCAAAACATTTGTTCTCGTGTTCTCTCAGGGATACTGTCAATTTAATAACTAAAAATGTGTAATTAATGATTCTTATTAAAGTAAAAGCAAAAATGTCCACACAAGCAGAACATTTTGCCCCAAAACAGCTTTAAACAGCAGGTGAGAGGAGAGAGAGAGAGAGAGAGAGAGAGAGAGAGAGATGGGGAGAGGTGTGTTATTGGGACTCTGATGGGAAGTGATGCAGGAACATGGCTTCAGGACTGTCTGGATGACCACACACACACACACACACACACACTCAGCTATCAGAGAGGATGGAGGTCATTATTCAATAATGCATCTCTGTTCACATCAGGCACATTCATCCACTACTGCTGTATCCTGGCAACAGGAAGGGGTGTGTGTGGGTGTGTGTGTGTGTGTGGGTGTGTGTGTGTGTGTGTGTGTGTGTGTGTGTGTGTGATTCTAGTGCAGATGATAAAAACCATAAGCTTTATTTCACCACATCAAATCATGGCCTTCATGTTGCAGTAGTGTGCAGATCCACCAATAAGCCTTTTATACTGGAAACCTCTTTGTGGGAGTATAAGATTGCAGAAATAACCTCATCACCTAGTCGTGTTGTCAAAGGGAACTTTATTGATGTCCCTGCTTTATACGTGTACACAGAGAAACGAGACGACGTGACTCCAGTTCTACACTACCCTGAACAATTAAGGCACAGAATAGATATATAGATATAGACAAGTCTGTTTCTAGATGTTGCTGCTGATGAGAGCTGGAGGAGCGGGTAAATGATGAGCTGCTGAATTCATGTTCATGAGAAGAGTGTTCATGTTCACTTCTCCCTCTTCACCACACGAGGACACCCAGCTCAGCGTCAGCCCAACTCTTCAACATAATCATCCTGAGTGATAATGAAGGAGGGGTTCAAATCCACATTTACCACAATTAATTCAGAGATTAGGAGATTTTTAAAAAGTCAGAATTCCTGCATTAAAGTTGCAAATTTACAGGTAAACTCAGATATTCAGGAGTTCTTTTACCAACAAACTTTCGAATATCAGAGAATATTTCATTTTCCCCCTAAGTTAGTGAGTTTAATTTCTAACCCTAACTCTATCTCTGAATTTCCCCCCTCCCTCATCTAATAAAATTTACATTTATTATTATTATTATTATTATTATTATTATTATTATTATTATTATTATTATTATTATTATTATTTATTATTATTATTATTATTGTTGTTGTTGTTGTATTTTTCTCCAATATTCCTTAAGGGTTTAGGAAGATAATAATTACAACCTTTATGACCCATATAAAAATCATCTGAGGTATTTTACTAGCTTCTTTACACCTATAGTTTCTTACCAGTATGTAAGTGTACAGTTACTGTTAATAGTATAAATATTTCAACAACAATTTTCTACATGTTTTTACGGCACCGTCATGCATTCACTTGAGAAAAACAAATTTTGCTCTGTTTTTCTGAATTAACGAGATACAGTTTTCATTAAACAACCTGGCAGCTGCAGTGTCCTGCAGATCAGAATGGGCTTAAGGCACCTGCGCAAAGTCGACAAACTAATCACCATGTCATCTGTTACTCAATGCTGCAGCATTAACATCCAACATAGTCTATTCTGTTTATTGCACTGAGTATTTTATTTAAGCTTTAACTATATTTTTGGGTACTGTTCTTTATTGTTCTGTCCTTGTATCTTGTAAATTGTGTAATCATGATGTGAGTATTTGCCTTCGGGATGAATCAAGTTTTCTGGTCTGATTCTGAAGTACTGTATTTCCCAGTGTCTCAGGGCAAGCCCATAAACTGATTAATCTGAGGTGTGACATTATTGCGGTGGTCGAGCTCTAAAGTAGGCGAAATGAGAGCTTTTGAGCTTAATTCAGAAAAACAAAGCAGAAATATTTTTTCTCAAGTGAACTCATTACGCTTCCTTATGTTTTTATATTTTATTTTTGCGCATTAGTTTTTAGTTTATCGAAAGTCTAGTTTTATCTGCTGTTATTTTCTCATTTCTATAATTATGTATGTGACAAATAAAGAACCTTGACTATTTGTAAGACAATTATGGGTAAAGTCCATTTTGGGCTGCATGAGAAAGAGACTACAATAGTAATTCATTAATACATTTGTATATCTTGTGTAACAGTTGAGTGTAGAAACATGTAAAAGCTGATTCTGCTTAACATCTGTGTGAAGAGAAGCGCACTGCCTGATTCAGCAGCTCATCAGAGAGAAAAGCATTTAGTGAAGAAGAGTAGAGACATGTCTCCCTCTAGTGCACACTTCCTACAGAGAGCAGATGATTCCAGTTCAACATGCACCGCATCCCTACTGCAGCTGACACATAAAGAATCGTGTAAACGAAACTCAATACCTCAGCTTTTCACAATCAGCTAAAAACCTGAGAATAGTGTCTCTACAACAAAACTGTCTAAAGTTATAACCCTATAAGAGCATTTTCTATAATTATTCTTACTCTTTGAACATCATAAGATTTAACTTAACCTGTCAACTCCTAACTTCTCTTTTTATTTTTTGTTGTAGGATGGTTTAGGCTACGTTTCACTGCAACTTGTATGTGACAAATAAAGAATCTTGAATCTTGGATATAGAAAAGTCACACACACTTTCACATTCGCCACGTGTTTTATGAAAACATTCTACATGGTAACACACTCTCTCTTATTGAAACTGTATATAAAGGATAGAGAGTAATGTGAGACTTTTTCCTTTTCTGAAACAGAAGTCAGATGTGTTTCCCACAGTGTGTTTATTAATAGAGCAAGCAGTGTGAGTGTGTGTGTATGTGAGGTGTGTGTGGGTGTGGTGTGTGTGTGAGGTGTGTGTGGTGTGTGTGTGTGTGTGTGTGTGTGTGTGTGTGTGTGTGTGTGTGTGTGTGTGTGTGTGTGTGTGTGTCTGCAGCAAGTGGTAGGGACATGGGCGGTTCCTGCCTCTTACAGCTCGCCAGTAAATCAAAAAATAGTTACACTGACTCTCACAACCTCTGTTTAAACTATTCTTACTCATAATGATAATTTAGGTTATTTTTGAAAGTCTATACTAATAATAATAATAATAATAATAATAATAATAATAATAATAATAATAATAATGTAACTAGTTGCATCTGTACTTCATCAAACCAGTTGTTATTAGTCACACGTTTTGTGAAAGACAGAATCTGTGAAAGTGTCACACTGCACACATTACTCTGCATTCCAATAGTTCAGGTTTATTGTTATATGCATAAAAAGGTACAGTGTACAATGAAATGAAGTGTGTGTGAGAAACGTCATCTTGTAACACTTTTTACCGACACCACACACACACACCCTACCCACCCACACACACACACACACCTACCCACACACCTACCCCACGTGCACACAGACACACATACACACTCGCACACAGACACACACACACACATACACACATAAACACACACACACATCAAACACACACCACACACACACATACAAAACACACACACACATACACACACCCTACACCCACCCACACACACACACCCCACCCACACACGTGCGCACACAGACACACACATACACACTCGCGCACACAGACACACCATAAACACACACACACGTAAACACACACACCACACACATACAAACACACACACACACACACACACCCTACCCACCAACCCACACACACACACCCACACATGCGCACACAGACACACACACACACACATACACACACATACAAACACACACACACACATAAACACACCACGCACACACAGACACACACACAGACACACACACATAGACAGACACACCCACACACACACACACGCTTATATAGACACACACACATACACACCCCTACCCTGTACACACCCACACATGCGCACACAGACACACACACACACACATACATACAAACGCACACACACATAAACACACCCACACACGCACACACAGACACAGACACACACAGACACACACACACATACAAACACACACACACACATACACACACACACACACACACACCCCACACACACACACACACACACACACAGACACACACACACACACAGACACACACACAGACACACACACACACGCTGAAAACACACACACACATACACACACACACACACACACACCACACACGCACACAGACACACACACACCCACACACACTGAACACACACACACACACCCCACACACGCACACACAGACACACACACACACACACATACAAACACACACCCCACACACACCCCTACCACCCCACACACACACACACACACACACACATACAAACACACACATGCGTGTTTTGACCCTGTCTCGGTACAACACACACACACACACACGCCTCCAGCGCCGGCGACACGGTGGGCGTGGTTACAGGAACACTTAGTCAGCGTGATTGGCAGCTGGCCCGGTATGTAAATGAGGCGCTGGAGCCCAGCGCGTGCCCATGTGGACGCTCAGCACGCCGTGTTGTGCTGCTCGCTGATTGGCTCTCCGCCTTATGCATGTAATCATATGCTAGCTATGCTGGGCGGCGCATAAAACGCGGAAACCGGATCCGCCTGGCGCGTGACCAGCGGAGCGCTTTGATATGTCAATCCGTTGGAAATAAACAGGTTTAAAGCTGATATTTCTCATTTATATGTTTTTATGCGAAAAATAGCAACGTTTCGTGTGTGAGGTTAAGGCTCATTCCACACACAAAGGCCCGCTGTGGGCTCGTCTATGATACAGAGGGGCGTTCCCGCTGTGGCAGGGGGGCGGGGAGCCGCATTATTGGGGGAGTGGGGCAGGGAACTGGCACTCCGTCTCGACTAGTTGTGTTTTCTGTTACTCGCATCGCCATCTTGTTGCAAGTCAAGTGATGAATATCTGAGGGCTTTTTCAGACAAGCGGATTGTTTTTATGACTGCCTGCGCACCGCGGTGGACCGTAGCGCCAAACATAGCCCCGTAGAGCCGCTCGGCGTGTTTAAGGAGCCCATACAGAGCCGCCGTCCGAAATGAGCATCGACACGCTGCTGGAGGCGGCGAGGTACCTGGAGTGGCAAGCCCTTAACCTTGAATTACACGTGGTAAGGGGTAGGGACGCCCTGTCGGGGAGAAGATGACGGTGATGATGATGATGATAATGATGATGATGATTGTGTAGAGAATACGTTTTTGTTAAAAGAAAAATCCTTACAGCCGGCCTGGCTACTGCCACATTTAGTTTTAGTTCCCGGTTTGTATTAAAGTATGCATGTTTAATACGTCACGGCTGCACGTCCAAGTCTTTGTCCTGAGCTGTGTGTCTGTAACCGTGTGTTGTGAGATAAGAGACATTTGAAAGCCTCCGGTTTACGGGTTAATTCACCAATATATTTAGTCGCTACGCTTCGCAAAGACCGTCTCGTGTTGCGCGCGCTCGTTTTTTTAAACAACATCCAATTATTTGCACGTTTAAACACTTTAAAAAAGAATTACAGGGCAAATTGTGAATATGAGTAGACCGAAGTGTCCTGGTGAGGTGCTGAAAGGTGAACATCTCTTTCGGTTTTGCCGTGTTATCTAACTCGCGTCGTGAGGGGGAAAGTCGCGCGTTGGGGCGGCGGCGGAGCCTCTTTTACGTAATCGCATTATTCTGTGACTTTCGCAAGCAAAGCTGTATTTCTCTCACGGTTTCGCTCGGTCCGTTATGCCCCGCGGGGTTGAACTATATTTTTTAACATTTTATTTTTCAGCTTTATTATTTTTATTCGCCTCGATCTGACCGTGAGGGTTTTTTTGTTTCCTTCTCGAGGTGACGTCACAGTAGCCACATGAGCAAATACCGCGTGCTGAAGCGCCGCCCCCCGCGACCACGTGCGCGCCCACGCCCCGCCCCCTCCCCATGAGGGAGAAAGTAGGGCAGCTACCGCGCCGTGTTACTATGAAATGTGGTGAAATTATCACGTTATAACATGAAAACGTTACGTTATAACGTAAATAACCACGTGATTGAGTTTCACATTATTACTTTGTGCTGTTTCACGTTTTAACAGGTTTTGAAGATATTTTGGTCAAAACAGAGGTGTGCATAAATGCAATCTTAGTATTTGTTTTAGTTACTTGTAAATATGCATAATTGATCAAATAAAAAAGTTGGTAGTGTAAAGTTTGGGGAGTTGGCCCCGTGATTGGAGGTCGCCGGACCAAGTCCCGGACCGGTAAAGGTACTACTGAGGTACTTTCGTGAACAAAGGTCCGTCTAAGCACTGCTCCCGAATTACTGCCATATCTGCTTTTTCGTTTACAGCATTTATGAACCTCTTGTCCCAGAAACCTTCCGTTTTCCTTATTTGAGGCCAGTCTCCTGGAGACTGCCAGGGACTCCAGTGGTGGTAGTGCTGTCGTGGAATTCAAACACACACAACCTCTTGGTCCAAAGGCGAGCATCCTAACCACTAGATCACCACCACCCAGTGTCAGCTGCCCACTGCTCCTTCACGCATGGGTCCATTTAGAGCTCACATTTGGTTGTGGTGCACTGTTGTACTGTGCTTTGTTCACAATGACAAATAATCACTTACTTAACGATTCAAGATGCTTGATCTGCCACATACATTGCTATATAAGTACAACATGTAGTGAAATGGCCCTGAACGATCCTAAGATGCAAAAATGAATATATATGGTGAAGTTATTGCTGAGCAAGAGATGCTAGAATATACAGTGCATTGGGGCTGGACAGTTAATTAGAAATTATTTCAAACCGTTAGGTCATTCAGGAATGTCAATGGATATTTTTTTGGTTGTTAAAAGATTATTTTAGGCTGACGCGGTGGCGCGATGGTTAGAGCCTGCTCACACTCACTGCGAAAGCTCTGGGTTGAACACGGGGCGGCACGTGAGGCCTTTCTGTGTGGTCGTTGCATGCTCTCCTCGTGTTTGTGTGGGTTTCCTCCGAGTGCTCTGGTTTCCTCCCACAGTCCAAAGGCATGTGTTATAGGTGAATTGATGACTCAAAATTGGCCCTTAGGGTGTGAGTGTGTGTGTGCCCTGCTGTGTGTTGGCGCCTGCCCAGAGGCCTAGTCCCGCCTTCACATGAAAGTTGCCGGGATAGGCTCCGGTCCCTCTGCGACCCCAGTTGGGATTACAGTGGTTTGGAAAATGAATGACTGAATGAATGAAGATTATTTTAGAAATTTTGCCCAGTGTGCAACATACTGGTGTGAGTTGTCACTGTCGTTTCATCTGTGTGTGTTTCTTTCACTTGCTTTAAAATCACTCTTTCATTAGAGACAATATCCCAGCTTTAATAGCTTTACAGTACAAATTCATATACATGATGATTGTTCAATACAGTCACAGCCTCAGTTGGCTACACTATGCAATACACATCAGCAACAATAGCTTTTTATCTTTTTTGGTGCCCGCGTCTGCCCTCAAATGAGTTTAGGGGAGATGCCAGTGTATACATCTGCCACGTACAGTTGTTCAAACCATTAATATCAAATAAAGACTAGTAATAAAATCCATTTGCTATGACCTGAATGACTAATTCAAGTGTAAAATGTTATCTAACTGATAAGGATGGCTGCTAATGAGGTCAGTGTGGAGTGAGAGTCATAGGTTTTTTTCATTCCTCAGTCTGTTTTCCACCAGAAGTTTGTTTTAATGCTGATTCATGGCAGCGCTGCTGAATGATCTTACTGCACACACATTATCATCAATGCTAAACCATTGTTAATTGGTGGCATTAACAATTCATAGTAATACCTGCGGTCATAACTGTTCAAATATGGATGTTAGAAGCCACGAAGCAGAAGCTGTCTTTTACAGCTCTACAAACCTAGTTAAGTTTTTACCAGTGGTGCCCGTCTGTTTTGGACTTTGTTCTCTGTAGTATGTGAGCAGTGTCTGTTTGACGTGGTGAGGATAAGAGGCTTTAAAGACGTCTGTGGCTCTCCTGTGATACCACCATCAAACAGTAAAGGGTGGAAATGACGAACTGGATGATTATTTCATAAAGATCCTAATACCTCCACATATAATTTGACGAGCTATTCAACACTTCAGCACTTCACTCCCGTCCTCTTAAGTTTACTGAGGAGCTTTAGGGGATTTAAGGTGATTATCTCAGAGCCTGGAAGTGCAAAAATGGGTTTGGCGTCATATTTTCTGTGGAAGCATGTACTAAGACGTGTCAGATTTGGATTTGTAGGAATCCTTAATCATTTTTATTATGGGATAAATGGAGACTGAACATTAAAAAGGGCAAAAGTGAAATCCTCCAGACTTCTTGCACACACACAATTGACAGTGTAATCAGAATGAAACTTAACCCAGCTTCCCTTAAGTTGCACTGCTTTTTGTTCGGCCGGCTGCATTGCATTACAACTCAACCCCATCCTGTTCCTTCGTTTTAAATGTGAGTAGTTTTAAATGTCTGGGTCCTTACGGCTGGGCAATATATCGAGTGTCACAACATTGACATTATGTTCATGTAACAGGTTTCACCACACAGCGGCGTAAATCACAGGTATCATGATATTTTGTGGATTCAGTGGACAACGCTATGACGTCCTCTGATAACACGAAATCTGCCGCAATACGGGTTCTATTCAGTTCAGTTCACAAGCTAGTGATGGAAATAAGACAATATCATATGCTGATTGAACACCCTCACCTCCACTCATATCACACCACAAGAAGTTACTACAATATCATTTGACATTTTTATTCCTGAGCTCAACCAGACCTGTCCTCTATTGACATCCGTACTTAAGCCTATCATAGTCATTGAGGAAACACACGCAGCTGTAGTGCAGACTGGACGGGGCAGAGTCACATGACAACACACACACTAGTATGTTTTTAAGGGGACACTACATCACCACACACTGGAGAGAGTAGAATTGACATGGTGGAAAATACTCTCGTGGGTTAGATTGGCTCAGTTTGAGCTTCTGAATATTGGATGTGTCCTTGTTGTTCAGCTCTGATAGATGCTGTATTCTACCATCTCTCTCTTGGCAGGAACTTCTCACTGTGTTCATTTTTGCAATTAAACATGTAATAAATGGGCAAACAGTTACATCATGATATCATTTTTGACCAGTCCTGTAGTACATTAGTCGTAACCCCTTGTTATAAAATGTTATTTATTATATTTAATATGAACTAGCTCAGCTGATTTAATTGTAAGTATTATATATGTATATATATATACACTGGACAGGTTTTATGCCTCTATGGCTGCCATGTTGTGTGTGTTTGGGATGTTGGTGTGCCCCTCGTGTGTCCAAACAGTGTGTTGTTCCTGGAGTGCAGTGTGCTGGTGAGTGGGAGGTTGCTCCGTCTGCTCCGTCTCACTGCAGTGCTTCTGTACTCGTCTCTCTGACGAAACTCAAACAGGATTCCCTCCCTCCACCTCCTCACTGCGCTAACTGCATTCACACCTTCATTTGGTGTTAGCGGGGCGCGATGTGCACTCGGCTATGCCGCAGAGCTGGATCGCACCTCGCCTAATGCAGCGATAATGACATCAGCTGAGAGCAGATTTTAAAATCCTGCACAAAGGCGACGGCACTGAAGGCTGGAGAGTGTGGAATGCCACAGGGGCAAAAATGCTGAAACTTATCACATGGCTTTTCCCTTCTGCACTTTGTGCACAATTATTATGCCAGCTGAGCTTTTGACCTTATCACTATTTCTGAGCATGTTTTCCAACTCCAGGCTTTATAAAATTGAATGCTTATTGGATTCAGACTTTCTCAGGAGATATCTATTTGTGTGAGTGAGTGAGTGAGTGAGTGATTATTTGTCATTGTGAACACAGCACTTAGTGCACCACAATGACATGTGAGCTCTGCATTTGACCCAGCCGTGAAGGAGCAGTGGACAGCATGGGCAGCACCCAGGGGAGCAGTGCTTGGGGACGTACCTTGCTCATGAGTACCTCAGTGGTACCTTTACTGGGCTGGGATTCAAACCAGCGACCTTCTGATCACAGACCTTCTGTCTTTGTAATAAATGTTTACAGGTGTGTGTCAAGTATAAATCAGACTTTAGTTGGATAAATGTGTGCACACGGTTGGATAAATTCGACTGCACACAATTCACAACATGTAATACGCGCTCTTCTAGCAGTGACACAGTTCTGCTTCTTAAACGTGATGTTTTTACTGTGTCCAGAGCGAGACAAGGCCCTGTTCAGACGGTTTTTCCCTCCTGATTTTGCACCGATGGCGTTCCACAGAGGTGTGCTGTATTGCACAAGCCCGTCTGTCAGTCGCAGCGAGCTTAGCAATGGCTGAAGCCGGCCACGCTGCTGCAGACTGGGTTAAGTGTCTGGCCCCGCCTCCCAGATTCCCCCCTCCCCTCCCGTGCTGCATCTCCTGCCCGGCTGGCGAGTGACGTGGGCGCCGGGGACGAAGGCAAGGTTCTCCTCTGCCAAAGAGACAGCGCTCGGTTCACCTGAGCCCTCCTCTAGGCAGGAAACTCTCGACACTCACTCTGCTTTTCCGTTTTCCATCAGATTACGCCAGCCAGACTATTCCCGTGTCCAGACGTTACGTTTGGGATTACTGAAAAAAAAGAATTCATCATGGAAAAATGTAATGAGAACAAGAAAGAACAGGATTCACTACATGGTGGAACCATCAAAATATTAACATAGAATTATCATTCTGTAAAAGTCAAATTAAGATAAAAGAATAGATAAAGATATTTCACATTATTATTTTATTATATTAACATTTTATTATGCAAAACTCAATTTATGAGGACAGAGGGATTAATCATTGAAGAAGAAGCGTCAACCGGTTAAGAACATGTCCCCAGTCCCACGTAGACTTCTCTTAGGAATTTCTTGAGAACAAATGTAAGCAATAACGTGAGAAGCTGTTGAATGAGTGATGAATGAACGAGTTTTATACAAATCCAACATTTATTGCTCGTTAGTAAGATTTCAATATGGTCAGGCCTTCAGCTGTTCTACGTTGACCCTCGTCCACTGCCGATATCGAGTGTTTTTGTCTGGTTTTATTCTGTGTGCAGGGGGTTGTTTCTTGAGGTTGAAGGAATGTTTACTGTGTGTGTGGTGTGATTTTATCCTTCAGTACAATTTGAAAATGATATGGTGAATGAAACGCTAACAGCTCTCTGTGTGGTTTATAAAAGTGTTGTAAACATATTTATGTTCATTCTGATTAGTCACTGCTAGCTTCTGGATCCTTTAATTCATATTTAATTTTGACTTTCTGCTGCTGCGTGGTATATCCCCGTCTCCTTCAGAAAGAAGAAGAAAGAGGAGGAGGAGGGGCTGAAGAGCGTCTTCATCCGCCCGAACGAAGCAGGTCGCGCTCCCGTCCCGCTGGGTCGCGCGTCCCTGCTGCTCAATCGCCCAACTGTTTACCCAGAGGCGAGGCGACCTCCGCCCCCCTTTCGCGCCGGCACCGTCTCGCCCTGCCCCGCCCTGCCCGCCGTCCCCATAACCGTCGTATCCCGTAGTTCGGCCGCGCCCCATCACGCCGCCGTTTCCGTGGTGCGCCTCTCCTTTAACCCGCCCCTCCTCGCCCCTGCGAGCAGGCGCCCTCGCCCCCTGCAGCAACGCCACCCCCTGGTAGAAAGGCTGGCGGCGGTCCGCCCCGATAAAACAGCCCCAAACCGCCTTGTGATCAGCAGCCCCTGCTGCAGCCAGCGTCTCCCGCTGATACCGTCGCCCAGCACGCCTGCTGGCCCCCCCACTCAGCCCCGCCCACAGGGCAAGGCCCGCCCAACTCCGCGCCGCCCGAGACACTCGCAGCCTGGAGGTGGGGGAGACGGGAGGTGATCGCCCATTACACCATCGTTCTCTCGCATAGCGTAAACAGCTCTAAGCGTTGAGCAGCGGTCAGCCTTTCTTCAGACCGCTGCCGATATTTACATTTTTATGGTCAGAAGTGTTAGGCTTAATAATCATGTTACAAAAAGTAGCTTCAGTTTGGCCCAGCCAGTTAAGGCTTACTTGCGATATCAGGAGTACGGTGTGATGTAACGGTGTTGAATGTTGCAGTGACAAGGTGTGGACTGATTATCAGCGGAGATATTGATTTAGTTGTTTTTTAAACTGATTGTAAAATACATGTTAAAATGTCAGTTTGGCTGCGCTGCTGCCGCGTCTCTCTCTCTGACGAATGGAGATCAGCACTTGGCTACAGCCCTTCCAGTAGCTTATTTGACCAGCAGATCTTGATTTACTGGCATGAGGGTCAGCTTTTATTAGGTGTTCTGAAGCGGTGGTCACCTATCAGCTCCGGCTCTAACCCGTAGTGCATTGTGTGCTTTCAGAGCTGGAACGAAGAATTTTGTAAGCTGGAGAAGAACAGACGACACGTCTGCCTCCACTAACTTCCTCTCTATGTTTTAGTAATGCCATAATCTACAACAAGAAGACACTCTGGAGATGTTCTCACCCATGTTACATCAATACGGAGGAGACAAAAGCACCAAACACACAGTATTGTGTAGACGTCTCGAGTCACTCCTCACTTCTTTATGTTTTACAAGTGAAAAGCAGACCGCAGGTACAATGACTTATTGCTACACGTGTACGCTGAATTATGTAGATATTATTCCTCCATTCTTTCCCAAACACACAAGTCTGACTTCGCCAGAAGCATGTGTAGAGGAGGTAGGCGCTACCTCGAGACTTTTATTTTTTATTGAGATTTTCACAAATATTTTAGTCACGTTGTTAGGTGGTCAATGGCATACCTAAGACTTTCTTACTGGGGCTTTACAGTAAGATATTTTCTGGTGAGATTTGGGAGATGGTTTTGGTGCCAATATGAAATAATGTGAAAGTATTTAATTCCTAAAATCTCTCTGTTCCATTTACTAGAGGTTCATTGTTTACTGGGTCAGCTCAGCGTCATCATAACCTGAAATGACCCAGTGTTCCTCTGGACTTGAATAAAAATGAATCAGAATCAACACGCAGAACCTCTAGTTGACGTAATATTGCATCATTATGATTATTTTTAAAATTCTGTTCAGTTTGTTCCTACTCTCTAAGTGTGTGTTGTTGTGATGTAGCTCTTTTAACACACACAGATCCTTACTCTACATTAGAAACTATATCAGATTCATGAGGTTACACCACACCTTACCCAGAGAACTA
Organism: Distichodus sexfasciatus; assembly: GCA_032718565.1. Taxonomy (NCBI): domain Eukaryota; kingdom Metazoa; phylum Chordata; class Actinopteri; order Characiformes; family Distichodontidae; genus Distichodus; species Distichodus sexfasciatus. The sequence goes on along the minus strand of JAVGVS010000234.1, from coordinate 133,834 downwards.
TGAGAGTTAAATGCAACACACCATCAACTGTACGCTCTCCACATCTCTCACATCTTCCGTTCATTGGGCTTATCACCAGCCCCAGCAGCTGACGGGTTATTCCTGGGCTGGTCGATGAGCGGCTGTGTACCGTTTAAGCCACTTCTATATGAGTATGCATCTTTGCTGTCTGTGTGTGCGCTGCAGGCGAGCTCATCTGAAGGAATGCTTTGAGACGCTGAAGAGGAACGTTCCCAACGTAGACGAGAAGACTTCCAACCTTAGCGTGCTCAGGAGCGCACTGCGTTACATCCAGGTACGTCCCTTTTTCTGTTGGAGTTTGTGAACATTAACTTTACCGCAGTAGCGCTGACCACACACAACCCAAAAGGAGACTGTCGTGGAGCAGCTTTAAAAGGGAGTTGGTGGCCTAGTGCTGGGACCAAGAGGTTGTGGGTTGGAGTCTGACTCTAGGTGTTACCAACCCTGGGTCCCTGGACAAGACCCTTACCCTACGTTGCTCTCAGGGGAACTGTCCCTGAAATTAGGAAATGTAAGTTGCTCTGGAAAACAGCGTCTGCTAAATGCTGTAAATGTAAACCAGCTTTACCACGTGAAAAAAAATCCCGTATTTACAGTACAAACCCGGCCAGTGAGGCTAAAAAACACACAAACCAAAAACAAAAATCGTGATATGGATTGATGTGGTGTCATTCAGCCGTAAGATCAGGCTTGATGCGCGTCGGAGCAGCGCGCTCACCTGACCAGAAGGGAACCCACTCACTGGGCCGTCTTGAAGGATCATTGGGCTTGTGGCAGGGTTTGAGTGCTGACCCGATGTTCTTTACCGTTTGGCTGATTGTGTTTTTGGAGGGTCCAGCGTGAAGGCCTCGGGGCAGGTGTGCTGGACGTCATGCTGCTGGAGCAGTGATCTCCAGATGGGATTAAGC
>JAVGVS010000234.1:67905-127905 GCA_032718565.1 Distichodus sexfasciatus | reverse complement strand
AAGATAAAAGCATGGCCCTCATTTATCCTGTTCCTTCATGTTTTCATAAGTTTGTTCTGAACAAAGTTCCTAAGAAAGGTCTGGGAGTGATTTACAACACGCTTCTGTACAAGACCATGACACTGCAGCATCTCACACACACACACACACACTTCCCTTAAGAACAGTTAGGGAGTAAGGCTCTATAATGAGCACAGCAAGGACTTCAGTAATATCACATTTCAGATTTGTGCAACTTCTTTTTCCTGCTTCCTGTTCTACAATCCGTGGATTAAAGTTTTCTGCAATAAGCTGCTGAAGGTTTCTGTCCTTCAGGTGCACTAAAGGTTAATAATGAGGGTTGATGCAAGATCCAAAAAGGGAAAAAATGGGGAGCAGCCAAGACATGGAAAAGGCTGTCTTTTGCTGGTTTATTATTTAATTATTCTTCCTAAAATAAAACTAAACATTAGGTTTGACAGTTAAACTGCGGCGGCATTGTGACTCTTGGAGTAACCACAGGCTACCGGCGATATGTGAGCCCTCCGTAAAACCAGTGACATGTAAATTTTCCAAAATTGAGTTATGATGTTTTTTCTTGAAGGCGCAAATCAAGCTTCCGCTTGATACCTATGTGGAATGAATGGGGCGACATATGACTGGAGATATCAACATTCAGTCGGGGTTTCTCCTGTCACGCCAGAGTGAAAGCGGAAATCTGCCTTTGAGTTGACTTCGCCGTGGCACTCACAGGCGGCTTGATGCGGTGGCGGCTACGTTTGCATTCTAAGCTGGCCCTACGGCTGCATTCACAGCCACCGGATAGCCTACCTCGTTGAGTTAACTGAACTCGGGAGACAAAGATGGATTCGGAGAAATATCTTCAGCTAGTCAGCAGTGGATTTAAGCGTATAAATATTGATAGAAGCGGTCGAAGCCACAAACTTTTAACATTCTGCTGGAATTGAATTCCTCACCTCAAGAAAGTCACGTTTTTAGGATGAAAAGGGGAAGTTTTTCAACCAAATTTATTCTAACAATTGCAGTATAGACTGTTCCACTGTTTCCAAACACTAAAAACAAAAATCAACATTTACTTACGCCTTTATAAGCAGCTACTCCGTTTTTCTCCAGAAACCTCCGTTGAGACAATGACTGGTTTTTTTTAAATGAAGTCTATTCAGCAGCTCGTTTAAGTGCTTCACTGTCAGGAAAAGAATTCCCCCCAGCATAGCAGTGCAACATCAGTCTAAAAACTTTTTAATGTCCCAAAACAAAGACCAGATCTGCAAAAAGGAGTGAATAGCCTTGCAGACTTCCTGTTACCTGGGGTGTCCAATAATAATAATAATAATAATAATAATAATAGGTTAATGAAGTATATTTTACATTTTCAAATAGATGGGAATAGAGAGTATTTCTGATTGGAAGTCAGTGGTGTGTCATGAAGTGTGTCATTCCCTAGTAGCAGCTAAAAAAGTTCGGAAAACAGTGGAGAAAACCCCCTGCTTAACCAGATAAAGAAAGCCCAAACTCTGACTCAAGATTCAGGACAATTGGCTCGATTGTACCATGAAACTCCGAGGCGTGTGCTCGTTACAAATAAATCAGCAACAGCATGGCGGAGGGGTATGAGCGCGACCTACAGGTGTTTATTCAGGTTAAATAAACCATCATCGTAAAACTTCGTAGATGATTTTTGTTGCTTTAATCCAGGCAGTTATCATCAGAGAAGTGGGTTGTTCGGGAAGCAGTCGGCGTGTCCAGGTTTCTAGCTGCTCCCGCTGTGCTCACGAGAGCGTGATTAGCGTCAGGACATGGATCACGTATATATTGTGGAGTGTAACCTCCTCTCTCCTCTCTCTACAGAAGGGAAGACAACTTGAGCAGGGTGGTGATGTGACACCTGGTCTTCACCCCGTGCTCCTCCTCCTCCTCCTCTTCCACCTGCTCCACCTCGGCGTCGCTCCGACCCCCTCTCCCCTCCTCTTCCTCTTCCGCGCCCGCCCATGAGCCCCTTCCTCCGTCCTTGGCCCCCGCCCCGTAATCCCTCCGCCCGTCCGCCACTCCTCAACACAAAGCCCTCCGCCCCTAAGCCCCGCCCTCCCAGCCCCGGCCCCGGCCCCGGCCCCGCCCCCCCAGCAGCCCACCGTCATCGCCCACGCCTCCGTCTCGCACGCCTCCGTCATCCAGGCCGTCAACCACGTCCTCCCGACCGCCAAGCAGCTGGCCCACATTGCGCCGTCCGGCGGGGCGCCGCACCCCCACATCGGCCACATCACCGTGCACCCGGTCGCCGCCCTCTACCCCCAGCACATTGCCCACACGCTGGCGCAGCACCCGCAAGGCCACGTCCACCCGCAGGTCACCGCGGCGACCGTGGCCACGACGGTGGTGGGGAAGCCGGCGACTGCGGTGGTAGCGCACCATCACGCCGGATTAGTGGGCCAGACAGTGCTCAACCCCGTCACCATGGTGACCGTACCGCCGTTTCCCGTCAGCACGCTGAAGCTGGCATGAAGCAGGACGGCGCGGAGCGGGAGCGCCCAGGGTCGGGTCGGATCGGGTCGGAGTCGTCCAGGCCTTGAATCTCCAACGTGTTTCCGGCCGATTGGAGTCGGAATCCTTTGCTGAAAGCCGAACGGAGGACGAGTAACGCGGGATGCACTTGAGAACCTTAAATCACCGGTCGTTCATTTTATAAATAGCGATTGAATGCAGAGCTGCAAACTAATTTCCCCCCAAATCCCGTTTCTCACGTTCCCCAACATCACCCACACCTCTCAGGCATCCACACGCTCGCATCCGAGGCCTCGCCAAGTGTCCTACAGACGTTCCGTTATCCAAAACTCAGCATTAGATCTGGGAAACCTTAGTAACCATCGGCCCTCCAACCTGGGCTAGCACGGGTCAGTGTGATTCCAGCTGTGTAAAGTGACAGCAGCAGTGGCAGTGGGACAAATGGTGCTGAAGCACCGTCTCCATGGTGAAGAACGCCACGGAACTGGAGTAGAGCAAATACCGGAGCGGAGTGCCCGGGTTGACTGGCACAAAGTCTTGGCGAGGGCAGCGTGAAGGTGTTTGTCTTTATGGTGCCGTGTGAGAGAGCGAGAGCGAGTCTCCGGGTCGGCGTCGGGATCAGAGTCGTTCAGGCCTCCGGTCGCATTTCTAGAGTTGGAGTCATTTTCCCAAAGCTGGAGAGACGACGAGGAACCAAAAACCACCCGAAAAACGAGTCTCTTTTCAGTACTGATTTCCACCGAGTCCTTTTCTGATTTCCCTTTTGGCACTGACAAGACCGAGGGAGAAAACTATTGAACCTTCACAACGACAATCACTTGAAAGTTCACTCCTTGGTGTCCCTCTTCCGTAGCGTCCGTTCACAGCGTTTCTGCTCAGTCAGCTGTCCGTGCTGGAGCCTCTGACCTCGTCAGGAGTCGTTTGATCAAACTGGGAGGACGATGAGTAACGTGCGATACGCTGGCAAACCTTAAACCACCAGGTCTTCATGTCTCTCATGTTCTCTTTCCCCAGATTTAATGCAACTCCTAAAGAGTTCAGTTTTCCCACAACCTAAATTATACTTGGCAAAGTCCTTCCCCGCGTTCTGAAGTGCCTCACTCCTGCTGCCACGTCCACCAGCGGCCCTGCTGAAACTCCCACACGCGCTGTTTAATGGAGACTGTCGTCATCATGGGGAGAAATGATTTCTGACTCGGGGTCGATGTTTAGAGCCAGATATTGTCTGAGTTAAATGTTTAAAACGGGCATTTGACTTGAGAAGTCTGCGTTGTGATGGTGGAGATGTCATACGTTAAAAGCTGCAGATCTATTTTGACATTTGCGTCAGGGTCAGGGTCAGGGTCAGGGGCAGTTTGTCGTTCTGAGTTTGTCGTGTGAATGTGGGTGTTTGTGTGTGAGACCAGAGTCGGTGTATCATTTGTTTTTCAAATCAGAACTAAAAGAATGTCTCTATTTTCAACATTCCAGAATCAAAATGAAAAAGTGAGTTGTTTTCTGCTGGTAAAAATAAAGATTTCTGTTCACGTGTTCATGTTCCACTCAGTTTTTAAATCAAATGCAGGTGCTGTGACCAATCAAGAATAATCACTCGCGTCCCGCTCACGCCGCCTGCATCTGATTAAAACTAGGGTTGGGGTTGGGGTTAACTGCGACATGAGTGTTTTACATTTTAAATTGGAGCACAACACTGGGAAATCAGAAAACAGCTGGTTATTGATTTGAGTGGGTTTTTTGAGTGTTTTCATTTGCAAAGTGAATGAATGAGGAACTGATTGAACGTCTTGTGTTTTTCATTTTGGTTTTGGAAACAAATTTTGAAACGCCACATTTTTGTGTGAGGTTTTATTCTTAATAAGAAAAAGGAACGAGCAGACGCTAGACGGGACGCCCAGATTTCTGTTGAGTTTATTTTCGCAGCCCCTTCAGTAACATCTCTGCATCTTGATTTGTCCTCCGTCCTCACACTCTCCGCTCCAGCGCCGCAGTTTATTCCAGCTTCTGTTGCTTCCCTCTCCGGGGTTTGTGAGCCAGGGCTGGAAAAATCCCACACAAAACTCGGACTTTACTGTGTCTCACTGCTGCGTACTATCAGTTATCCAGCAACCAGAACACTGTGATGACCCTGCTCTTAACTTCCAACGCCCAACTCCCTCTTAAACACACACACGTCCGCTCTCGATGTGAAGTCTTTCCCCCAGACGTTGGACGTTGGTTGAGGAGCCGTCGTGTTGCGCACCGTCAGCCTGAGCTTGGTGAAGTTCAGCAGGTTGTTTTCTGTGTTAACTGTGTGTGTGTAACTGTGATGTCGATGCACGTGTACGGTGTGTGGAGCTGTGTGGACATTGGTTTTGCATGTAGACTGCAGTTGATTTTCTCCTCTCTTTAACCTCCTCCTCCTCGGATTTCTTTGGGACCATGTTTAATGCTGTACGGTGCGCTGGGGACCATTAGACCTCATTCATATTACTATTATATATAAATATATAAAAATCTGCATTTTTCCCTATGGAGAAAGTTTAAGTTATATATATATATATTGCCTGTACGTTTTGGGCTGCGTTCAGATTGCTCTAACTGTCCACCGTGATTAAGAGGAATAACTGTCAAGATAAATTGCTAGGTTACTATTGATAATAAATCTTATAACATTTACTAAACACTTTGTCTTTTCTTTAGCACAGAGTCCAGATGTGCATCAGCTGTTACTCTTCTAAAATGTGCAGCAGACGTGAGAGCAGGGCGTAGCTGCTGTTTCCTGATCAGCTGTAAAGATGGTGTTTATTCCAGTGTTTCAGGATGAATGTGCTCCGTGATGCATCTGCTCCTGGATCTGCTGCAGAACCTCCTGCATCCTGCGTAGCTGCAGCCAGAGAAACACACACATCATATTTAATAAAACGAGTTTTTCTCCACAGGTGTAAATCCCAACTCTCATCTCAATACAACATTATATCAGTTCACTGGACAACGATTCCATTTGATTTGAGACAATACCACCTGCTGATTTAACACCGTCACGTCCACTCACATCACATCACAACAAGCGACACAGTTTGACCATCATTTTCACGTGTCTCAATGCCATGTCCACTTTTATACAAAACACTTCACACTGTGAGCTTCATAAAATCCACTCAAACTAGGGTTGCGGGAAGTGGGAATGAACGGCCGACGCCGATACCCGATATTAATCATGCTGAGATCTGCTGATGCCGCTAAGTGTGGAGGGCAGAGTTGATCGCATAAAGACAAGATATTTTGCTCACCAAAGTTCCACTGCACGCTCACACTTTTGCCACAAAAATAACCCCGTAGTTGTGACATTTCTAACACAAGTCAAGCAAGTGTGAGAGCAGAGTGTGTTGAGGGCAGAGCGTTTCCAGCGTAGTGCACAACATTTTTAAAAAGTCGCTTCCCGCCCTACATAGTGTACCAAGTCAAACAGGACGCGTTGACTCTGCATGTGCACTACCTAGTGTGTAGAGAGCCGTTAAGCTACAACCCCGGCTATTTCCTGAGATGCATACTACCACATAGAAGAGTATGATAAGAGCACCTTACCTACCATACTATTAAGTGCAGTAGTACACGGCTCAGGACACGGCCCATGTGTGAGCTCACATTCACTAAGTGAAGCAAACACACAGTTTAGTAGTTAAACATGTTTCACGTGTGCAGCAGAGTTGAGAGTAAAGACCAGAAATTCTGCTGGTGAACGTTCCACTGCGTGATCAGAATTTTACCACAAAATAACACCAGACATTTTAAGACGGAAGGCGCGGGCCGTATAACATCCCACCTCGGACACTGGACATGCCGGACACAAGCGCTACCTTTCACACGGACAATAAACACAGCAGGAAATATCAGACATATTGAAGTGTCGTTCCGATACTGATGATAAAAAAAAATAATCATTGGCTGATTCCGATATTATCGTGCGTCCCTAAATAAACCCACTAAACTCCATATTTCACCCAAAGTGACTCTGTAATAGGGCTGGGTTCAAAAAAATCGATTCACCGATCAATATCGATTCTCGTTCGAAAAATACGATAGCAATTCAAAAATTTGTGGATTGATCTTTTCCTGCGGCTATGCACTACTATAAAAACGTGCTATAAAAACGTGAGACCAGTGAAACTGAAACCAAATAGAGCCGTGGCTGAAGCTGCGCCGCTCAAATCACCGTCTGGCCTAAAGGCCGATTTTTGGCAAAAAAACAAAAGTTATTTTATAACCAAGCAAAACTAGTATTGACACAAAGAAATCTCTAAATAAATCAAATCGAATCGAGAATTGAATCGGATCATGACCTTGTGAATCAGAATTGCTTCAGGAAATCAGCAACGATACCCAGCCCTACTCTGTAACTGCCATAACTACAGCACACACACTGTCACATAAAACAGCTTTATCACTAAGTTCAAGGAGCAGAAAACACTGCAGAATGCACAGCTGCGTGTGATCTGTGAATCGTACAGCACTGTGTGGAATAAGCATCAGGCGCCTCTTCAAGTAAATACTGATATAACACTAAAACACTAAATATACTGAAAGATGATCCATTACATTCAGCACCAGAAACCCTAAATATGGTGATGCTTAGTAGATGACTGTACTGGTTTTGCACGTGCTGGAGCTGAATGTTTTGATCAGAACGTCCACGTTTCACCTACATTGTTGTAATTGTACAGAATTTGATGAAGCCATTTGTGAATTTTGGGAGAGCATTTTATATGAAATTCCCCGTTTAACTCACGTGGTCAGTAGATGTGTTGAATGTGTGACGTGGAAAAGTGTGTGTAGCTTCTCAGTCGTCCAGGACGTGGTCATTGTGAGAGCTTGAAGAGCAACACGCTGGACCTGTTTCAATATTCTCTCATCCGACAGTCTTCTTCAGCTGTAAAGACTCTGATGTGGAGCTACAGGTGTTTATAGTCTAGTGGCTGGTGGTCACCTTGGTGGTGGTCATGAACTCGCCACGTCATCCACGCCGAGGTCGTTAGGATCGTGCGGGGCGAGGTGTGGATCAGGTTGAGTGACAGTGAGGGATTATTGGTGATGGTGAACACAGCACAGCACACAGTGTACCACAGCCACACGTGAGCTCTGCATTTGACCCATGTGTGAAGGAGCGGTGGACATGCAGCGCCCGGGTAACAGTGCTGGGGACGGTACCTTGCTCATGAGTACCTCAATGGTCTGGTACTTCAACCGGCGACCTCCTGATCAGAAGGGGAGTTCCCTAACTGTTACACTACCAACTGCCCCAAAGGTGTGCGTTGTTGGTCTCCCCCGAGCCCAGGTGTGATCCATCAGCATTTCACATGTTAAACACCTGGGACAGGATCTCAAAACTGTCCTGTAAGTGACATTACCAATCACACCTTGACCCACACCTTGTCCCATGTGACCCTAATCACGCCAGTGGACAACAGAGCGGGTCAACAACCACCGTCATGGTGACCACCCTCTTACAGGAGAAACACCTGCAACCCCACATCGGATTTTACAACTGAAGAAGCTTTTGGGATGACGGCTGAAACCTCTTCAAGCATTTTGAACAGAAGTCCAGTTGCCTTCCACTCAAACCCTCAAGGAGCTGTGAACGTGAACGCGGTATTGAGACGCGCGAAAGAGAGAAAACTTGAGACGTGGTGTTGAGACGTGTGTTCAGACTCGTGTGGACGCTCCTCACCTCCTCGTCCTTCTCCCAGATCAGTCGCTCCGTCTCGGTGTCCACGGGAACCAGCGGCAGGTCGGACACGCTGTCCCTCAGCTGGGTACACACACTAACACAAGCCAAAAGAGAGACATCAGCACACCTTTAACCCTCACAAACAGCTGTGTAACCCTCAAGTTTCACCACCAAACCATGTCATAACGATTCCACACCTGTCCATTTCACAAAGTCCGTTACAATACAATCTCTACTCCATTCAGCGTCCATCTGTCAGACTTCATACACACTCTAACACCACTTTATACTGAACTGAGCTGCTTTTATTACAAATCTGATTATATGCCATTTAAATGTCTCTGAGTTGAGGAATCTGCTGATTTCACATCACAAAGAGCATCTCAAATGTCACGCCTTCCCATGGAACCAGTGAACCAGAAGTCCAGATTAGCTCTCTGATGAACTCCGCTGGCGTTTTCCACTGCAGTGCCATTTGACACTTCTTTTCCTGCGCTAGAGCTGGACGATATGAACTCAAATCAGGGTCACCATTAATTTACCCTTAATTACTTTGACCTGAATTACAATTAATGAAAGATCATTTAGTTTTGGGTTATTTTGTTGTTTTTTGTGCTCGTAGTTCATCAACGAGGTCTGTACTGTAATCTGTTAAAGACGGGATACTTCTGACCCTAGAGTGTGTATTTTGGGGATAACTGAAGGAAACGTGGCGTCACATGACAACACAAGTGTTAAGAGAATTTTAAAAATAATCAAAATATGGTGGAACATGGTGAAGTTCTGAATGTTGGTTTTGATTCATTTTTGATGAGTTGTCCAGCCCTGACCTGAGCTCAACCAGGAGTTTAAATGGAAAACGGTCGTCTCTGTTAATCTGTTTACGAGTCAGTGTAACCCTGGCGTCAGGAAGGACATCTGGTGTGAAACTTTTGTCAGTTGAAAATGTGGGCAGTGATGCAGCTGATCTGTTGTGGTGACCCGTAACGGGGGGCAGCGATAGTGAAGGTGTTGTAACCGTGTGTATGAAGTCCGATGGATGTTTCCATGTTGTTTGATGCTGTGTTGCTCGTTGATGGACGTAGACGAGTGTTACTGCTCTACTTCACACCTGCGCTTCCTCTCCCGGATCACCATGCGGGTCATGTTGTGGATGCACTGGGCCCGGTAGTTCTCGTAGTGCGTTTCCCTCGTCACGTCCTTCAGGTCCTGCATGTGTGTACGCACCAGCATGTTCCTCAGCTTCAGGAAGTCGGAGTGGGCCGGGTTTTCCACTGCAGCACACACACACACACACACACCAGATCAGTTCAGGAACCTTGCAAGGTGTGAGGGTGTGTAACTGGGGTTCCTTTTCCACTGCGTTAGTGTCGGTGCCAGTTCTCAATAAATGTTCTCGTAATTTTGTTCTTCAGTTAGTTAAGGAATGTAATGAAATGTGTGTGAGAGCGCTCTTTAGCAGCTGTAGATTCAGTTTTGACCTAAAACACATCAGTGAAGATGAGAATCTTTATGAAATCTGAACGCATGTCTTGTGATTTTTAAGGACGGTTGGTAAGTGAGGCCCGATGACAGATGCTGAAGCAACAGTATTAATGGAGTAGTGAGTAGAGTCCAGAACTACTGGCAGTGTAAGTAGTTTGGTACCGGTACCTTCCACCACACCCCAGGGGTAAATGCGACCTCGAAACCTCCTGCCCCGACTCTCCACCACAGTGTTACTGCCCACAACCGCAAACGGGACGCTGTCCTTTACAGGAAGGAGAAGAGATAATAATAACAATGCAAAAGACAATTATTAATAACAATATGAACAATTATTATGGTTAATATTATTATTAATGGTAGTGTGTGTGGACATGTCCGGTGGTTGTCTAAAGGCATCAGTGAAGCAGACGTCCAGGTGGCGTCGGTGCTGCATCACACTGGAGCAGGTTTTTGCTTTGCTTTTACTGACACCAACCTTGAGCTCTTGGTCCTGAAATTTAAACTCTTCTTCCTCGTCAGAGTCACACTCGGGGAACTGGTAGACGTTGATTCCAAACCGCTCGATCTCCTCTCGAATCTGCAGATGAGAGTCTCGTCATGTCCTTTAAATGAGAACTCGTTACATGCCTGTAAATGTTTGCACCGGTATTATATGTAGTAGTGTAACAGCAGCCTCGTCCAGGTGTGAGTTTTGACGGCTGTGTAATGTGCAGTGTGAACAGGTGAGGGTAAAACACGGTCAGGAAGCAGAGATGGAGTGTGTGATTGAAGAAATGATCACCGTCGTTATTATAATCTGTAACGCAGACCTGCACGTGGTTCACACTGTCACCTCCACGTACCTTGATTTTCCTCTGAGCCACTTCCCTGTGTGTGAGACAGTCTGCTTTGGCCAGCACAGGAACCACGTTGACCTTCTCATGCAGCGCCTTCATGAACTCCACGTCCAGCGGTCTGAGACTGACCGGATGGTAGAGTCTTATTATATTTTCTACTTCATCATACTCGTGTACTACACACCAGCTAGAAGTTCTGAGAACAGGAGACGCAGCAACAGTAGGACTTTAGCAGAAGTAAATAAGAAGGTAAATGAGGTGTAACTTGATGATGTGTACTACAGGTCATTACCTTGTGTACACAAGTTATCTTGTGCTAAAGTTAAAGGAGCAGTAAGTTAAATCCAGAAGAACTGGAAGTTACCCAAACTCATTTACTCTCCCGGTACTTCAGGGTTCTACTCACTGCTCCTTTACCTTCAGCACACATGATAAATAACGTGTCACTTCATCTTGGGTGGTGTCTGCACTCAGGCTTGTGGAAGTGATTTAACACTTGATTTATTACGTTGTGAAAGTGAAGAGAGAACATGGCTTTGAAGAGGACGAGAGCTGTGACTGGATCCTGTCCCCGGCACTGCAGCACAAGAGTGACGGACATTTACCACCAGATCTATTGGTCAGTTTTCATGTGATTTTTATGTCAGCTGGTTCTGTGTGGGCAGCGGTACTGTGGTTGATTGACTTGATGTTCCAAATTGGTTTGATGTCGATATTCAAACTCCAACATGTTGATAGGATAGTGAGCAGAACAAGCAAGACAACACACTACAAGGCCAAACGCTGATCAGATCACACCATTCTACTGTTCAATGTGCTGAACTACACCAGGTCCTGCTGGAGATCTCACTGTTCCTGATGCTTTTAGTGCTGCAGCGTTAGCGAGCGTCACCAAATCACACACAAATCCATTCTACAGAGTCTCCTCAGTCTCTTCCAAAGCACAGGTGTCGGTGTCCGTATCAGCAGTAAGAGAGGTGTATCAGTGCGTCCCTGGTTAGAGTACGTACCCGTGTCCGTACGGGGAGATGAAGTAGAGGCAGCAGTGCACACGGTTGTCCTGGATGTTCTTGCGGTTTAAACCACTCTCGTCCCTGAAGTACTGCTCGAACTGCTGCTCGATGTAGTCCACCACCGCCCTCCAGCTGTCACACACACACACAGATTACTCCCACATCCTAGTAGATCAGTCTAGAGCTGGACAGTAATCAAAACCAACATTCACAACTTCTAGTCCACCTCATCCTGCCCCTGAGGATTATTTAGAAGATTATTCTGAAGATGTTATTAACAGTAAACTCTAACATGATCTGATTCATGATCCATATTATATTGTATTGAAAGTTTTATCACAATACGATCATCACCTTGATTTAGTCATGAGAGTGTTTACAGCTTCTGTGGCTCGAGTAAAGATGCACAACATTCAAACTGCTACAGTTAAAGGTTTACAGTGCTTTGTGGGATTACGTTGCCGTCCCCCAAATTGAAATCGTATGGTAGCAGACTCTGTGATATCAGTCCAGCTGTTGTCTGCTAAATCGATATAATATGGCAGGGGTTTTCCACCGGTGGTCCGCAGCAGCACGGCAGGTGATCCATGACATGCAGTCCAGTTTCACTACTGAAATCACCTACGACTACACTGTAGTTTATTTATTTTATTTTAATATTATTCCAGAGGGTTTGTGCATGTTTATAAGTAACGACTTTATTAGACGACTGCTAATGTCTGAATGGTGGTCCCTGGGACAGACCCCGTTGAAAAGCCCTGTAATGTGTAATGGTGATGAAGCTTGTGATTTACGCTCCTACACGCAGGGTCGTGCTGCTGAGCTTTCATTACCACTCGGTGTTGTTAACGGCATCTCCAAATCCTGGAGTGTCCACAATGGTCAGCTTCAGCTTGACTCCCTTCTCCTCGATGCCCACGGTGTGTTTAGTGATGTCCACCGTCTGAGCGATCCTCTCTGTTAGAAAAGTAACGTCACTCCGTAATCAAATCCATTAAATCTTAACATTATTGAAGATTTTAGTTTTTCTACTACTGGAGCAGACAGCGGCAGCACCTGGGGAAAGACAATATCACCTCAAATCCAGGGCCAGCGATTGCTTTATCACATAAATTACCAAATTCACCAAGTGATCGACCTTCATACACTGCCCTCCAAAAGTTTGGAAACGCCCCTGTCAAAGTGGGGTTCTGGACGATATCAGCATAAATCCTCATCATTTTTTGGTGCAAATACATTAAAGTAACTTGACATTATCTTTGGATACCAGCAATAATCATTTTTATTTTGATCACATAATAATGGCAGCATATACATGTCAGAGTCAGACGTGCCCCTTTGCCAGCTGTGACGTCTGGTTACTGGTTTAAACTCGGCCCAGGATTTTAAAAGATTTTTGGCTCAGCACACCCTAACAGCTTCAACAACTGATTGGTTCATTGACCGCTCGGACGCCCAGATTATGCAGAGCTGTAATAGCTGCTAATGGTGGATATTTTGATGAATCCAAAATTGAAGTATTTTCTATGTATAACCTGTTTAATAAACTCTTTATGTAATAAAGTTTGTGTTGTCTCTTATCAGTGCAGCATTATCACAAATTAACAAGGATTCATGGCAGTACTGTCCAAAACTCCACTTTGGGAGGGCAGTGTATATCTCTTCTATATCATAAAATGTAAAATACACATAACACCAATGTAAAAAAATAACCATCATCCTCATATGGCGCACCCTCTATCAGTTGATTTGACTAAATAATACAGTAAGCATTAATGACGCTGTTGATGTTTACTGTACTATTTACCCGGTAAACCCTGAAAACCTGAACATGAGAAAACCCAAACTCTCAGGTGCACAGGAGGAGGAGGAGGAAGAGGAGGAGGAGGAGGAGGAGGAGGCCCGTTATAGAGGGACTGTTATCTGGGAAAGTATTAATAAAATGGTGTTTTGTGTGTTACTTAATGTTAGACGTGTCATTACTGATAGCTATGTATCGTTGCCATGTTAACTGTGGCTAGTCAGCTATCAAGACTGATACATGAATATACATAACGTTGCCATTTCGCCATCCAGTATCACTTATGATAAAAATACATAATAATTCCCAAATATCCTAAGCACTGATGGGCTTTTGCTTATGGCGGTAGTAGCTGGGGTTAGGGTTGGGGTTTGGGTGAGGCGCCTGCATTTAACCTCGTCTAGGGTTAGGGTTCGAACAGGCCCTGTTCATATCTGTATCACAATTAATATTAGATTTATCATTTATATTAATTTAGACTTATAATGATCAGATTTGATTTTTGTCCTCGTAGTTCACTACTAATGTTTGTACTGTAAACTCATTAAACCCATTCAGACTCAACAGATGGAGTTTTGTCCTGTTCTCTAGTTTCCATCACGGCTAATAGTTTTAAACTAGAATTAGACTGAATCTGGAGTGAGAAATAAAGTAATAAACTTTAAATCTGGCACCACTCAGTGCTAGTCACTTCTATCTATATGTTCAAGCAGTTGGTAGTGTAACGGTTAGGGAGTTGGCTCTGTGAGTGGAGGGTCTCTGGCTCCGGCTACTCATGAGCAAGCACTGCTCCCCGGGCGCTGTCCACATCAGCTGCCCACTGCTCCTTCACGAATGGGTCAGATGCAGGGCACACGTGTGGTGGATGTGTTCACAATCACAAATAATTACTCATTTCTGATGAGTGAGTGATCATTTGTCATTGTGAACACACCACAGCACAGCACACAGTGCACCACAACCAAATGTGACCTCTGCATTTAACCCATCCGTGGAGGAGCAGTGGACAGCTGACGTGGGCAGTGCCCAGGGAGCATTGCTTGGGGACGGTGCCTTGCTCATGAGTAGCTCAGTGGTAACTTTATCAGTCCAGGATTCGAACCTGCGACCTTCTGATCACTTTAAGTCACTATACAACGTAAGAAAAAGGTAAAAGTAATATTATAATATTATTAAAGTTATTATTATTAATATTCGTATTTAATTAGAAGTGTGAAAGTGAATTACTAAAGTCTATTTTAAAACGATATTTTGTTTACATTTAAGGTTCCTCAGTACAGTTGCACTGTTTTTATTTATTCCTGTGTTTTACTTGCTTCAGTAAATTTGTCTCTTCTCTCTTGCTGTCTTTAGTAATGTGTCCCTCTATAGTATTTTATAGCATTTTAATTTTTAAGTGAAGTATTGTAAACTTTGACATATTTATAAATATATAGGATAACTTAAAATCCCCCCTTTTTACCCTCACTGTTGATCGGTCTGAGTGCTGCTGTTCTGTTGTGTTCTGTGTTGCACCTTTGGTCCAGGAGGACGATATTTCGTCTCAGTGCGTACTATATGTATATGGCTGGGTAAGCTTTACTCACTTACTTTCCTACTCACTTACTTAAAACGAGTTATGAAATGATAGACATTTTGTGCAGTGTTTTTGCAGCCAACTCTCATTTCGATCAGCATTTTGTGCTCAGACTAACCCTCAGCATTCAGCATTTTCCTGTCTTTGTAGAGGTTGGTCAGAAAAAGACTGTTGACCAGCGTGGATTTACCCAGTCCAGACTCACCTGCAGTCACAAAAACACATAAAACAACATCAGCAGAAGTGCATAAAATGTTCAGATGTCACATCAGAAACAGAAACAGAAAAGGAAAGTGGATTTGGGACCAGAAATAGGTAAGATTCGAGTGGAAAACTCCAAGGTTATTGTTGTTAATTAAGCCAGTGGAAAAATCGGTAGATTTTTTGAGTCTGTAATCACTTCACTGAGTAAAAGACAGCCGTAGTTCAGCTCTGAGGTCAGTCTGGCTGTAGAGTTACTGGACAGCATGATCTTTTATTGCAGGCCAAGATAGAATACATTTTTACCGATACAAAATCTGAATTAATCCAGGTGGAGCCCAGCATTGTGGAGTGTGGGATGTGAACTCACCAGCTACCATCAGCGTGAAAGCAAAGCCTTTTTTCACAGACTTCCTGTGCACTTGGTTGGGAAGAGTTGCAAAACCCACGTATTCTTTATCCTGGTCCTGAAAAGCAAGTTAAAGAGCTTCTGTGAGAAGAGCTGAAGGAAGATCTGATCTCCACATTTGATGTTACATTTCCAGGCATGGTTAGTTTATTTATACATCACACGATCAAACACAGAAGTTATTCAGCTTTTCAACAGAACGATAAAAGGTTCAGATATTAGAGCAGCTTTACTGCAGTACCACTGCCCACGCAGTACCAAGAGCACAAACCTAGAGACACGTACAGTTAAACTGAATCGATCACTTCCACAGATCAGCCCATACCACCTCCAGCCGTCTGACTCAGACCCACATCCCTTACACACACTGCACCGGTGCAGTCCTCCCCTAGGACCCGCTGCTGCTGTTTAAATGTTTTTTAGAAATACATTTGACCTTTGGTGGTGGTGGTCTAGTGGTTAGGACACTTGCCTCTGTTTTAACAGGTTGTGGGTTTGAATCCTACCTCCAGCACTACCACCACTAGACACCTGAACAAGACCCTTAACCCCAAGTTTCTGCAGGGGCACTCTACCTGAAATTAGGAGATGGACAATGATTAAGGGCGTCTGCTAAATGCCGTAAATGACTGGACACGATTACCTCAATGGAGTCGTAGGGGTCGAACCTGCTCCAGGGGCTTTTGGGTTGGGAGGGGCTGAGTGGAGACTCCAGAGAGCTGGTGGAACTCAGCTGGCAGCGCCACGCCATCTCCGGCTCGGAGCCCAGCAGGTTCCTGCCACCCGGACGCGCGAAGGTTGGGGACCCGGGGACAGGAGCGCGGGCAGTGCCGTCCTGCTGGCTGTCTGTCTGCGAGGGGTCCCGCCCCGGGTAGGTGTGGTCCGTCCCAGGGGGCAGATCTCTCATGGTGTAGGCCAGTTCGGAACCCTCCGGATCCTCTATAGATAAACTGGACAACTAAAGGACACGAGAACAGAAGCACAACTTTATCTTCTCATATTCTGATTCTCAAAGTCATATTCTGAGCGTTAAAGAACGGATACACCACTTGTTTTCATTTGGTCATCAACTTACACACAATCTTTGTCACTTTTGCGGTGAAATAGTTAACATACTCTGTTAAACATTCATGCTTTTCTCTTGCCTCCTTCTGTGCATCTGTGTTACTTATAAGCTCCCTGGAAAGGACCACTATCCGTCTATTTTATATTTGCAATTACTGTGGCTTCTCTTTTGACCATTATCTTGGGGTATTATGTGGAGTATTTGATCATTAAAGCATGTTCTTAATATGTTTACATGCTCTTTTATCACATAGTGCAGAGAGACGTGTGGAATGAAAGTGGAAGCATGTGTATAGTTCTTGATGTTACACAGCAAATTTCATTGTACTCTTTAGTGCATTGACAATAATACTTATTAATGACTGAGCACTTACCGGGGAAACAAAGCAAGCTTTAATTTTGGGATGACCTTTAACCTTTCATTAATTTAGGTAACAACAGAAGTTATCTAAGAGCTTCTCATTTATACTTAAATTTGAGTAATTATAGAATTATCACAAAATTTACATTTACACATTTACATGAACAAAATGACAAAAATGTCGATTTAATACCATTGGTTAAAAATATTCAAACGGTTTCATGTACACAAGGAGTTAGTATCTGAGATTACCATCACGAGCCGTCGCTGCTGCCCGCTGTCGATACAACACACACTGTAAAACTGCTATTTTCTGATATTATAAAGTCATTCATTTGCCAGAAAAAAATCCCTAAGTGATTGTGAGATTTGAGTCAGAAATTCACGAGAAGAAAACATCGGACTTTGTCAGAAATGAATATGAATCAGGTGAGTGGAAAGCCAACACATCTCTATAAGGTGTACAGTGTTAGTTTATTGAGTTTAATGTACTGTATTGACAGGTGTGGTGTGATTTGGATTTGGGAGGCTTTTGTGCAGGGCTGTTAGCAGGGTGAAGCGTGTGTGTGTTGGGGGTAGAAACAGCTCGGGTTTGCTCTGTCACCTCTCATTAATCACCTGTAATTAGCTGCAGTAAAGCCTGGGGGAGGTGGGGGAGGAGATGCACAAGCTGTACACAAAACACATCTTTACTAACACTAATCATTAACACACATCACATCTCAATCTGCTCCTGAGCTCAAATCCAGCATGTAGTGTGGTTTATGTAGTGTCTGTGTGGTGTATTTCATGGGGTTTACCTCAGGATCTTGTCCAGGTGTGAGGCATGTAAAGGAGGACAACAATCAGCTACAAAACACTTCAGCCACCGGTTGACGTCTAAACTCGTGGTTACACGCGTGTGAGCTCCACGCAGCTGCTGGAGGGTTTACTGTGATGACTTTACTGTAGTGAAAGTGATGAAGGTGTAAGCGGGAGAGCCGCGCTGATGAAGCCGTTTCCCCGCACACTCACCCCGCGTCCTGAACATGGCGTGAACGAAGCGGTTGGTGGTGGAAGCTGGATGATCCATCGTCGTTTCTGATCAAAAACGGCATCAATTATCCAAGAAAAAGCCCAACTGCAGGTGCGTGGTGTTTGTGCAGATCCACCTGTCCGTCCGTCCGTCCGTCCGTCTGCCCGTCTGCGTGTCGTGTGTGGGGATTAAAGGAGCGCTTCACAGGAGACTCTCACCTGAGCCAGGTAGGAGAGATTTACCACAGCCAGAGAAGAGAGACCAAGTCAAAGCGAACTTCATCATCCTCTCAGTTATATTCAAGTACACAGAGAGACAGTTTCTACAAAGAAGACACGTAGAATACACAACATATAAATAAATCATAAAATATAAACTCTCAGTTAGACGTACAAAAAGAAAACGTGCAATTTTAGTTACGTGAGGTATTGGATGATATGTGCAATATTATAATTATAGTACTGGAATGGTCTTTTTTTTGCGTTAAATGCGCCTAAGATCTGCAGCAGTTTAATATGGATGAGAGAGAAAGAGTGAGATGGATGCAAATCTTTATAGGATGCAAGATTTTATACTGCGATCCTTGAAATTTCAAAAAACATTGTAAATTCATACATTTGCAAGAAAAAGACCAATAATAATAATAATAATAGTAAATATAACTGCAAGCAGTGATTACGGGGGCCATGCAATTTGCAGCTTTATCAGTTTTTGATGAATCGAAGTGGACAGACGTTGAAATATGACATGTTTCATCCTTTTATCTAAGGTGCTACAGTTCAAAACTTATTAGGCAAAATGCAAAATAGCTTATTATAGCGCCACCAACTGGCAGAGTGGTGCAATTCTTTTGTGCCTGACTAGTGGGAGGGGTACCAGACCTACCTGCCGAATTTCTAAGCTGTAGCCCACCCAGAGCCGGATTTCTATGACACTCAGTGTGTGGTGTTGCAGTCCTTTGCCAAGCCCACCACATTTATTTGCATATGATTTTTGAGAATGGGAAAATGAAGACGCACATTAAAAATGTGCTTGATAAGAATTAAAGAAGGGTGTCTTGGGATTCAAATGATACCAGTTGCATGCAGATTGGACAAAAATCCAGGGACTAGTTCGAAAAAGTTGGGTTTTCATTTTATGCAAATTAGCGAAAAATCAAATATGGCAGAAATAGATGCGAGGGTCTAAAAAATTTGTCTTAAACCATGGAATAAGATGATATAAGATTTTTGAGAATTGGAAATGGGGTTCAAATATAATATGAAAAAATGCAATTTTTTTTTGGAAAATAGCAAAATTTCAAAGCTGTAGGTCTTACAGTTTTTTCTCCACAACGCGTTTTAGTGCAGAAAAAAAAAAAATCAGCACGATTCCAATAGGGTACCACACAGTGTTCCACTGCATGCCCCCCTAATAAACATGCCTTCCATTTTTTGCCAAGAAGCTGATGTTTAGAAGTCAGGGTCAGCAGATGGAAAATATTTTTTCCTCTATTTGTGTGATAAAATGTCAAACTAATAATAACAACACATACACAAACTCTATTGAACACTATAAAAAGCCAGAGTGGGGTTTGAACCAGCAACTTCAGAATTTATGATCACTGCTCAGACCATCTCATCACAGCAGCTTGTAACTGGTAATCTTTTATTTGAACATTTGACATTTGAATTTCAGGTTTACTGCCAGAATAGAAATGCCTTTGGTGGGGTTTGAACCAACAGCTTCAACTATCAGAGCTATTGTTTAGCTTACTGAGTCCCTGAAGTGCAGAGGTTGTGGCCATTTTATTTTTTTGGACATGGGACATTTTAATTTTAATGTGAGCCGAGGTAAACCTTACCTTGGGCAGGATTTGCAGCAGCACACAAACTGTTTAGAGCCAGTGCTGGCCCAGTGGAGCTCATGGTTTTCTCTTTGTTTTATGGATTTCAAATGCAATTTATTTTGTGAGTACATGGAAAGTACCACTCGGGTGGGATTTGAAAATACAGTCTCTAGCGTTAAAGCCACTGCACATATCACTGAGCCACAGCAGTTCATATGTTTTTTGGAAACTTCACATTTTTTTCTTTTTCACTAAGTGTCACTCCCTTTGTGTCCACCAGGTGGCGCTGTGAGGTTGTCGCTGCCTGTTTTGACTGTAATGCCAGGTTTCGGCCACCAGGTGGCGCTGTCGGTGTTCTTCAGATTTTATTTTTTTTATTTATTAAGGTTTTAATCAAAATAAAAGAACAAAGAAGGCACATAGAATGAGCATATATAGATACACTATAACCTCTAAAATGGAGAAAGAAAAGAAAAATTGCCATTTTAGTTACATGCAGTGTTCAATGATATTGCAGCAGCAGTCAAGTGGAGAAAAACTACACCTACAGTCCTTTACAGCTCTAACAGTAATATAATATTGAAAGTAGCAAAACTAAAGTGAAAAGTAGGGATGCACCGATACCACGTTTTTTTACAAATCGATATGACTACGAGTATTTTTATTTGTGTACTTGCCGATACCGAGTACTGACACTTCTTAGATTATTAGATGTAATTATTTGGGAGGCAGATTTTATTTTCTCCTTTGCAGATTATAATAAGGCTTAATATCAAATCATTAACACAAGGCTAAAAAAATAAACAGATCTTTCTGGTTGTAACAAAAAAGTGTCATCACATTAGACAAAATGTAAATATAAGCAGATAAATGAAATGAAATGTACTGCATAGTTAACACAGGCAACTTAAAAGTCAGCAAAACTTACTCTGTTGACACATTCAGGGCTCCAGACACAAGAAAGAAGTTAGGAGCCTGGATTATATTTACATTATGACTAACGCTTCCTCCATTTTGATTGTCTAACATGAGAGAAGTGATGTCGACGAGCAAAGCGCTGTTCTAGAAGCTGAACGGATTTCAACCTGAAGCGCTCTAAAGCGGGGGTAAAAAAACCAGAAACAACCTGTTCACCAAACGCCTCTTTTTGCGCTGAGACTGGATCAAAACCTCACTTCCAGAGCACTTTCTCACCGCTTGTTGTTACGAAAAGCATCGGGAACTTCCATGTTCGCTCCTATTTCATATAAACACTGTAGCATCTTCTTTTGAGTTGGGAAGTTTAGATGCCGCTATTCGGCCTCATCGTAACGCGCTCTTCTTTTACTGTCTATAGATACAGCAGGATTTTTATGCTTATTTACTATAGTCACGACGGCCACCTTAACTATAAAGCGTTGCGGGAAACACTGGGGCTGGGACTATCTGTCCATAATTAAAACAAGTTTCTTGCTTCTTTAAAAAATCCCTTGGATTGAGAGAGACGGTTGCCACCGGCTACTGGAAAGAACAAACTAGTTGAAAAAAAATCCAGTCGCACTGGCGAACATTGTAGTCTCCATCTGGAGCCCTGGATTTCACCCGAGCTTGTGGTCAGGACCTCTGAAGCTGGGTTTCTGGATGGTCGTCTCCACCTAAACATCGAAGTCAGGTAGGACAACAGATTACATCCGCCGACTACGACGTACTTCTTTACGAGTTCGAGTACGATATATGAATGAAGTATCTGTATCTATATCACTGCTGTCCGTATCGGGGCAACCCTAATGAAGAGCTCCTCTTGAAGCAGTAGAACCTCCTCCTAGTCCTCAACTGCAGCTTCTAAAGGCGGCTAATAGGTACTTAAAGTGTCCTTGAGGGTTTAAACTATGCATTAATACAATTTTTAAAACAAATCTATGTTCTAATTAATTAATAAGTGAAATGACATTATTACCTGTGTGAATATACACACATTTTATGTTAATTAGTTTTTAGAGAGAGAGAATGAATGAATAAATGAATTTTTTTATGTTTTTAGAGAAATGTAGACATATATTCTCTCTTAACATTATCATCACATGTGATCTATATCTGCAAAAGTAATGATGCTGTGATCATTGCGGTAGTGTCAGTGAGGGCGTCATTAGCAGCGAGCGCTGGTCAGACAGGACGAGTTGCGGCCCGAGCTGCTGCTGCTGCTGCTGCGTGTCCAGGCGTGTTAGTGGAGCGCAGAGCAGAGCAGCAGCAGCAGGGTGGGGAGCGAGATGGCGGACAGCGGGAAGGTGAAACTTTTACTCTCAATTCCTCTCTCTTTAACAATCACACAACACACACAGCCTGCTGGAAACACGCGTACTTTAACACGCCTTCTCCTCAACACAACACCTCGCGTTTCTCCTCTTCTGCTGCTTTCATTTAAACCGCGGTTCACGTACTACAAACCTCATGTCCGATAAGAAGAGCGCGTCCAGGAGACAGAGCTGCAGGACACACTGACTGACTGACTGCGGGGTGACCAGAAAGAAAACCTTCCACACGCGTTGAAGCTGCTGGAAACTCTCTCTCTCTCTCTCTCTGTGCGTGCGCGTGTGTGTGTGTGTCTGTGTCTCTGTGTGTGTCTGTGTGTGTGTCTGTGTGTGTGTCTGTGTGTGTCTGTGTGTGTCTGTGTGTGTGTGTGTGTGTCTGTGTCTGTGTCTGTGTGTGTGTGTGTGTGTGTGTCTCTGTGTCTCTGTGTGTCTCTGTGTCTCTGTGTGTGTCTGTGTCTGTGTGTGTGTGTGTGTGTGTGTGTCTCTGTGTCTCTGTGTGTGTCTGTGTGTGTGTGTGTGTGTGTGTATGTGTGTGTGTCTCTGTGTGTGTCTGTGTCTGTGTGTGTCTGTGTCTGTGTGTGTGTGTGTGTGTGTGTGTCTCTGTGTCTCTGTGTGTGTCTGTGTGTGTGTGTGTGTGTGTGTCTGTGTGTCTCTGTGTGTGTCTGTGTCTGTGTGTGTCTGTGTGTGTGTGTGTGTGTCTGTGTGTGTGTGTGTGTCTCTGTGTCTCTGTGTGTGTCTGTGTGTGTGTGTGTGTGTCTGTGTGTGTGTGTGTGTCTCTGTGTCTCTGTGTGTGTCTGTGTCTGTGTGTGTTCTCAGCCACACCCAACATGACTCACTACAGCGTGTTTCCACTGTTCCGGGCTCAGGGCTGGAGAGTTCATTGAAAATAAATCAAAACTGAAAGTAACATCATCTAATCCACATAACCTCGTTTTTTAAATTTACATTTATATTTCTGTTAATACTTTTCTCGGTCTGTCCTGTCCAGTCTGCAACTCAAACTGTGTTTCCTTCAGTTATTTTTACATCACAAAAATATTCCAGCTTTGATAGTTAAACATTTGCAGAATTTAGCAGAATGTTTTTATCCACAGTGACTTCCGTTTCCTAATTTCATAGACAGGCTCTTGTTCAAGGTCCCTGTGACAGTAGTGTGAGAGATGGGACTTGATCCCATGATATCTTGGTCCAGAGCTGAGGGTTCTAAGCACTGGACCACCACTACCTCACAGAGTAAATGTGCTGGATGCTAATCTTCTCAGTGTCAGTCCAATTTTAGTAAATGTGCTGCCGTACCAAGAGCATATTTGCAGTACAAACTTTGTCAGTGAACTATGAGGACAAATAAAATAATAATTCATGAATTACAGTTTAGGTAAATATGCAATTCATGGTGATATTAATTTCACATCACATCATCCAGCCCTACTAGGAGTGTAAGAATACATTGATCAGACATCATACATATTGTAACGTCCTTTTATATTGAACAGGTCTATTTATATTTCAAATAATCTTTACTCATTTAAACGTCTGCTTGTCATTTGATATGAACATAAGTGATGATGTTGTGTATACAGATTTCTGGGTTTGGAGTTGCATCCAGTGAAAATTGTATCGTAGCAGACTTACTGATATCAGCAACATCTGATGGTCGTCCATTGAATATATCATACGGTGATGAAATGTGTGATGAACATCTTTAGTTTGTGTGTGTTTCAGGACCCGTTCAGGCAGCTGAGGGACTTGGCTTTGCTCAAAGATCAGCTGGAGAACATTCAGCGGCGAGTGGATGACGAAGTGCACGTTGGCGTTTCCCAGGTAAAATCACAAGCTGTCTCCAACGTGGACTTATAAAATACTGCCATTCTCACATACACAACTTAACATTTAATACAACATACGTCATCGGAGGCGGCGGCGGTCTAGTGGTCAAGATGTTCATCTCTGAACTAAGAGGTCGTTAGTTTGAATCCTACCTCCTGCACTACCACCACTGGGGCCCCGAGCAAGTCCCTTAACCCCAAGTTGCTGCAGGAGACTGTCCCTGAAATTAGCAGACGGAAGTGGCTCTGGATAAGAGTGTCGGCTAAATACTGTAAATGGAATCGGAACCAATATTCAAAGCTGAACTTTTCCACTCGGCTTTTAGATTTTTGTGGAAGGGAAATAAGATCCCAGATCAGTGTTTGTGTTCTGAAGGTAGTTTTTTTGGTTTTCAGGGCGGAGGTGTTCTGAGTTCTCCCTTCCTCAAGGGCTTCCTCGCCGGCTACGTGTTGGCAAAGCTGCGCTCCTCGGCCCTGCTGGGCGCGATGGTGGGCACCTGTACGGGCCTCTACCTCGCCCAGAACTACAATGTGCCCAATGTGGAGCAAACTGTCAGGGGCTACTTCAGCTCCTTTAAGAAAAGCAAATAAATCCAGGTCCAAGTTGGGATGTCGGCAGATGTGAATCTGTGTCCATAGATATGATATAATATTGTGCTGTGATAAAACATATTTACACCCCTCGTTTACATCGATCATTGAATTGATTGTTACATCCTGATCTTCACCGCTACAACTGACCAGAGCTCAGACACATTAATCACACTGCTATATTATATTGACTCAGTGGACAACAAATCAACATCTGCCAACACAGTATACAATAATTCAACATTACCAACACGATTTCAATTCCATTTATTTGCTTTGGACGCAACTCAGGATAAAAGTGCCATTTCAAGTGTCTTTTCTCACCGGATCTCTCAGAACTGCAGCAAAGACCCCCATGGTTGAGTTGTTTTGCAGCTCAGTAACGCGATCACCACGATGCGATGCTTGGGTCCAATTCCACTCTCAAAACACTCACTAAAATTCACTGACCATGCTGTAAAACCTGATGATTTACCGACTGGCTTTAGTCATTTGACCTAAATAACTGCAGCATAAAACCGTTTGAATTGAGGACATGTCAGTTCTGAAGTCCTCTAGGTGTTCTAGGCCCAAGAATTAATCTTCAGACATTTCAACAAATATCTAGAGTTTTGCAATAAGGTATGGTGTAATTATCCAGTTATTTGAGTTCCTACTCACCTTCAGGGTGCTGCAAGTGTGGTTATTGTGTGTTTTCTCTCCAGATTGTTGGTATGAGTGATGAACATGTGTGTGTTTGTGGTTTGTTTATATAAAGAATTGAATCAGGGATCATGAGAATCGACTGCTGTGCAGTTTAATGTAAAAGTGCTGCCAAAACATGTTAAAAACTGGATAAAGTGTCCTCTGTTCATCTCTTATCTCTCGGTAGAACTGAAGCAGATGGTAAAGTTAATAATATTTTACCTTGCTGTGCTTCAGCATTCACACCTCATCATCTTTTTATACATTATTTTTTTAAACATTGTTTATGTCAATCCTTCAAAACTGGGAGACTGTTACATCATGTTACGCTGTGCTTGTAGTGAGAGACCTTCTTCTATTAAATGCATCTACTTCTCCAGCACGTTTCTTTGTTTGTGCTTCATTTATTGTGACGTCGACTTGGCGGCCAGCGTCATCTCTCATGGTGATGAATCAAATCTACAAAAGCTTCAAAGTGTCTAGGTTTTTGAGAATATAAATATTATGAGAGTATAAATATAATGTTTGAACACTTTCAGGATCCAGCAACTTTAACAGACTCACATCACAGGTGTATTGTTAGTAAAACATTTATTTCCACCATTTTTAACTCCAATTTGTCTTCTCTCAGTTTCTACATTCCTTATGATTCTCACCGCAACACTAAATATATGAAGGTTAGTAAGCTTATTACTAAAGATATTCTGATAAAAAGGTAGAAAGTACAGTAATAAAATAAACGTCAGCTAAAACCTCGTCAGGACAGTGCGATGCGTTGATCAGTATATATGAGGCTCGGCGTGCTGCAGTTAAACCCACTCGCTAGTTATTAGAACAGGTACAGGAAACATAATGCTCTTAATGAAAGCTTCAGCTCAGAAACATCAGCGCGGCTCAGCTACTCGCTTCATTCACTCGTCTTGGGGGTTGATTTAGTTTTGTTGAAATCTCTGCTCGGCTGCTGTAAAGCTCTAACTGTAATATGCTGAAAGCGGGAAAAGTAAAGTGAAGATGCTGGTGGAGCAGCAGAACCACCTCTTAATCCTCAACTGCAACTTCTGGGGAAGAAAACGTGTAGTTACTGAAAGTGTCAGTCTTATCTTCATGCATTAATTCAGTTAATAAAAATCTACTTTAACACATTAATATTTATTCATGCATTAACTCATCGGGGGAAAGCTGTAGCAGATACTAAAAGCTTTCATTATTACCTTAATGCATTAACACATCCACCTTCTAGTTAATTAAAACAAATGTTTACATGTTGCTTCTTAAATTATCATCTTATTGCATTTATTTAATTATAAAAACTACTTTTGTTAACACATTCATGTGATAAGTAATTAATGTAAAGTGTGTAGTAGTTACTGAAGATTAACCCGTTCAGTTAATAATGAATGCATTAATTCAATATGAAAAATCTACTTTTTAAACAACATCCATGTGCTGATTAATCAATGCAAGCTGTTATTTTCCTAATAATTACTAATGGATTTCTTTTGTTCCAGATGCTACCATTTTACCAAAGAAAGTGGTTTAACATGGATTATTATGATTATTATTAATAATCATAATAATAATAATTAATAAAGGAATATCAAATAGTCCCTTTATAATGGGCTGAAAGAGAAGGCTGGAACTGCATCCTTGGAAGAGATAAGTCTGATCTGGAAATCTGGCCACAGGGCTGAGTGATATAACACCAACGTCAATATTGTGATTAATTGAACATTTTACCTCAAACACCGTTAACACCAAACACCCCATTTTGGGGCAAGAATACATTGATTAAAGGCTGTGAATGTCAATTTTGGTCAGTTTTTGATTAATTGTCCAGCCCTCGCCACAACTCGTGGGTTGAGATGCGCTGCAGCTCTACACTGTTACTGGTGTATAAAGAATTAATCCTATTATTATTATTATTATTATTTTAAGTTATAAGTATGAGGGATGTGAACTCTCACCAACTGCACACTTGACGTTGCCGGAGGACATGGTGTTGGGCAGCATGGTGCCGTTCTTGTCCACACACCAGCACATGCTGGCCGCGTCCCAACACTGCTGGGCCAGGTAGCTGCCGCGCTCGTCACACTTGGGACGGTAGTCAGCGGGGCCGACCCGGATCAGACCCTGAGCCTCGCGCTGGCACTGCGTCAGCACCACTGCAGGAACACCAGCCAAAAGAGGCGTCACGATACATCGATACAAACATCACCGAGCACCAAACATCAACCAGGTCTCATATCTACTGCAACATCACTTCATATTGATCTGGAGCTCTGTTTTTATTTAAAGAGGAGTATGTTTTGGTTGAGTTCAGGAATAAAACTGTTACATGACATTTGAGTAGCTTGTTGTGATGTGATGTGAATGGAAGTGAAGGTTAAATCGTTGTCTGTTGAATTCATTTATGTGTTGTGATAAAATGTGTGATTGTGATGTTTTCATTTTGGATCAATGCTATGGGCTTGTATCAATAAACACTGATCAACATCAATTGTCGATTGATCAAAATGATGATTTTAGCACGAATCGAGCAGCTGTGTGGTGAGTGTGGAGGATCTGAGCAGCGCACCTTCTTTAGCACTCGCAGTGGTCTTGGCCTGGGGAAAAAAACATCAAATTGTTAAAACACACAGAAATGTTTTTAATGCTGAAATTAAACATGGGAATTCTCTTTGGGATTAATATTGTATGAAATACTGTACATATGAAAGATGATATGAAATCATATAATGTTATTCATATGAGTTATTCATTAATAATTTAATTAGTTTAATTAATCTAATGTATAATCTAAAATCACACAATATATAAAACATGACAATGTTAATAATCTGCATTTTAATATATGTTTAATTTTCATATTAAATTTTCATTCTTTATTGATAAAGAGCTAAAACCCAGACAGTAACGAGAATAAATGAGATTGGGGAACTAAACCAAACACTGATCATCTCTAATATTATGTGAAATAGCTGATATAATTTAATAATCATATTAGATATAAGACTTAATAGCTAATGAAAGTCTCCAGAAATGTTAAGGAGGTTGTTATTATCATGTCATTGTCACGGCTCGAAGAGGGATTTTATTCAGAACACGCCTTCTGTCTTCAAATGCATACTTTATAAGCTGTCAGCACAGTCAAAGGGAATAAATATATCATACAAATTCAACATGCAATTCATCTTTTTGCCTTCCGGTGTGCAGCAGCGTGTAACGCGAGTTACCTCCAGCACTACCACCACTGGACCCCTGAGCAAGACCCTTAACCCCAAGTTGCTCTCAGGGTAAAATGCTCCTGTAATTAGGAAATGGAAGTTGCTCTGGACATGAGTCCAAGCTAAATTCTGTAAATGTGAAGTTGAGACACAACGGGAACAAAGCAGAACCCGAATAGAGCAGATGCTGCCACCACGTGATCAACTAGTGCTACTGCAGCGGCGCACCTTCAGACCATCAGCAGGAACCTCGTCCATCAGCATCGGCAGAGACCTCATGGGCAGAGCCATCTTCATGGGAGTGCGCACAGCTGGACACAGCAAAAACAAGTCAGGCTAGGGTTAGTTAAATAATCATAACTCTGATTAGTTTTCTTGTTTTCAACACAGTAAATGTGATTAGAGACTTTCTGGACATGGAGCCAAGTAAAACCAAGCTGATGTCTCCTCTTAAAGGAGGAAAAACCACTACAATTTATTTAAAGTTTAAGTAAAATATAACCATTAAAAAAAGGAAGCGTGGGTTTAATGGAGTAATAATCAATAAATCCTGTTCCAAACACCAGTTATTTTCAGACTTTTGATTGACCAACTCTGCCATAGAAATAACTAAATGTTAATATAAAATCTGCTCATAACGCCTGTTATCTGTGGCGGAACATCTACTGTAGTAAAGGATTTTGTTCTTGAACTCAACTCAAAGCACCTTAATCAGACCGGGTTTAATTCACCTTCAGGTTTGAAAAAGTTTCTCATAAAAGTTCCTCTTATTTGTAACTATAAGTTAAATAAATACTGGCATTTTACATTATTATTATCACTATTATTAGCTGTTGTTGTTGTTGTAGAAGTAGTAGTAAGCATTTTACAACACTATAATGTTATTCTAATACTAATATGTTTCTGGGCAGAAGGAGTGACATTACTAAATATATAGATATACACTAACTACTCTTTTTATTTTTATTCTACTTCTGTAAGGCACACTGAATGACCTGTGTGTATAATAAAGTGCTACATAAATATCTTTTATTTAAATATTCCGGCTTCTGTGTTGAGCTGACCGTTGGCCCTGCGGCTGAGCTGCTCCAGGCGGTCTGAGCGGCTCTCCAGCGTGTTCAGTTTCTCTTTGTGGCTGTACACCATGTAGGCAGTGAAGGCCTGACCAGCGATCAGCACCGTGGCCAGGAGAGTCAAACCTGCAACCTTCAGGGCGTGTCTGTTAGAGCCCCTGAGAGAGGAAATGAAAATATACACACGCATTTAACTTCAGCTGTATTACATCAAAGTGTATTCAATCTTCATGCTGGAAGTGTAAAAAATGAACTGAAGCAAATCATGATCATAATAACTCAGGCTCTTGAAGATGAAGGTGCAACGCTCACGTCCACAATTAAAGCTTTTCTCTGATCAGATTTAACCATTAGGTTCTTCCTGAAGTAGCAGATCAGTTTTCAGAGACAAAGCGGAACTGAGAAAATGTTAAAACGGCTTCTTGCTGTGAACAAAACTATTTTTTTATGTAGAAACTTTTACCTTAATCTAACTGTACAAGTTTAATGGAACATGTAGATAAGATGATTTGGAGTTTTCACATTTTTAAATGCATAGATTTCTGTAATTTAATTCAAGTCATTTTAACTTTAGTAAAAAAAGGCAATAGATTGCTGTACTGAGTATTTACATATTTGTTGCACAGAGTATCGACTCGAACGTACATTTTATCAAGAATTAATGACAGGAGAATGAACAGTAGTAATGATATCGGTTCGAGTTAATCAACGTCGTGTAGTGATATATTTTCTCCACTACACCTGGTCCTGAACTGCGTCATATTCATATTCTCATACTGCCAACATCCTTTCTTCAGATTGTACTTGATTATTTCTCCAAATCTAATGCACTCATGTACTACCTCCGACTCATTCATGTCATGACTTTTCTCATTGTTTTGTGTGGCGCTACACTTGGTAAATAACTACTGTATATTCTTGCTATCAATTTTAAAATGCCCGTTTTTCCACTTGTACAGAAATATCTTCATTGTCGGGTCAGGGTTTTTATTAGTACATTATTTTATCTTGTACATAACAACACATGTAATTATCCTTTTGCTCTTAATGACTAACCGCCAAAGCAGATTTCTTGTGAGTGACAACTTACTTGAATAAATTTGGTTACATTTTCTCTATAACAATGGGTGTTAAGGTGTGTGTGTGTGTGTGTGTGTGTGTGTGTGAGTGTGTGTGTGTGTGTGTGTGTGTGTGTGTTTCTCACCCCCGTGTGGGAGCGTCGTTGCTCAGTTGGCTCGGAGTCCGGATCAGGGGTCCCTCCTGCGCCTCAGCCATCTCCACAAAGCAGCTCCAAAAACACGTCAAAACTCTTAAAATGAAAAAGCGCAAAAACACGCTCCGGTACACACACAAAAACACGCTCCGGTACACACACAAAAACACGCTCCGGTACACACTCGAACACACCGGCGGCGCGCGGCTCGGGTCAGTGCGGAGGAAAGTCCCGGGAGCGCGGTTTTAGCGCTGAAGCTGCGCTCTGATTGGCTGCACCGCACCGCGTCATCAGTCACCAGCAGCAAGCCGCGTTTAAACAGCGCAAAACTTCCACAAAGCCAGTGAAAAACACCTCCAAAACCCACAAATCAATAAAGCCCACATCCAGCAGCTGCTTTAATAGCACAACAATAAAACTCAGCTGATTGTTACATATTTATATGAGTGTAAGTGTGATTAGTGACGGTATGGAGGTGAACGTTTCTCAGTCCGAGTTTCTCCCTTTTATTAAAAGTGAAAATAAATGCAACTGAACTTAAAACTAAAATACAGAAATTGTAGA
Source organism: Distichodus sexfasciatus (assembly GCA_032718565.1). NCBI lineage: Eukaryota > Metazoa > Chordata > Actinopteri > Characiformes > Distichodontidae > Distichodus > Distichodus sexfasciatus. The sequence continues at coordinate 96,646 of JAVGVS010000234.1, read as the reverse complement.
AAGGGCAGGAATATGGCTTTAACGGGGTTATAATCAATATTGTAATGCAGTGGACGAGTCAAGAACCAGGTCCACAAAAACACGGCTGTCAAAACAAAAGTGTGTGTGTATATACGTTTTAATACTTCTTCTTAATACTTAAATACATACATAAAACTGTAAGTAAAATATAACTATTGTCACAAAAAGAATATGGATTTAATGCAGTAATAATCAATGGATCTAGTTCCAATCAGATGAGTTTTGTTTTCTGAGACATGAGAGAACACTAAAACAGGTCTTGTGCAGTACACTGTAAATTGACGATCAGTAAATCTGGTTCCTTCATTTGCTTCCACTGTAAAACAGTAACTTGTGTGATTAACCCCAAGAAGAAGCAGGAGGAAGTGTGGAGCAGGAAGCTGGTGTTCTTATAAAAGAGCTGATGCAGAAAGATTAAGCTCAGTGTCCCTGTACCAGATTAATACATGTTCATGCACTTTTTTAAATTCGGGAATGAGTCAGGAATCATTTGTAAAATAGCTTCACAAAATCGGCCCGTCAGAAACATGGCGGAACATGAGACTAAAACCAGTTGATTACTACACGAAACCTGCTGGAGAACTCCTAAAAGCACTTTGTTCATGTTAGTAGAACTGAAACTGAACTAATTTTCTAAGTTTATATGTAATATTCCACTTGTAGTTCAAAGTGTATATTTTATATTCTCTTTATATATTGTTTATTCTATGTGCCCTATTTATTCGTTCTCTGCACTGTTAAAGCTGGAGCCACGTCGTCTCGTCCCTCTGTGTACTTGTACAGTATACAGCACAGATGATAAAGATGACTTTGACTACAGCATCTTAATCACACATTTCACACTTCAGTTTTTAGTTCACTTTCAGATTTCCACCTTGTGGGACTAAAACTGTAAAAGCATCTCAACCAGACACATCTCAGTTCAGGTTTTTAATTCAGCTTCAGGTTTAAGATGGCGTGGTAAAAGCAGGAAGTCTTTTATATTTTTGGTTTCCCCAAAAACACCAGTCAGACCAGTTGGACCGAGTCCTGTACACCAGCTGAGCATTTACTTTCACTTCCCCACACACACAGTTTCATAACCACAGCCCAGAGAGAGCAGGCCTTTGTTCCTTCATGTACCGGCTTTTAATATATCCTTTACGACCAACATGGTTCTGGTGAACACTGCTCTGAATAATGATCACCAAATATTAGAGCTAAACAAGATATGAAGCTTCACATAGACACGGTGTATTACATTTAGTCTAGTCTAAGTCTGGGCAAAGACCACATTAACAGCAGTGTATTTAAGCTGACCCCTGACAGAAACACATGTTCTCAATTCAATCTGCAACAAAGGGATTGTTTTCCAGCACCCCTTAAACATGCAGCTACACCACCTTATGAAATAATCACAAATATTAATGATACATCAACATTGAAATATCAATTTACAACCAAAATCAATAATTCAGTTGTTTTGCAATTAAAAGCTAGCCTGAATGTTAACATCCCAGCATCGTGTTGAAAAGAACATCAAGTTGCAAACAGCACTGGTCCATCGCCTCATCGACACCGTTTTGCAAGGTATAAGGTGGTGATTAACATCAGTAACTTTGTTGCAAATTTAATACAACACAAACCTTTGGTAAATATACCAGTGAAAACCTTAAAGTTATGAGCAAAGGTACAGAGTATTAAATTATTTCTGCTCAGTACAAATAAAACTAGTGAATTTTAATGAATGAACTAGACTCATGTTAAAATGATCTCTGCACATGACAACCAGTGCAGGCAGCAGGACAGAACCACAGCCACCAGGAAATTTCTATTCTAAATAAAGTTGACATAAGGACACAAGTCTGGATGACTGAGGTTTTTATTCTGAAAAATCAACAAGAGTTTACAGACGACGTCCACGTCGACCTCCCTTTCTGCGGGTGCTGTCTGATGGAATTGGGGTGACGTCCTCTGCAATGGGAATAACACAAAGCAGCACCATCAGTATTTACTACAAATCCACCACAGAAATGTATTCCATCTTAACGTCATGTTGCAGATGGATCAGGAATAATACACAGCTTTAGTTACACTAAACTATTTGAAATATGATTTTATTAAGCACATGTGATATCACTTGCTGCCTTAACTCCAATTCTGATGTGAACACACCTCTTGGAGACAGACTCAAGGTAAAGAAATGTTCTGGATTCTTACAGCACTCCGATGAAGAACACGAGAAGTGTGCCATCTAGCTGCCAATACGTGCAACTACAATATTCCTTTAAAAAATATTACATCACTATAAAGTCTACAGCAGGAAACGTGATTTTGACTTGAACTCACCGATGCGGCCGATCTTCATGCCAGAACGAGCCAGAGCCCTGAGGGCCGACTGCGCTCCTGGTCCAGGAGTCTTAGTTCTGAAATGAGGGTTAAATCAGTGTTCTATGAGGTTTAGATCTGGAGCTAATTTTCACATGTATTCACATTAAAGAGCTCACTACATGTACTTGACTCTTGAGCAAACCACCACACATTTTTTAAAACATACACAATACAGGGAAGGCAAAGCTCAGGACACGCGATACTGATAAAATATTACAAGTGTTGCATGTCTGTTGTGGATAACTGTGTGGGATCCCCAATCAGCTAGTCATTAACAGTGATCATAGTGAACATCAGGACGACCAGCAGCCAGTTACAGTACAGAAGTTTTTGCACATTTCTGCAGCTCTCCCCACCACACACACAGCTAGGAGTCTGACCTGTTGCCACCAGTGGCCCGCAGCTTGATGTGCAGGGCAGTGATCCCCAGCTCCTTGCACCTCTGAGCCACGTCCTGGGCGGCCAACATGGCAGCATAGGGAGAGGACTCGTCTCTGTCGGCCTTCACCTTCATCCCACCGGTCACTCGGCAGATCGTCTCCCTGCAAGCAAGACAAGAGAGCTTCAGCACATCTGCGCACACACACTTCCACTGCTCAATGTACAACAGCTACAACTATGGGCTTGGCTTGGGCTGACACACCACAGGACATCATGTACCTCAATCCACTGAAAAAATCTAGTTATTAAAAGTCTTGCTTAAAAAGCATTGCTCTATCTTAACACACAAATCACAAGCTATGAAATACTGTGGTGAGGAACAGGGGAGTTTAAGCTGCAATCATTATTTATAGCAGCTTGTAAGGCCTAAGACACTAAAACCCCAAATACAGACATCTGATATTTAGCCAGTTCAGGTCAACTTAATGTCCTGCACTCAATACACACAAAACACGATTTTCTTGAATTTTTTTACATACTTTTGGAGCAAACGTACAAAAGTCCCGCAATTACGCTACTCAAACTGAATTATAAAAATATGATTAACCCGACACATATGGCTGAAGCATAATTCTATTTGCCAGTCTATGGAAGACGAGACGATGGTCACTTACTTGCCGGAGAGGTCAGTAACGTGCACAAAGGTGTCGTTGAAGGAGGCAAAGATGTGGCAGACACCGAACACGTTCTCACCCTCCGCCACCTGTGGCCCAAGGCTGATCACCTGCTCCTCCTTCTTCTCTTTACCCTTACGTGGAGCCATTACTGCAGTAAAAATAACACACTGTTAAACACAAACCACAACACACTTGTACACACACACACATGTTCAGTGGAAAAATCTCAACCTGTAGATATCTAGCTCTAATAAACACACTGCATCTGAAGTAACAACATTCCTCCACATTTTCAATTGGCAATTAGTCAAAATAAACTTCACCCCAACTTATGCATCATTCAGGTTTAACATGGTACAAAAAGGCACATGGAAAACAGAGCACAAATTGAAAAACAGAACAGTGATCCTTCAATTAATCTGTCCTACGTGTGTGCAAAACCTGCAAATTACTGTGCATCTCATCCACTTCCACACTAAGCTTATTTAAAACCACACCATCCTAACTGTCTGTTCAGTCCTGACATTTACCGCAACAATGTTAATTAGGCTCGTATCCAGATTTAATTTACAATTAAGGCATTTAGAAGACTCCCATGCCCTAATTACAGGGACATTCTCCATGCAGCAAATTAAAGGGTTAAGGGCTCAGACGTTCTACCATAAAACACTAACAAATAATCCCTGAGACAATCTCTCTGGAGAAACTTGGGGTTAAGGGTTTTTGTTAAGTGTCTTAGTAGTGGTAGTACTGGATGTGAGATAGAGCCTCACTCCGTCCTACGACCTCCTGCTTCAGAATTGAAGTGAACACAATGACACGAGCAGAGTCCACCCCATCCAAATGTGGGATAGTACCTTACTCATGAGTACCTGAGTGGTACCTTTACTGGTCCAGGACATGAACCAACAACCTTTGGTATAGACATTTTTATGCATTTGCAACTTATTCGGGTGGTAGTGTAATTGTTAGGGAGCTGGGTCCTTCATCAGAGGGTCACCAGGTGATGTACCAGACGGTTAAGGTACCACTGAGGTCCCCAAGCACAGCTAGCGTTGCCCACTGCTCTTTCATGGATGGGTCAAATACAGAGATAACATTTGGTTGTTTTGTGTCTCCACAATGACAATTACTCACTTAAAGACCTGGTGGTCCTAACTCACATTAGGACGGGTTCTAACTGCATCTAAATCTGAACATACTGAGGAGTTAAACATCTGCCATGTACACAGTCTGCTTCTGAAATTTGGGGAGTTTAAACTACAAAATAATGGAGTTTAGGAACATGAGAACTCTACTAAGGCTACGGTCTTAATCCGCTTCACACCGACACAAAACCCTGCAAACAGAGACTCAGACGACCCGGATCTGCAGCTACAGCAGTGTTCAGTTGTGCAACTAAACCCCGCATTAGACGGTTAGACTGGTGTTGGTCTCGGGTTTTGCGGACTCGTAGTTTGAACACGTTTGAATGTGAGGACTGGGATCAGGATTAAAACACGCAGTTGTTCACGCAAACTCCCACATTGTGCAGTTTAAAACGGGGCTAAACACTAACGATGTATTACACAACTCCAGCACTAAGTATTCCGAAACAGTTAAACACACAAGTGAAAACTCGTCGCGTATAAACTTGTTCAATAATTCTTTTCCCCAGACCCCTCACGTGCCGCCATTACCCCAGCGCGCCCAGCTCCCGCGTCACCACCCAACATCTACACATAATTATACACGTTACCCCGCTAATACACCACCAACACCGCGCAGAGACTCACACACAACGACATAAAGACCAGATTTTACACTACACTGTTACAACAAGGCGGATGGAGAGAGATGAAGCGGCGCACATCCAGTACCTGCGTTCTTCTCGGATCCGGGCACAAACAGGAAAGGAAGGAAGAAGATGGAAGAAGGAAGTTCAAGCCCCAAACACGGAAGTGCAACGAAGCATTACAAAATAAAAGCCTCTTTACGCTGGAGCAAACAAATACAGCGCTGAGGAAAATCATACACAATCAAATAATATTTTATATTATCTGTGCTTTTTGCTTTTTTTTTTTTTTTTTTTTTTTACTATTTATGACTATAAATTAAATAAATAAAAATAACTTTGAATGTATGAAAAGGGTAATTTGTTTTCGTAATACTGGATTTCGGACTTACTCGGACTGGATTTATGACATTTACTTATTTACTTCTATGTCTTTTATCTGTTTGTTTATCTTTATTTACTTAAATCCAGTTGCTAATTATCTAATATTTAATTGATTTTTAAAAATAATAATAATAATAATAATAATAATAATAATAATAATAATAGGCTATGAAAGAAAATAAATAAAAGACAAAATATTTAACTAGCAATAAACGTGCAATAATTAACGTAACAAAAAAGTAATTCATGAAGCTTTACTTTAAAAGCTATTTTAAAATAATGAGGTTTAATTCTATTTTTACGTTTAAAAAAACGTTAATTTGTACATTTTACTAATTCATTACGTCCCTCACATTACCTTATTACTGTTTTTCTTTCTTTATTTCTATTTTCTATGTTTGATGACAAAGCTCAAACATTACTACAATTCTAGATAAAAGCCGCTGAGCAGAGTCAGTTTTAACCCAATAAATGCACTTTTGTTTTATATTCGCAGAATGAACATGAAAATGATTTGCTATTTTCATTACTGTCTCTGAATGGCAATGCGTTACGAGGCTCCTGAATTAAATACACACTGTGCATCAGTTGTCGGTGTGGTCGGGGTGTTTTGTGCCAGTCATGTGCAGTGTGTGTAATTGTCCTCCTGTGCGCTAGGGGGCGAGAGCGCTGCTGTTAAAGCGGTGGGTAGGTGGCGGTGCTGTGTGGCGTGGTGTATGTTGGTTGTGCTCCGCAATGGCGACGTCTCTTGGCTCCAACACCTACAACAGACAGAACTGGGAGGACTCGGTGAGTATTACAACCCGTTTCACCACACACAACCCCGCGGTCAGCCCCAAACCGGCCACAAAGCAGTCCGTTACCGGGAGCAGCTCGGTGCTAACCCAACTCTGTTCCCTCCAAACGGCTCTGTTAGCACCCCGCTAGCTGCAGTTAGCCTGCACAATGCGCTGCTAACGGAGCGTAGTTAGCTTAGCCGGCTAGAACTAAACCAAGTTGAGCAGCTGAAGTCTAAAGCATATTTTTCATCACGAAACATTTTATATCGATTCCCCTGACAGCGATTTGAGTCTGCTGATAGCTCTGAGTCATTCGGTTCAGGTCATCATCGATATGAGACATCATCATACTGATTTAACACCACCACTTACTTTCATATCAAATCACAACAAGCTTCTACAATATCATGACTTATTCCTGACATCAACCACAGATTGAAATAAAAAAATCATCTTTTAATGAAAATAGACCTCCTGCTCAGTATAAAGTATGCTGCAATATGTGTGATGTCTTATATTTTCATGTTGGATGCATGCTATGGAGTCGTTGATCATTTGCTTGATATAAATCGATGTATCAGCGCAACCTGATGACACTGGATCACAAGAAAAGTCATTTCTGTCTGCTACTTTGTCTAATATGTGTCCTGCACTAAATTGAGTGCTGAATTCAAATCTGAAGACCCAGTATGTCTCAAGTCAGGGTCTTAAGTTATGCATGCAGGAGCAAAAAAAATCATTTAAAAACTACTAAACATAGGGAAAATTTGCAGTACAACTGCGTAATGTTTGAAAAAAAAAAATTAGTTGCAACAAAACAGAAGTTCTTGTTTCTTGAAGTGTCTTGTTTCCATCACAGAAATATCTTGTTAGAACCTCTCCCCACATTCATAACCCAATTAGTAGTAACCCTAACCCAAATGTTCTTCCAGTGCTCACATGGCATGTATTCACCACAAATGCAACGGAGATTGTCAGGATGGCTGTTCCTGCTCATGTTTTGCTTAAACATACAGACTACATCCAAGAAAATCGTATGTAGTGGACATGCCTGTGGTCCAACACAACTTAAATTGAGCTGATATTGGCTCATCAACATCAACCCGGACGCTGTCTGCTGTATGGGAACGTACGCAGATGCAGTCAGGAAACGAGGCGATAGCAGGCATTCACATGACAGAAACAGCTGTTATTATGTTGCTGTGCAACAATATGTTTATCAAAATGTGGGTTTGAATCCTACCTCCAGCACTGACACCACTGGGTTTCTGAGCAAGACCCTTAACCCCAAGTTGCTGCAGGAGGCTGTCTCTGAAATTAAGTAAATGAATGTTGCTCTGGATAAGAGCGTTTGTTAAAATGTTGTAAATGTAATATGACTTCATGTATTAATTATTTACCATCTTAATTTGTGTGAACAGGACTTCCCTATCCTATGTCAAACATGTCTGGGAGAGAATCCTTACATTAGGATGGTGAGTAGTGTCAGCTTTAACTTTATTTTGGAGTGTCTTTAATCCAAAACCAAATGTGCAACATGCAACACATCTCGGAACATCTCTGTATCTCTAGAAATATATCCCTTTAATATATGTAAACATAGACCATAAAAAGGTGTAAATATGACAGCAGTGCACGTGGTGTAAATATGTACTATATGTGCAGTTTTGCTGAGTAGTTGCACTATGCCGTGTAAGCGGTTGTGCAAGTGACTACTTTTTTGTTTTTATTTTTGAACAGACCAAAGAGAAATATGGCAAAGAATGCAAGGTAAGGCTGTTATCCATTTGACCTTTTCTACACAAATGAGGATTGTTTTTATCCACTCATTTCTGGTAGTGGTTTGGTGGTTAGGATCATCACCTCCAGCCCAAGAGGTTGTGGGTTTGAATCCTACCTCCAGCACTACCACCACTGTTCCCCTGAGCAACACGCTTAACCCTGAGTTGCTGCAGGAGGCTGTCTCTGAAATGAGGAAAGAAAGTCGCTCTCAATAAGAGCATCTGTAAAATGTAGTGAATGTAATGTATTGACTGGACGTCCCCGGCGCTGCATCATAATTCCTCTCTGTGCCATGTGTCAGATCTGTGCCCGCCCTTTCACGGTGTTCCGCTGGTGCCCGGGCGTGAGGATGCGCTTTAAGAAGACAGAGGTGTGTCAGACCTGCAGCAAGATGAAGAACGTGTGCCAGACCTGCCTGCTTGACCTGGAATACGGTAAAGTACCTTTACATGGTGTAGCCACACTCCAGGAATGTGGACGTGTAGAGCAGGGCTGTCCAGTTCTGCTCCTGGAGAATGGGTATCCTGGAGGTTCATTAACACCTGGTCTCAGGTAGAAGCTCACCATAATCAACTCACCAGGTGTGATGGGAATCCTCCAGGGCACCGACCCTCCAGGCCCATGACTGGACACTCCTGCTGTAGATTAGAACAGATTAAAACATACAACGGCTAAAAGGTGCTGCAGTAAAAGCCTGTAAACGGAGTCCTGTAATAAGGTAGGAAGGAGAAAAGACATCTGATGGAGCTGACAAATATGATGTGCAGCCTAATGTCAAGCCTTTTTCACCTTAATTTCGTTGGATTATTTGTCATTGTGAACACAGCACAGTGCACCACAATGAAATGTGACCTCTGCATTTGACCCATCTGTGAATGAGTAGTGGGCAGTGCTTGGGGACAGTACCTTCTGTCTGGGATTCGAACTTGCGACCTTCTGATCACGGAGCAAACGCCCAACTGTTACGCCACCAACTGGCCCAGCAGTACTTCTGCTCGCTTGTAAAACTGAGCTGTCTGATATAAAGCCTGCCGTGTTGTGTGTTGTATAACATGTCGAGGTGTAAGTATCGTGAAATAAAAGCTTGATCTCTCTCTCCTCATATTTGTCTTTTAATCTCATCTTCAGTAAAAACACACCAGATTGGCTCCTGCGTGTTGCAGTACTAGTGGAGGGGACTGTAAGGTGCACAGCTGGAGACAGAGTGGGCAGTTAAGCTGTTAGAGGCGTGTTGTCCAGCATGTATTAATATTCACACCTAGTGTCAGGTAGAGACTCGCCTGGTCAGATGGAAAACCTGCAGGGTGCTGCGCCGCATCGCTCTGCCCGAACTGTGCTACAAATTCAGGTTGTTCTTTTCGTCTGTTTGAACTGATTTTAATCCTGTTTGTACTGCCGTCTCCAACCCACCCCAGGTTTGCCCATTCAGGTCCGAGACACGGGGCTGTCCGTTAAAGACGAAGTGCCGAAATCAGACGTCAACAAAGAGTACTACACCCAGAACATGGAGAGAGAGGTGAGCGCGCCGACTATATTCCACTCCAATCTTAAAATTAGAATCGAAGCCCAAAAACACATTTTTCTAGGTCATTTCCTAAAACTAAAATGAACATTTTCCAGATTTCCCTCTTTGTGCTCAAATAAAAATTGGAGAATGGAAGACACTCACTAATATTTTGTCTTCTCGTTGGGCACGGGTAATGTGACCTGGAAGTAACAATAAAACCTGGTCACTCAAGAAATTTTTAAATGAATATAAACACATATACTGCTTTTTAAGCTGATGAGAACAGATAGGGTTGGTTCAAATGTTACTCTACTTTTCCAGAGGCTCTTGTGTTTATATCTGAGCACAAATGTTGTTTATTGATTGGCTCATTATTGATTTTGCTCTTGGAAATAGAAATCATTTGAGTTGGGTACTAATACACCGCTCCAGCATGTTGATACTTACTGTGTGTTGTACGGGGTGTGTGTGTGTGTAGATTGCCAACTCGGATGGCACACGGCCGGTGGGCATGCTGGGCAAGGCCCCGAGCTCCAGTGACATGCTGCTGAAGCTGGCCAGAACCACTCCGTACTACAAGAGGAACCGACCTCACATCTGCTCCTTCTGGGTGAAGGGGGAGTGCAGGAGAGGAGAGGAGTGTCCCTACAGGTCTGCTACCAAACGCTGTCTTTCTCCACATCACCGCTCAACATCCCTTCACAACAGGGTTTAGTAGCGCTGTAAAAATACAGTGAAAACCAAATTGGATGTGTTCCATTTGTCACAGAAGAGTTCAGCTCAGATTTTTATACCCTTTTATTTGAATTTTAGTTACTGATCCTGTTTGCTTCTCTGTTTCACCATCGACCAGCCAATTTGGCATCGCCACTTGATAAACGACACACAACACAGCATTTCAGGTATAACAGGAGCGTAGCAGCACGTCTAGCCACTACAACAACACTGACCAAGTTACACACGTACAGCACTAAAGTGCTAAAAAATCACAGCATTTATTACAGTCTTTGCTCTGAGCAGCCATCTTGTATTCTGAACTCGGGGTCCTCTGTGCTGCTCCAAGATATTTGGACAGATGTCTGAGAAACGGGGGCACGCATGTGGTCACTTCCGGCTTCAGGCCTCGAAAAACGACTTGGAAACCGAGCACCAACGGCAAATGGAATGGTGTGGTGGAGGTGAGCGTTCATATTGTTGTATGTTTGTAGGCACGAGAAGCCCACCGACCCAGACGACCCGCTGGCCGACCAGAACATTAAGGACCGTTACTATGGCATCAACGACCCGGTGGCGGACAAGCTGCTGAAGCGAGCGTCCAGCATGCCTCGGCTGGTTCCCCCCGACGACAAGACCATCACCACGCTGTACATCGGGGGGCTTGGAGACAACATCACTGACTCCGAGCTCAGGTCAGGACCTAGCAGGGCTGGTCAATACCACGATTGTTTTCAACCTCGGTTATGATTGGCCAGTGTTTATTTTGTTTGGGCTTTTTGAAGGTTTTTGCTTGGACAGTGTTTTGTAAATCTGCCCAACTATTCCAGCTGGCATATTTATTCCAGCAGTGCACAGTAAGGCTGTGCAATTAATCGAATTTTTATTTCAATTTCAATTTTGGCTCCAAACAATCACAAAAATAATGTAATCGACAAAAAACAATTAGAATTATTTTGCCACATTACGCTCTGCAGGTATACTCATGTTTTGTCTTGCATTCCGAATGACACACGCGCACACACACTAACGCACCTTCCGAAGACTAAACGCATGTGTGTGTTCCGGTGGCGGTGTACAGTCTGAGCGGGTAAAGATGACGGAAGGAGGAGAGCATTATCATTTAGTCAGCAAGAAAAGTAAAGTGTAAAGTAATCGTGTTAAATAATCGTGATTTCAAGATCGACCAAATTAATCGTGATTGTTTTTTTTCATAATCGAGCAGCCCTAGTGCACAGCTTTGTGATGTTATAATAACTGAAGATGTCACATGACAGCACACACTAGTCTGTTATCAAGGGGACACTACATCAACACACACTGGGGAAAGTAGGAACATGTTTTGAAGTATCAACAGAATTTCAAAAATAATCAAGATTATACAGGATTATAATAATGGACAAGATTAGTTTATTTAGAGCCCAGTCCTCATACCTCAAAGTAAACTTTATTGTCATCTCTGCTATATACTGTACAGATATACAGAGAGCCCAGACGCTGTGGCTCCAGCTTTTGCAGTGCGATAGGAAATAAAGAACAGAGAACAAATAATGCACACAGAATAAACAATATCTAAATAGAATACAACCTACAACCTAACTGGGCAGTAGTTGTAACAGTTAGGGAGTTGGCCACTGCTGTCCACTGCTCCTTCACGGATGGGTCAAATGCAGAGCTCACATGTGGTTGTGGTGCACTGTGTGCTGTGCTGTGCTGTGTTCTTATCATCGCTCACTGAAATTCCACTTCTTTATACTGCAGTCGCAAGTCAGTGTTCTACAGTTCAGCTCCAGTTGTAGAGATCTCCAGTTGCAGTCTGCACTCAGAGTCCTCGGCCAGCTCCAGCCTATTGTTCTGAAAACTCGTGTGACGGTTTGTGCATCATGAGCCCCAACTCCTTACTGACTAGTGCCAGATTCTCTCCAGTTGTTAAAAATGGCTCAAAACACACATGATGTACTGGAGCTTTAGAGTGAGTCATGTCAGTGATTTGAGTTAGTTTGTCTGCAGTGGAAATGTCTTCTCTTAGGGGAGCATTTTTGGTTCTTTTACTTGATCTGTTTATTTCTTTATTTTGGATCCATACATCATTTGCTTTTCCCTGCTGAACTCCAAAACCACGAGTGTTACCCGCAGAAAGCAGTAAAACAGTGATGTCACTTCCCGTTCCCTCCACCTGCACCCAACACAAGATCAGCATGTTTTCTTCCCGTTTTTCATTTGAGTAAAACTGACAGGTTTTTGATGTTGTTCAGGAACCATTTCTACCAGTTCGGGGAGATCCGCACCATCACGGTGGTGCAGCGGCAGCAGTGCGCCTTCATCCAGTTCGCCACGCGCCAGGCGTCCGAGACCGCGGCCGAGAAATCCTTCAACAAGCTCATCATCAACGGACATCGCCTCAACGTCAAGTGGGGAAGGTGCGCTCGACCACGCCAGGGACAAAACACACACCATCCCAGCCATGTACAGCACACAGTTAAAAACACAACACTGTTCCTCCTGCACCAGGCTGCTGCGTCACATCGCACACACCACCAGGAACATGCAGCGCAGCCCTCAGTGTGTGCAGACAGTGCAGGACTGTGCAAACATCACACCATAATAATCATCATGTGTTTTATTTAATAGCACCGTTCAAAACACTATCACACCTTCCTAGAATAATAATAGGACGATGAAATATAATAAACATAATGAGTTATATTTCCGCTGGATGATTTGAGTGTGCCAAACACTGCTGATCTGCGGCTGACAGGTGTGTGTGTGTGTGTTTAAGTAACGGTGAGTGTGTGTGTTGGTGTGTTACAGGTCGCAGGCTGCACGAGGGAAGGACAGAGAGAAGGACGGCGTGACTGAGAGTGGAATTCGGCTGGAGCCTGTGCCCGGTCTCCCTGGAGGTACCAGCTGCAGTGGTCCTTTACACACACACACACACACACACACACACCATGACTATAAATAAGGGAGTAGAATCTCAGCTATATCTCTATAATCCTCCAGCTTCTGGCAGTGTCCGTTTGAAATGGTAATGTTTGGTTGTTCTGTAGGGGTGGACTGATATGCTTTATTTCATGACCGATACTGATAATTACTAATCAATGGGCAGTGATGATTGATATTTAATAAAAATGAAAAATGGGGTCAAAATGGGGCTATGTGATATGAGGAAATACAGTATATCAGATGAGTAAATTATACTGTATATCTTTTCATATTGTACTCTATCATTTATTTCATCAGCTGTTTACAGCAGTGTGTGTTGATGGTGTGGATGATGGTGTGCAGTAGTCACCACGGCACCACACGGATGTAGACACAGGGAATACAGTACTATGGTGTTATATTTGTCTTAGTTCTGAGTGTGCAGTAGAACTTTTGAAAACAAAACCTGGTGTCTGTGTGCGCTCAACTCTGCCTACACGCACACTCCATAAAAATCTAGGCAAGCTGTGGCACTGTTGTTCCATATGAGCACCTGGAGAGTTGAGGTGCCTTGTGTGTGTGTGTGTTGAGTGCAGCCGTGTGTAACGCGATGCTCTCCCTCCACAGCGCTGCCTCCTCCTCCTGTATCCGACGACGACGCTTCAGCCAACTACTTCAACCTGGCTCCGAGCAGCGCTCCTGCAGTCATAAACCTGGGCCTGCCCCCACCGCCCGGAGTCACCATGCCTCCCCCGCCAGGTAGCACCACGACGACCTGCCAACTGCCTGCCACACCTGGGCATGGTGGTGGGGGCGTTAAGATCTGCACAAGTGCACTCGACAGAGTTGTAAAAATAATTGAAATATTAATGAGATTCCTGTAATTAGAAGCTGTAAATGTTGCTTTTTGGGTGTTTTTTGATGAATCGCTGACCCCATCACAAAGAGAGGCAGCCCGTTCCTGAAGGAGCTTAACATTTATTCAACAGCTTATAGTTTAACAACCAACACAACTATAATCAACAGAAACACCATCAGTTTTGTCTTGTTTTTTGGAATTTAACCGTTTTATCTCTTACTACATTTGTCACACACAGCAATCACACAATTTCTTCAGGAAGTGTACAACTTCGGGATTCACTGGTCCAACTTATAGTTCCAATATCAATACCTGTGCTTTGCCTGTGGGTCGATCCTGAATACAGATGAATTTAGGAGAAACTCTCCCCAAAAATGAGTGTCAGTCTTAATTTTAGGGTTACAATTTTTTTTAAATAAGAATAATTCACACAGCATTTTAGGGTTAAAAGTTGCTCCTAAGTCTGCGAGAGCTTGCAAGTCGCCAAGAGTACTCTAACTCAGTAAGACCTGTTCATTAAAAATCCTAAAATGGCTGCTGTCATTCCACGATGCAATGTTAAATGACCGAATTATTTAAAATATCGCCTGTATGGTGAAGGAATCCAACTTGTAGTTGAGTTAGTGAGCACCAACTGGGCCAGGAGCAGCGACTGTGAGCAGTAGGGGTTTCGTTTAGATTGCCTTCCACTTTCATCCATTATGACAGGAGGCATTTAAAGTGTCACAACGTGGTCCTATTGTGCCGTATGTTAACCAGTTAGCAGGGCAAATGGTGCTTTCATTATTCTATGCAATTGAGGGTATTTTTTTTCCCTGTATCATCTTCTGTCTTTTTATTTGCTGAAAGTGTCATTCTTGGAGTTTGCACTAACGTGTCTTCATAAGTGCATTTTCTCTGTCCAGTATCACTTCGTATCATATCGGTGCAGCCCTGCTTTAACACTCTCTCGCTCTCTCTCTGTGCTCTGCAGGTTTTGGCCCCCCTATGTACCCCTCCATGGAGCCTATGGCCCCACCGATGCCCCCTCCCATAGGCATGAGGGCCCCGGGGCAGGTGCACTACCCCTCTCAGGACCCGCACCGCATGGGAGCCCACGCTGGACGCCACGCCGGACCCTGAGCTTCCCCCGCCTCCCGAGCCTCGACTTTTCCTCTCGCAAAACCCTGATTTACTTTGTAGTCTTTTTATATCTTTACCCCTTTTACAGACATTCTAGATGTAATCCTGGTATTTCACGAACATGTCAGACTGCTTCTGCAGCTCTCTTAGAAATTAAAAAGCTGAAAAGCCTTGTTTTATTTGGTGGACTTTTGAACGTTGTGATTTCTACTGGATCTCCTCGTCGGAACACAGAACCATAGAGAGAACGCTTGAGAATGGATTATTTTTCATTTATTTAAAAAGTGTTGTGTTTTTTATTAATACTGTTCTGTTTAGAAGCAAGTAGTGCGTTGCAGTGACCAATAAATGCAGCTCGGGTCCAGCTGTAATCTGCCAAAAAACACCAGCAGCAACTCAGTTATCACCAGTCACGACGTCCCACTCGCATTTTCACATTGACAATAAAAGAAATGAAACATTAACGTTTGATTTAAAGCCACTTTGTACGGTGCTCATTGTTGTGTAGGGATGCATAGCAAACTCTGGTCCTAAACGGGGCCTGAGTCTACATGAAGTAACACCTGGACCCCCGAGCATGAGCCTGAACTCCACACCGCTGCAGCCAGACTGTCCATGGTGGTAGGGTGTGAAAGTGACGAGCAGTGCACTCTGGTGGAGTTGGTTAGTAAGTTTTGGTGTTTAGGGAAGCAAATAAATCATAGTGCAGTTAGAACTAACACAGATTGCGTTATTAATAAAGATGCTGAAAATCATTATAAACCATTAAATGTTTCCCGAGATTTCTGCTGGTCTTTGTTTTTCTAGTGGTTTATGGAGACATGCCCTTATTCTTCCTAATTGTAATGGTCAATATAATTAAATTTCACAGAGAAAAAACCCCAAATCCTAGTGAAAAGTTATGTAATAAAGTTTAATATGGAAAAATGGAAACTGCTGCATAATGAGCAATATTGTGTAATTAGTATAAAGTGTCTAACAGAGAGCAGTCCTCGTTATGATGTATTGCAGTAGGGAGGAGATATTTAGCTAATGGTTTGTAATGATTTCAGGGGAGTGTAACATATTGCTGTGCAAGGGATTAAATGCTCCAATTTGTTTGCCATGTTTATCTGTAAAGTCTGTGTCAGGCTCAGCCTGAAGAGTCAGCGATTAGGAGTCATTACTAATGGAGACATAAGCCGTGCTGTCTGACTTATCAACTACTTTATGTTATGATCAGAGGGCAGATGTAGGGGGGGTGGAGTGGACACAAGTGACCTGCAGAGAAATATCATATTTCCGCTGCCTTTAGATCATTTTTCATCTAGCCTGCAAGAGTTCCAACAACTCAGTTCATTTAAATTCTGCTAAGCGTCTATACACATGCTTATAAAAGTTATTCAAACGATTAGATTCATTTAACAGCCATAGTTCTAATTCACTCATAAATCACACATTCAAGGTACTGGTTCTGATACACCTAAAAGAAGAAGATAATAATAATAATAATAATAATGTTACCAAAGTATAAACCTTATGTATATATTCTATTGTTATTCTTTGGATTTTAGTTATTGTAAGATTCTTACCTTAATCTTCTAATTTCTAAATTTCATTTTTCATTTGCACAGTGTGAGGATGGGTCATTTCATGTATGTGACAAATAAAGGATCTTGAAATGAATATTAAACTCGAAAGATGAAGAATATTTATTTAATAATGATCATGGGTCCTAAAAAGTAACTAGTAGTTTTTGAGAAATCTGTTCTAAACACTGGGGTTAAAACAGGACTAAAATAACAGCATTAGGTACTCTCCTCTAACTCTACCAGTGACTTTTCAGGACCTTTGCTAATTACTGAATAAATATTAAACTAGAAAGACGATGCAGAATATTTATTCGATCATCGTCGTGGGTGTTAAAACGTGCTCCTGGTTGAGGCGAATACTTAACACTTTTATTTAAGTGCTGTTTTAACTCGTGTACTTCATCAGCAGTGTAACAGTGCTCGCCTTTAGGGCACATATTGAGTTCTGCTTCCACCGCTGGAGGCAGGCCGGGGCTTCATCTCCTCCAACCGCAGCAGCAGCAAATCCGCACCGCGCTCACACCGGGACACGCAGGCGCTCCGGTACCGCCCCAAACAGCACACCAGACCCGGGACCCGCACCCCGCCACCCGGAGCCCAGATCCCGGCGGACCGAGCCCGAATGCGGTAAGCGGCTTGCGCTTTGTTGCTGTCGGGGAAACTGGGTCCCGCTGCCGCGTTTAGCAGAGACGCGAGCCGAAAGCGGCCGGAGAATGAGCGCTAGCTCTCGGAAACCGAGGTGCGGCTAACCGGAGCAGGCTAGCGAGTCGGTTAGCTGCATTTAAAAAATACAAATAAAGCCCCCCGGTGCTGGCGGGATTGAAGAGCTCAAAGCGAGACCGGTCCTGCCGAGGTGTAGGGTTAGCGCGGCGTTTATGGGGCGTGTGTCCGTGTGAAGGAGCCCGAGATGGGGTGAGCTCAGCTCGGATCGCAGCCTCCGGTTGGACTTTTAATGCTTTTCCGTGTAGCCGTTAGCTAATTAGCCGCTAATGCAGCGCCCGGTTCTAACGAGTCCGGTTAGCTCAGCACTAGCTCCAGGCTAACCGGGTTAGCTAACGGTGTGTCGGTGTCGATCCGCACTGAGTCCGGTGTGTGTTTACCGGGGTGTGTGTGTGTGTTTAACGGTGGTGTTAGCCGGCCAGCTAACCTTAAGGGAGCGGTTTAAACTTCAGTCCGGTTAGCCTTGGAGTTTGTCCGCGGCGTTAACAACAATAACACTAACATAACACAATTATAATACAACATAAATCACCACATATATATATATATACTGATCTCTTCATATGAGCATCTATACTAACCTCTCTATATCACACTAACATTTACGTCTTATTCAGAGCCGCTTCCATTTGATAATTTCAGGGTCAGTTTTCCTGAGAGACGCCGGGCTCCTGCTCAGGGACCCAGTCATGGTGGTGCCCGGATCCACAGCCAGGGCCTCTTGGTCCAGAGACGGGCGTCCTCTCCACCAGCCCACCACCAACCCTGACCTCTTTACACTAACACATGTACAAACACCTTTACACCTTTACTAGAGCAGCCTGATATCAGAAAATAATCAATATTGCGATATTTCTCGATCCATCTCTCATTTCTCATATTTTGCATATCAGACAACAACAGAAGTCGATCGACGACGTGTCGGCATGATTTTCCTTTTGTTATTTTGAGATGAGTTACTTTGGGACAGTGGTAGTGTCACGTTTAGGGCTAGTAAGTCCCAAACCAGTAAAAGGTACCACTGAGATACTCATGAGAAAGGTACCGTCCCCAAGCACTGCTCCCCGGTGCTGCCGAAAGTCTGCCCACTGCTCCTTCACGGATGGGTTTAAAATGCAGAGCCCACATGTGGTTGTGTTGCACTGTGTGCTGTGCTGTGTTCACAATGACAAATAATCACTCACTTTTCTCGTGATCTCCATGTAATTAAAGTTGTTTTCTCGAGGTCACAATTGGTTTTGGGAGTAACGTGTTACAAAAGTAATGCAGTTACAGTAATGTACTAATTTTTGCTGTAATAGTAATGTAAGGCATTGCTAATAAATTTATTGTAATATTGTCCTCGTTACATATTTCAGTAACACGTTACAATACACTTTTAATCCCAAAATGGGTGCTGTTATGTTCTAGGGTTCGGGTGTCTACAGTCATTATGCTGCACCACATCACCCTCCACTGGATGTAGAATTAACTGCAGTAAACTACATTTTACCATTTTACAATGTCGTGCTTTCACACTTGTTTTGCTGAAAGTAACTTAAAAGTAATGCAGGAGTCGTGTATTTGAAATAACACTAACTAGTCATTTATAATGGAGTACATTTTGGAAGTAACTAACACTGTTTGCAGTTTATTTTCCCCTGTGATCTCACAACAGGTTTAGTGTCTTGGCAATACTTCATTCTAATAATGGACTCGCAGGTGGAAACAGCAGTGTATATGTCTAAAGGGGCTGGACAATTATCTTATCAGTGTCCTGTCACTTGAGACGGAGGCACACATTTGCACCTTTACCCGTAGAGAAATTGAAAAAATAGCCTGTGATCTCCTGAAGATTTATGTCAAGATCACAATAAAAATAAACTGATAGAATGATAAAATGTGTTACATACTGTATTTACACATTTAATGTGATGCAGTGAACGCATTATCTCATTTTCCTAAAAATATGTGAAGAAATGCAGACTTTTACACAGTACTATATAATGCTATATCCAATCAGGACTTCAAGCAGATGATTTGGAAAGAGAATAATTGTAGAATGGGGTTATTTTGCAGGTAGTGCACCGAATATGCACGACATAAAAGCTAAACAGTGAATATGTTTATTAAACTGTTTGTCTGACAGTGGCAGCGCTGCGTTTGTACGTTACTTTATATGCGATCAAGGACAAATCCAAAGAGCTGTTGTTACAGCAGAGCGGCCTCTCTGGCAAGAGTAGTCATGGAAAAAGGAGAAGCGGCCCAGTTTTGCTTCTGTATCAAGAAGCAAGAAAAAAGTTGTAGCATGACGTGTCTTACTTGACATTACACGTCCCGCAATGTGACTTTTGCACGTGTGCGCATCACCATGACAACCATGATAACAGAATGTGGTGCAGCTCTGGTGTTCACTTTCACATCCGTACATAACCCTAACCCTAGCATACGACTTTAGGAGGTTATTGCACTTCAGGGCAGAGAGCGTCTGCATGTTATCAGGAGTCATTTGAAAGATAAACCCACAAACACTCTTTAGTGAAAACTGAGGAACAAGAGCTTTTACACGAGAGAGTGAAGCAACATAAGTCACGAACGTGTGGACTGCATACTAAATGAGTACACAAGTATGTGTAAGTGGATACATGAAAGTAAAAGAGAAGAGGGATGAAAGAATCTCATTTTCATTAACACTGTTCATCAGGGATGTAATCGGGGAAGGAGGAGAGAAGTCGCTGAAATATTACAGCTGCCGAGCAAGAATAAATCCATCTGAAATAAAGGCTCTGATCTCTGTTTTAACACTTGATGATGCAGGCGGTTGTATTGGTCACTTAGATGTTATGTGGTCAGTTGTTGCTTTTGGTTTTTCAGGTCAGTTGTGTGTTCCACTGTGTACTGTGTTTATCTTGCTGAAGATAAGTTTAATACATTTCATAACGCTCATGAGCAAGGTACTGTCCCCAAGCACTGCTCCCCAGACGCTGCCCACTGCTGCTTCATGCATGGGTCAAATGCAGAGCTCAGATTTGGTTGCACACTGTGTGCGCTGTGCTGTGTTCACTCTATGTGTGTTGACTGCTGTTCTTTACTGATTAAACGGTCAGTCTCCCTGGAGCAATTTTGGGTTAAGGGTCTTGCTCAGGGTCCCAATGGTGGTAGTGCTGACATTAGGTTGGTTTCATCACCATATGATGATGAATTGAAAACAATCTCCTCTTTTGATGAAACACACTCCTGATCAATACACAGTGAGGTTACAATGTGCATGACGTCTGATTTTCATTTTGGATCAGTGCTATGGGCTCGTTGATCTCTGAATTGAGGTATGGTTGTAGATCGATGTACCGTTACACTCCTAGCAGTAGCGGAAGCTGGATTTGACCCTACATCCTCTTGGTACATATTAGGCGAGTATTAGTGCTGCGCGACATGACCTCAGACTTCACTAGTAAGGGCTGTACTGTAAATATGCTCGAGTGTTGGGAGATTTTAACTAATGAAGCAGTGCATGAAGGAAACACACATCAACACAGTGGGGAAAGTAATAATAGAATTCATTATTTAAAGTATTAAGAGAAATGAAAGAATGTTCAAAATAAGTGCCATGGGCAAGACTACGTCCATTAGAGGATTATTGCTCGGCTCTAGTGAGTGTCCTGTTTGTGTAGATGATAATGCTGATTACAAGTCTGCACAGACAAGCTTAAGCTGCTTTATGAGCACAGACTACTTCTGGAGATTAACTAACACAAGCGTGTCTTAATGAGAAAATAGAAAACCTCACACATGAGAACCAGAGAAGAAATACAGGTCACAAATCAACACGGAGAGACATCCAGCTAGCTCCAACCCAGAGCAAAAACACAGCGCCGTGACGGAGGAGCGCTCGGGGACGGAGAGGGATAAAACATTAGACTCGACTAGTTAGACTTGAGATGAGATCTGCTATTAAGTAAGATTACATGGTTTCAGTGTCGTCACCGTGATGTTCCAGCACTCACTCACACGAGGAGGAACGGCAAAATTCCTACACTGGTGCATTCAGAATTAAAGTGATGATTATATTACACACAGCTCACACTTCACAAGTAACAATATTTTCTTATTAAGAATCCATCATCACTTTACCAGTGGACAATAACATGTGAATTTATGACCTCGTACGCAGTGACGCTCTCGCTGGTGATGCTTTACTCCAGACCATTTTCTAAATTGGCATTTTACAAAAGTATTGTGGCCACGTCTTCAGAGTCAGTCACCATCTCAGATACATGCAGGTATACAGAGAGTACTGGAAAAGAAAGGTATCGTGCGCATGTCTGTCTTTCAGATTAATCACATTCCCAGCCCTTCTCAAACTTGCCTCTCTACACAAACATACATTTAAAACCAGCTGCCAGCCATTAAAACATAAAAGTTGAATATTTGGTGAAAGTGAGCTTGCAGTTAGAGCTGGATGCTGTGACTCAAAATCCAAGTCTTGATATTTTTGGAACAAATGTCTGTCCAATGTGCATCTATGTTTCCTGTCCAGCTCTACTCAGAGAAGAGAAGTCACTCATTTCTGTTGTTCTTATATCTAATGATTTGGATCTTGTTGCACAGAACTTTATATAATAATTAGGGTTAATAAATACACAGAAGAAAGGTATATAACATTAATGCATGGAGTCTGATTATCTGACACTTGCACTGCAGTGAACTTTAATATATTGTGATGGTTTTGTTTTCTCACCCTGCATTAGAGGAATATTGTGGCATTCTGTTTATTGACCAGGCCTGGAGTTGCCAGTAGGAGGTTGGGGGCTGCTGGCTTTTTGTGAGGTTAGTGACCTTTGGCTTTTCAACAGGTCTGCGGTGAGTTGAACAGATGCAACTCTTGCTGTAGGTTCGTCAGGTGCTTGAGAGAGTGTTGCAGGCGGTTGCAGAAGATTCCGAGTGTGAAAAGGGTGTAGCTGGAGGTTACCCACATGTGCGGTGAGCTTGCAGGATCTGCTCCTTCCCTGATCACTTCAGCTTAGTTTCAGCTTCAGCTTTAATTGCTGCTTTATGTGTGAGTTCTGAATCAACTACGCCATGCTGTCGCCGGCCGTAACGTCTGTAAAGTCGTTAGATCCAGTCTTTTTGTGTTGAGGAAGTAATGTAACCGAGCCGTGTTCTGCATGAACTCACAGAGCAAAAGGGGTCTAGTAGAACAATCAAATTAGCGGAGAAGTGCTCAGGGTTTGTTCGTAGTGAGACCCGTAATCGGAAGGTCGGAAAGTCAAAGGAGGTTGTTGTTATTCCACATTTCAATTTTTCATTTTTACAGCAGATTACTGATCATTTTTCAAAAAGTCCGTTAGCGCTGTTGTTGTTTAGTAATAATTGGTAACAGTATCAAACCTGGAAAAAAGGTCATTAGTCATAATTACTATCCTGGTGATTACTGGTCTGCTCGATTACTAATAGTCATACCTAGGGCTGCACAATTCTGGAAAAAGATTTTAATTTCATTATTTATTACGTTTATGATAATTAACAAGCACTCTAATCCATGGCGGTGTCCATCTCCTAATTTCAGGGACTTGGGGTTAAGGATGTTCCTCAGAGACCCTGTGGTGGTAGTGCTGGAGGTAGGATTCAAACCCAAGACCTCTTGGTCCAGAGGGGAGTGTCCTGACCACTAGACCACCACCACCAGCTGTCAGTATCAAATGATGTGTGTGTCTCAGGGCTGACGCTGGTGTTGATGATTACTAATCAAGCATACTGATTTAACTAGTAAATATTGGCATCAGCTCTGAGAAAACCATATCGCTCAGCCCCTAGCTTGTATACTAATTCCTCAGATCAGATCCCAAACAAACTGAGCTGGTCCATTTACACTGGTCAGAATAATCTCGTCATGTAACATGTGGCCAAAAACCCCAGTGTATGTTCCATGTTGTTGAGGACAGCTGAGAATGTTCTGATCCCTTTTCCCCGAGGTTGACACCCCCTCTGACCCTCACCAGCTCCACAGTCTGCAGCCCCGAGAACACGCAGCGGCAGGGTCGGCCTCTCTCTGCTAGGGTCGTAACGATTCGTCAATGTACATCCATTCAGTGATCAACGAGCCCATAGTATCGATCAGCATATCGATCAGACGTCATGCATATTGTTACTACACTGGACGAGGCCTGTGTTCATGTTTGCTGTGCGGTTGAGCTCGGCAGTAGAAGTCCTGATGTTGTTGTGATGTGATGTGAGTGGACTCAGCATGTGATGTTGTCTCATATCGACTGCTGGCTCCTGAACCGAGTCAAATGGAAATCGTATCGTAACAGACTCCTGAGATTTGTGATATGATTATGACACGATTTTCTGGTGGTAAACGTGTGATTAACAGCTCTGCTCTCGAGTGGTCAGTACGGAGGGAATCTACACGCTCCTATAAGACGTTAACCCAGCCTCCTGCAGCTCTGCTAGAAGCTCTCGCCGTTCCTGCCTCGCTCCCTCGCTCCCCCTCTCACAGCCAGTGGAGTTGGAGTTTCTTATCTGCGTCATGGTTGCAGTTGATTTGCTAAATGCCTTTACATAAGAGAGGTTGGAGATGGTTTTGATGTGCACGGTGGCTCTGGTTGTGGACGTGATTGAGATGGAAGATTTTTTTTATTTTTTAATGGGGATTGAGGTCTTACATAATGCACTTCAGTTTGGAAAAATTGAAAGTGATCTGAAGTCGTGTGATTACACAGAGGCTCATTCCACCTCAAACCAGCCACGCCAACTTTAATCAGCGTGGAACCTTTTATTGTTTATCTCTGTCCTCATAATTTGCAGATTTAGTTCAGTTGTAGTGATATTGGGAGTGATCTTGCAGTTTGTTGGACTAGTTGAAATGCAGCACAGAACGGGTGAAAATGGTTAGGGTTAGTGTGAAGCGTCCTGCCATTACACACGTTAACCCCTGCCTGGTGAAAATAACCGCAGCAGGTCCACGTGGAGTTTTCTGTGGACAGGAGGTCTAGGGTTCTGGAGGAATTACCCCGTCTCAGTGTTACACCACAAACAGCCTCAAAACAGCACATACCGTATTCTCCGTGCCGTGCTGTATGTAGAGTATGGAGGCATGGCGCAGGTGGTAGTGTAACAGTTAAGTAGTTGACCCTGTGATCGGAGGGTCGCTGATTCAGGTCCCGGACCAATAAAGGTACCACTGAGGTACTCATGAGCAAGGTACCGTCCCCAAGCACTGCTGCCCGGTGCTGCCCACGTCAGCTGTCCACTGCTCCTTCACGGATGGGTCAGATGCAGAGCTCACGTGTGGTTGTGGTGCAGTGTGTGCTGTGCTGTGTTAGCAATGACAAATACTCACTCACGTTCACCAAAAGTGTGTACAGTAATTAGTGTACGTAGGAGTGTGTTGTATCCAGAACCTCTTCTCGATGTAGTTTTGCTGCTGATGATCATTTTGATTTCTTATTTGTTAATAATTCTTTCTCTCGTGTGTGTGACGTGTCCTCTTGAAAACATACTAGTGTGTGTGTGTGTGTGTTATGGTTATGTTGAAATTTCATCAGGAAGCATATCCCAGCATATCTACAGCACAGACATGATCAGTGAACTGTGAGGATAACAAAGTAACAAAAATGAAGTAATTGCTTGGAGGTGATGTTGCCCAGCCCTAGTAAAAACCTGATTAAATACAGAGGTTGTTCCTCTTCATGAATAAGCACAGCGTGGAGGCGAGAAGTGAGAACGTGTCTTTAGAGTGATGTGAAAGAGACGCTTCCCTTCAAGTGTGTTCACCCGCAGACCGGGCTAATCCTGCTTAAGACATGATGTTGAAACATCAGACCTGCATCTCCTCAGTCCTCTTACAGCGTCACGGTTACAGCCACATGTGTTGGAGTTTCCTGTCCTGCGATAACTAGGACTGACAGTAAACCGGGACATTTCAACCAGTCACTTTGCCTTTAAGTGGAAACACGTTGGACTTCTAACATTCCGTGTCCAGGGAGAGTGATTTTTCCTCCGCGACAGACCCAGTGAAACCCAGGTGGCAACCCTAAGTATCACTCTAGTGCTGAAATAACCATAAAAATGCAAAATAAAACTGCAGATAATTGGTTGACCCTGATTTATAACCCTTTGTGAAGCATTTCCACAGCTCTACGTACCGTTCTGTTGTGATGCAGTTCTTCTGGCGGCAGCAGAGTTTTATCTGACCTAGAAGTCCACCCATCATGTACAGTTACAGAGAGGAAGTGGGATTTCTGACTTGAAGTGGGATGTCTTGGAGACAGTGTGTGAAAGTGTGTGCTGAAGAACGTGTAAAGTAGCTGGACGTGTGTGGGAGGAGGGAGGATAAAAGAGGGGGGCAGTGTCACAAAGCGTGAGGAGGATGAGGAATGAGAACGTTAAACAGAGTGATTGTGGGTTATTGAGTGAAGGTGTTTAATGATGAACATCTCTAATAATCTTGCTAAATGGAGATGTTATATTGTCATCAGGCTTCATGTCCGCGGTCCCGCTGCTCTCTCCTCCACAACACCAGTGCTTTCTGCTTTGATTAATCTTCCTTTTTACACGTGTTTTGATTGGCCGCTGTGCAGCGCCCCCTGAGTTAATAGGGTTTCAGTAATTAAAGGCGTAGTTTGGTTTGGAGGGAGAGACATCGAGCCATCTGAGCAGGGGTAAGTGAGGCACCAGCGCTGATTTGTAGGACAATAAATTTTACATCAAAACCTTCCCACGTTGTCCAGGCACGGCACAGATTTCCGCCAGCACGCACCCTTACTTCCACGTGATGCTTTTCTCACTTTAAAACATGACTCACATGTTTGCCTTTCTTCATTAATAAAGAGGAACCGTAGAATTCACACCATATTTCTGATGTTTTCAGTGTTCCTCTCATTTTTATTGTGTGAGGTGACGTGTACACTTTGCTCACCTTGCAGACATGCTGAGTTTTTGTGGTTGATGTGTGACTCATTATTTCTTCTCTTTGTTGCTGTAACTCCTGCACACGTTTGTTGTTGAGACACTGTTCATGGGGTAAAATAAGCGCAGCTGCAAACCCTCGTCTCCTCTTTTTAACACAGAAAATGAAGGGTTAGGGTTAGTGTTAGTAAAACTCTCCTCTTACTGTTCTTGTGTTTTAGCTTCTTCCAGCTGTGGGCTTAATATGAATTCAGCAGCTCACAGTTTAACAGCTACATCAACGATCGTCAGCAGAAACCTCTAGAAACTGCCTTTACCACTTCTCCTTAACATGTTCATCCTTTTATTAGGAAACGAGCAGCTCAGACTCGATGCTGATGCCCAGGAGAATATTTTCAACACCACAGAAAGAATCATTATTAAATTTATAAATCATTGATAAAATGAATAAATCTTTCATTCAAAGTTTAACCTGAAGACTAGGGCAATGCAGACAGTCATGTGACTATTTTTTAGTTTTCAGGTTTTGGTTTTTACAGCAGTCAGCATTTCAACAGGAGCTGCACATCTGGGTTTGTGTTGGTTCTGGATGGTGGTCCTTGTAGAGCTGTGTGAACGTAGGGAACGTTGCGTTACACAGGGGGATGGACGTCTTCCTCTAGACATATTTTCAGCAGTTATAAAGGGATTGCAGCATCGTGGGAGACTCTTCATAACGGCGCTGCTCCCACTCGTCCTGCAGGATTTTAACCCGTTTTTCCTGCTGGAAGCTGCAATCATTCCTAATGGCACGGAAACAGCTCGGATCCTGCTTTAATCCGGGGCCGAGGCTCAACCACAACTAATGCAAGCAATTACATCTATTGCTCCCTTATGCTGGAGTGATCAGTGTGATGGACTGACCTGCAGCCGGCTGCTCTCTCACACTGATAATCTCTTAATGGTCAGGGGATTGAACTCGCTGGCCTTTAGGTAGCGCTGCAGTATCCTTAAGATGTTAAAATAATATATATTATATAGAGCTGCAACTATCCATTCTTTTTGTAATCGAGTATTCTATCGATTTCCTTATCGATTAATCAAGTGATCGGATAAATTATTGTTTTTTTAAGACAATTCATTTCGTTTTAGGTTCTTCTAGTGTGTGAGTAGAAGTTAGCAATACATGCTTTATGTTGCTGTATTTAGGACGTCCTGCACTACTCATAGTTTGATGTGTAAATGTTGACATAGTTATGAAATCAGCACATTTCTGATGAAAACTCACTTGTTTTTTTAGCTTTAGGTCAAATAAAAGAACTGAAAGAACAATAAAAGAACATTGTTTTATTGCTGAGTTTTCATGATCTATTATTGTCTATTTATTATCTGTGGCGTAACATTCTAACACGTCTTTATCTGTTTGATATGCATCAGAATATAGAATAACATTTTTTAATAAATACATTTTCTTTATTTCTTCTTTCCTATTGATTACACGATAACATCATAAAATTGAAGAAAATCAATCTGATCAATTGAAACTGAAGAAATACTGTGCCTCTAGTCATTTTGAACCAGTTTGGCCTATAAAATGAGCTGCTTTTGGGCTTTCTGGAAGAGAACTACATTTCCCACAATCCCCTCATGCCTCGGAGCCGCCACACAGTAAGCCGCTTAGGCTGCTACAGAGTAAACTATGGGGACTCTATGGGAAGCTCAGTAAACGCTGTGTTGTGAGTAGAACGCTGGTTGTGGTTGTTTATCAGCTACGTGTGCGTTGTGTCTGTAGTAAAGGACGTGTAAACTGAACTGGAGCCGCTAGCGAAAGTGATGACGCTACAACCAGGGCGCGCTGGGTTTACATCGCAAACGCCGCTATTTATGGCTTTACGATTTCATTTGTGTTTTGTGGCCGGAACATCTCACAAATATTTCCACATGCTGAGGGATCAGGTCTTGTTCTCAAAACGCCAGCGCTATTAATGCTGCCCCGCTGCGGAAACACAAGCAGCACGGCACTAGAGAGGGAAGAAATGAATTAAAACCAAGATTCTGGAAAATTGCTTCGAGCATTTGTTGTCAATGAACGATTTGAATAATGGTTTCCAGCTCACATTATATTAATGCCATCTGAATTCATTAGTGTGTTTCACGTGGTGCTGGAGCTGCATTTGTGGTGGAGCAACGACGTCAACATCAAGCTCTAGTCAATGTGATGGTGACCGTGCTGGTTATTCTGATGATCTAACAAATCCTGTTCATACTTTGTGGTGTGTGTTGATGT
>JAVGVS010000234.1:27905-62905 GCA_032718565.1 Distichodus sexfasciatus | reverse complement strand
GAGTTGCAACTACATTGACATGTAGGGTTTGCACATTTTGGAAACAAGGCACATGACAATTTTAATCATTATAATAATCACAAGGAAAAACAAATAAACACCATAAAACCCTGGAGAAGGAGGCGCCAGGACCCTCAACATGTCGCTGACCCATCCGAAGAGTAGTCTGTGTTGTGGAGGCCGTGGTGCAAACCTTAACTTGTTTTTCGGATATCTGAAATTAGAACTTGAGACGCTACGAGAGACATCTGGAATATAGAACACCATCACCACCATTGCACACGTCCCTTCCTCGGCAAGCAGGAGATCTGGCTAACTCTGTTTCTAAGAGTCACATGTCTCATGTTAATTAGTTCATGATTAATGTGATCTAACGCTACAGTATCATTATGAACATGTTCCATCATTCTAACTACTTCCCTGATTTCGTCTAAAGCTACAGTCATACCATAAGTAGGAAACAGAGCGAGAAAAGAATCTGTGCAGGAGATGCAACTAATCCAACATTATTGAAGCTGCATCTTTTGTTTATAAAATGATTTGATTCATGGTCAGATTTAGGATCAATAGTGTGTCTCTTTAAGGCTGGTATAAATAAGGCGAGACAACATGTGCCAGACCATTGCTCTGGCAAATACCCTTAGGCTGTTTTACCACAAACGTGACATTGTCCCGTTGATGGCTGGAGGTCTCCCAAAAATAGTCTTTGTTCGTGAAATTTGTGGTGAAAATTACTGACTGATCATGCCAACTCACAACGACTGAAGGTACCTTAGCTGAAAGAATCAAATGACATGTACTTGTACCCAGGAATAACCCTGTTCCATTATTAGCCTAACATAAATTCCCCTTGGGTATATGCCAATTTAATAGGTATCTATTCATTTATTGGTCTAACCCCGATGTTTAACAGTTACCACAGTTTCATTACCCAAATTGATCCGTTAAGGAAAGGCCAGAAAATGCCTGATCAGTAATGGCTAGGGGACTGCAATTTCAGGAAAATTTCCGCACCACATGTGAATTAGTCCACAGACCCAACAACTTGTTTTATTGGTCCCTCGCAAAACCCTGAGCTATGGGCGAAGGTATTACTCTCACCCCATCGCTATGACTGATCACGAGGGCGTACTCTGTAAATACAAATACAAAACAAAGTTAAACATCACATTCTGCACATTTAGGGATACAATTGTGTAGGTATTTTTCTTTTTTTTTTTCTTCATGTGAGTGTGTGTATGAGCCCAGCAGCAGCAAACCAGCCTTCAAGTCTTCTGGCTGGTTGAAGCTTTTTTCACTTGTCGCCCAGCAGCGTAGGCTTTAAGGGAGGAGGTTACAGCACTTCACCCAGAGCTTTCTCTGCGCTGATGTATTTCGGCCTTGCAGTGACTGGCGGTATCCACCTCGTCAGACACTTACTGCTGCTGTCCTGGTCAGCAGTACCTGGTATGGACTCTTCCCGCCAGTACCAAGTGGTTTCTTTTAGTGGTTTCTAACCAGCATTCCTTTTTCTTCCTTTTTCTTCCTGTCCTTTTCTCAGATTCGTTCGCCGAGACCCAGGGCCTTGGGATTGGCATGCCACCTTTTCACTTCTTTCAGTGACGACTGATGCGAAGATCTGAAGCACGCCCGGTGAGCCGATAAAACGGTTTTACTGCCCAACGGCTTCCATGTTTTTCTTGCCCCAAGTTTGGGATGAGGCAGTTCCTGACCATTTTGGTTTAATCTTCTGGTTCTTTGCTGGAAATATGTGTCACCAAAGTCTGGTAAATCGATTTCTCCATCTTCTGCTTTTTGACTTTCCTCTTTTCTCCCGGATGGGGAGCCACTTATAGGAGTGACGGATCAGGTCATCCTCACTTTCACTTCCATTTGCTGTTATTTCATCAATGAGGTCTCTTCTAGCCGCATTGCCGCGCTTTTGCCCAGAGGATTTTTTTCACTCACCGTTGCTATTTTTCCCTTTTTTCTCTGACTCGAGGTCAGGGTACACTTTTGTCGGCTTTGGGCTGATTTTCTCCCAGGAGAGCTGAAGGAGGCTGTTGGAACTTCTTTCTCTCCTCTTAACAGGATTTGAGAGGGCGAGGGGAGTTCTGCTTCAGTCGCTCCAGCGCACTTTCGTTGTTCAGCCAGTGCATTGTAGTGCGAGCGACTGCAAAAGTCTCTCTCGTTGTTCCACCTCTTCTCACACTTCAGCAGAAGTTCGGCTTTTTTGCAACAATTCAGCTTTTAGTTCTTGCTATGTCAATTTCTTTTCGCTATTTCGACCTGTGTCCACGGAGAATATTGATCATCAACCAACGCAGAGCTACTTGTTCTGTTTGCTCTTTAGTTCTCTGTCAAACGCCTGCTTTTCTCATCATTTCATCTCTGCGTCTGAGCTGGCTCAACACAACCATCGTCCATTTCAACCTTTTATCCCCATTTGACATGCTCTGAATTTTGGCCCAGACTTTCCGGATGTCTTCCACCGACCACACACTTTTGGTATCAGTTGTCATGGCAAATTTCTCCCGAATTGACTTGGCAACATTAGCTAATTTCAAAGAAGACATTACATATTCACTGAGATCACATCATACGCCAGCACTGATTCTCCGGCGACAACTCCCCCATCTTCCCACCATTGGGTCCGGCCGCTTTACTCATGGATGTGATACAACTCTCCTTTACTCAGATCCACAATCCACAATACGACTCCCACTATTTATTCTGGGTCGATTTACACACACTATGTATAGTCAACTCTGTTCGGCCCATTATTATACGCCCGGAACTTTGTCTCAAATCCATATGTTACGACTCCACCACTTCGCGCACTTCTATTTTACTTTTACTTCCAGGCTTTACTAAAGGTACCACCGCCCAGCAAATATCACTGTTGAACGAGGCAGGATAACTACTCAAGCTTTACGCTGAAACCGTAGGCAGGCAGCTACTCAAGCTTTACGCTGAAAAACAGCTACTCAAGCTTTACGCTGAAAAACCGTAGGCAGCTATCAAGCTTTACGCTGAAAAACAGCTACTAAGCTACGCTGAAAACGAGGTGCCAGCTACTCTGCTTTCATGCCAGGTATTACAAAAATTACTGCGCAGTTTTCCTCTGCTGTTAGTTACCAGATTACTTGTTTCCTTCACCACAGACTCTTGGGATTCTTTGAATTGGTCTAGAGGAGGAGGGATATTTCTTCTTTCTTTTTCCACACTTAGCAGGTTGAGCAAGAAACCGGAGTCTTACCTCCTTTGGAGAGCGCGCTTTCTCTCTTTTCGTCTCTTGGTCAACTGCTTCATTAATTCGCTAAAGAACCCAAGGATCCTATGGCCAGCCACCCAGATCGCTGCAAAATTCCGGGCTTTTTCCTTCTTTTTTTTTCTCCCCGTCTGCTCGAGCCAATCCTGTTCGTGATTTACCAACTGTTGATTTCGGTTTTGAGAAGCTGAAGGAGCCAGTGAGATGAGGCGACGAAGTTGTCTTTAAAAAGTTTTATACAGAAAAGAGTAACGATGTTCTTTGCAAGACCGTCAGTGTTTTCTCTGTGTCGGCTCGTTTGATTCTAACACCCAAGATGTGTCTTTTTATCTCACTCTCTCTGCCCAAGGTCCCTTTCCGGAGCCTGGTAGTCTGGGTGACGGGCCTGTTATCAGGATGTTATAAGACTAGGGCCTTTTGTTGTAAGAAAAGTCAAGCATTCAATAGAAAAGGAAAAAGTTATAGGGAAGGGTCCATAAAAGGGCCATGGGGACTAGAAGGGGTCATAGATCTAGGAAGGGATCATGGGATCTAGGGGTGGCAAAAGGTGTCAGGGGAACTAAGGATAACCGTGTGGGAGTTTTGAGCGGCAGAGGAGCAGGAGATAAGAAGAGTCATCCTGACCCGACGCATTCCAAGGATACAGCTGCACACAGAATGCTTTTGGGAACAGGGGTGACTCTATAATACAATGAATAAGATAAAATAAAAGGTGAATAAACCGTATTAAAAAATCAGTAAAAATCCATCATCCCCAAGCACTGCTCCTGGGTGCTGTCCCACGTCAGCTGCCCACTGCTCCTTCACGGATGGGTCAGATGAAGAGCTCACCTGTTGTTGTGGTGCAGTGTGTGCTGTGCTGTGTTCACAATGACAAATACTCACTCACTTAAATTCACTCAGTATTGAGATCATGAAGAGTTCCACTTTAATGGGTGAATATTCACACACACGCTGACATCGTCCCGCACCTTGTTATCACACACAACCGCTTTAATCTCTGCCTTTTACTTTTAATCACTAGGGAAATGTTAAACTGCTGCCACATTTCAGGGAAGTATTTTAAACAGTGATTAGTGTGAACACTGCTCGGGGTTGTAGTCCTTTTACCAGCATTTCTCATCTCTCCATTTTTCTTTCTATTAACAGAAGTTTCACAAGTCATAGCTCAAATATCAGCAGCAGAAGCAGCTGCCAACATCCTTCGTCTCGTCTCTCAGCCTTTATTTCATTTCTTCTGCTTCATCTTTCCACACTCAAAACCGTCCTGTAAAACAGCTGACAGGAGTGACGGGGAAGAAGAAAATATTCACTACATGCGCCTGGACACAGAGGATCTGTCCTGTCCTTCCCTTTCAGCATGTTCCCCAGTTCCACAGCTTCGATTAGGGCTGGACGATATCACCTCAAACCAATATCATGATTATTCAACATTCTACCTCAGTCGTGATGAATGATTTTTTGTTTGTGTTTTGTCCTCATGAGCAGGTTTGTAGTGTACATCTGCTCCACTGTTCATGCTGAGATGTTTTGAGTGTGTGTCTTGTGAACGCCACTGGGGAAAGGGTCGGACTCTAACACACTGTCTGAACAGAATAATGAATATTGGTCAGAGTCAGCTCTGGACATGAATCAAAAGCAACATTTCCGAGCTCTACCCCGTGCCTCTGATCCAGCCAGTGTTATTCTGGTGATTTGTACTTGCTGACTTCTAGTGCTTACTCTCCCGTTATTCCCAACATCCAAATAGAAGTGGGAATATTGAGCTGTCCCTGTTTTTGTTCAATTAAAATAATCCTGCGGGTTGTGGAGTGGGTGTATCCCCCCGACGCTGCAGAACTGCTGACGCGAGACCTGCTTTTACCCGCTCGCTCCTCGTCTGGATTTTGAAGCGTCTCTTTGTTGTTCCACTTTTCTACCCACAGCAGCGTCCCCTACGCAGCTCCATCATTCCTGCCTTCCTCTGCTGTCGCTGCTGGTTAGTGTAGATGTGCAGGACGGGAAGGAGGATGACCATGCGCCAGGGAACAAACGAGAACACTAATGGTCAGATCTGACCTGTTGGTGGATTTACTAGGATGCACGATGACATTGCCGGGAATCATATTGAATTGGCTGATAATTGATTTTTTTACGTCTTTGGCATTGGATCGATGTTTAGATTTGCCTGATATTTGGTGACATTGGGGCAGTCGGTGGTGTAACGGTAGGGTGTTCGCCCCGTGATCAGAAGGTCGGTTCGAATCCAGGGCCGGTGAAGTTACCACTGAGGTACTCATGAGCAAGCTACCGTCCCCAAGTACTGCTCCCCGGGCGCTTGTTGGCTTGCTTAACCCTTCACGAATGGGTTAAATGCTGAGGCCACATTTCGTTGTGGTGCACTGTGTGCTGTGCTGTGTTCACAATGACAATCACTCGCTTTCATATTTATTGTATATGGGAAAGGAGAAAAGAGAGAAGCTCCATCTCATTTGTAAGAGTCTCAATGTCTTCAGATGGCCTTGGGCGCCAGATCCAGAACTTCAGTGACTCATTATCGTTAACTAGCGGAGCCGAGCCGGGTGCGGAGCCCGTTTCTGCGGCGTGTCCTGTAGCAACCAGTCCTTAATCAGAGTGCCGAGCTGTCGTCTGACGCTGGAGTTTTCTCCTTCCGAAATGGCAAGGCGTGGGCAAAGAGCCGATCTCCTCCACGTACTTATCGGGAAGTAAAAACGAAACAATTAATTCATGAACACGCACGCCGGACGCTCATTAATCCGAGTACTCTAACACATGGGTCGCTAGTTGACGCTAACTGAAGAGTCTCTACAGTGGGACAGTTCACATGAAACGTTATGGAGCAATGCAGATGCACGGCTTTACTGCACTCAACAAGACTTCAGTAGCCAGACGCATGATCCTCACCATTATCACAAGCCATTAGGGCCGTAACCATACATCAGTCTACATCAGTACATCGTTTCAGTGATCAGTGAGCCATCAGAGTTGATCCAAATAGAAGATCGATCAGACATCACACATATTGTAACATCACTTTATATTGAACAGCAGCTGTATTATTATTAAGAGACAAGATTGTTTTTCATGTAAATATCTGGTAGAGTTGAGGAATAAAAATGTCATGATATTTGACGTGATGGTGTGAAGTGATGGTGTTAGACATTGAATCGATATCTTGATGAAACCTGGGATTTACCAGCTCTACTTTAAGCAGCTTTAATTCTTGTGCTTTGCTTTAAGACCAACACTTTTAAAGACATTTTTATTTCAAATGAGAGAAGTTTTGTTTACTTGCCTCTACTGCATGTAAAATTCCATGCTCTTCCTCAACGCGTTCTCCTCCAACTTCGTTTGTGATGTCATCGTTCCAGATGTTTCCTTCACGTTCCTGCTCCTTAAGGGTCATTTTTTAATACTCGTCTCAGCTGGAGGAGGAGTTTATTCCCCTTAACGGAGTTGACCTACACTCAGGCCGATCTCCTCACACCAGAGCTTCACTCAGTATTTGGGGAGAGGCACGAGCAGCTGTCCACCGATATCCTGACATCCCAGAGTGAAGATCTGGATAAACTCCAGCTTCCCTCCCAAACACACGCCTCCTCAGAGCCTGTAAAGCAGCTCCACTCTCCACACTGGAAAACAGTCATATTAACACACTCTACTTCTCTCATTTACTTCAGTTTAAAACGATGCTATCTGCAGGTGCAGCAAACTTTTATCAGCAGCTTTTTAAGTCAGTTTATTGAAATGAATATTTGACGATTCCAAATCTGTCATTTGTTCATTCATTTTTCACATTCAAACCAAAATCCTTCCCATTTTGAACTCAAAAAGCATATAAATTAACATTAATACACGTCATTATCAAATAGATCGATAAATTATCAAGAGTCGTAAACGTTTTGTTGGCTGTGAGTGATGTAACGTGGAGGTGATGGAGTAGTGATTATTATTTTACCCTCATTATTTTAAGTCTTTGTGTTGTTGTCTGTAAGAAATCTCCTGTTTGGTGTTTCACTAACAACTTTACATTCCACATGCACGTCTGATTTATCTGTAAGTTGTGGTTTTTGTACTGGAAACGACCACAATATATTTCTATTTCAGTTTTGCACATTTCAGTACACAAAGTTCCTGTGTGATGTATTAACACAGCTTTGAGTTGCTCTGCATCTTCACATCTTCATTTCTGTGACTTGATAAACTCATCGGAGTGACATGGCATTGCAGAAGGTATTGTTTAAAGTTGAAGTGAGAGAAGGAGGATTTATTGATCGAATCATGTTTTACTTTCTGGCAACGATGCAGCATTTTTGTTTCCACATGAGGATGGTCTGAGCTGAGAGAAGGGAGGAGCAGAGCGACTGAAAAGGGGTTTAAATTAAAACATATTTTGGAGCTTACTGCTGGTTGTTCCTGGAGTTTTCCTGCAGACATACAGTAGGTAATGAAAAATGTGGAGTGGTGCTGATGGAATTTGGAGTTGTAGCCTGAGGAGGCGTGTTCACCAGCTTCTGTCAGTTAAAATGTAAGCAGTTGTTCTGTGACTTTCTGCTGAACAACACGCAGCTTTTACTCCCAGAACCCCTTTTTGGTCTTTAAAGCAGCAATAAAGTGCAGAGTTTTGACAAAAAGCTGTAAAATGCTTTAAAATGGAACTTTTGCTGAAGCGGTGTCAGATCAAAATTCCTTGCTGCTACACTTGTTTTCAGGATCCAGTGCCTGTGCCATCAGTGCCAAATTA
Organism: Distichodus sexfasciatus; assembly: GCA_032718565.1. NCBI lineage: Eukaryota > Metazoa > Chordata > Actinopteri > Characiformes > Distichodontidae > Distichodus > Distichodus sexfasciatus. Next base: position 54,911 of record JAVGVS010000234.1, on the reverse strand, counting down.
AAACCTGAGTTGTATCAAAAAATAACAAGCACAAAACACTAACTGCTGAAAGCTCAGCAAGACACCTAACTAGGGCTTGGGCGATTATCGGTCTGGACGATTGTGATATTTAGTATTTTTACAAGTATAACGGCTGTACTGTTAAAAAGGGAGAGTTGTTACTGCAATAGTCAGGGAGTTTGGCAGCAGGCTGCTTCAAATCCTGACCTGCAAAGGTACCACTGAGGTACTCAAGAGTAAGAGCACTACAGTACTCCCTGGAGAACGATAACTGATATTTTGAGCTCAGCAAATGGGAAATCTTTCACAAATGTGCTGCTCTGCTGTGATTGCTCTTTAGGGCTGCGTTTCCACTGATGTCCCTCCGGTGTGTGTGTGGAAATGTGGCCGTAATCGATGATGTGTGATGTGTTTTACAGGAACGCCCACAGTGACTCCAGCAGGGATTGGGGACTCGTCGTTTGATGAGATGTAAGAGCAGAAACCTCAGCACAGCAGGTCATGATGTAAAGGTAGGCAGCAGCGTTAATTCACTTCAGGTAGGACCGTAACGATACATCAATCCACATTCATCCAGCAGCCCAGCACACGGTACTGATCCTTCCACACATTTTTACTCCAGAACGTCTCACGGAGAGTCAGCAAAAGCTAGACCCACATTGTAACACGCTCACACGTCTCCATCACATCACACTGTGGACCTCCAGTTTGTTGATTCCAAACACACTCCCAACACGAGCCCCAAGACGAGCCCCAAGACGAGCCCCAAGACGAGCCCCAACACGTAGCCCCAACACGAGCCCCAACACACACTCCCAACACGATCCCAACACACTCCCAACACGATCCCCCAACACGGTAGCTCCCAACACGCAGCCCCAACACGAGCCCTAACACGAGCCCCCAACGCATACCCTAACGCACACTCCTAACACGATCCCCAACACACACTCCCAACACGATCCCCAACACACACTCCCAACACGATCCCCAACACACACTCCCAACACGATCCCCAACACGATCCCTAACACACCCCAACACGAGCTGCAACGACATTCTAACGACACTCCCAACACGATCCCCAACACACAATCCTGCAACACGAGCCCCAACACGAGCTCCCCAACACACACTCCTAACACGAGCTCCCAACACGGCCCCCAACACGAGCCCCAACACACACTCCCAACGCGACACTCCAACGACACCCCAACACGATCCCCAACACACACTCCCAACACGAGGCCTCCCAACACGAGCCTCAACACGAGCCCCAACACGAGCCCTCCTAACACACTCCCAACACGATCCCCTAACACGAAAGCCCCACACAGCCCCAACGACACTCCTCTAACGTGACACTCCTAACACGTATCCCCAACACACACTCCCCAAACATTTATCCCCAACACGATCCCCAACACACCCCCAACACGAGCCGCAACACGATCCCCAACGCACACTCCCAACGCACACTCCCAACACGATCCCCAACACACAATCCCAACACGAGCCCCAACACGAGCCCCAACACACACACTCAACACGAGCCCCAACACGAGCCCCAACACGAGCCCCAACACACACTCCCAACGCACACTCCCAACACGATCCCCAACACACACTCCCAACACGATCCCCAACACGATCCTCAACACACCCCCAACACGAGCTGCACGACACTCCCCAACGAGCACTCCCAACATGACCCCAACACACAATCCCAACACGAGCCCCAACATTTGTGCCCCAACACACACTCCCACACGAGCCCCTGCAACACGAGCTCCCAACACGGCCCTAACGACACTCCCAACGCACACTCCCAACACGATCCCCAACACACACTCCCAACACGAGCCCCAACACGAAACAAACACCAGCCCTCTAACACGAGCCCCAACAGCCCCAAATATCAGCCCCAACACACACTCCTAACACGAAATGGCCCCTAACACGCCCCAACACGAGCCCCAACACACACTCCTAACGACACCGCAACGACACTCCAACACGCATCCCCAACACACACTCCCAACACAGCCCTCAAACACGAGCCCCAACACGAGCCCCAACACACACTCCCAACACGATCCCCAACACGAGCCCCAACACGAGCCCCAACACGAGCCCCAACACGAGCCCCAACGCACACTCCCAACGTGACACTCCCAACACGCATCCCCAACACGTGACCAACACGCATCCCAACACACCCCAACACGAAGCCAAGAACACGATCCCCAACGCACACTCCCAACGCAGTACCCCAAACACGATCCCTGGGCAACACACAATCCCAACACGAGCCCCAACACGAGCCCCAACACGAGCCCCACACTCCCAACACGAGCCCCAACACGAGCCCCAACACGAGCCCCAACACACACCCCAACGACACTCCAACACGATCCCCAACACACACTCCCAACACGCATCCCCAACACCTATCCCCAACACACCCCAACACGAGCCAGTAACGCACACTCCCAACGCAGACACTCCCAACATGATCCCCAAACACACAATCCCAACACGAGCCTCCCAACACGAGCCCCAACACACACTCCCAACACGATCCCCCAACACGAGCCCCAACACGAAAGCCCCAACACACACTCCTAACGCACACTCCTAACGTGACACTCCTCTAACACGATTCCCCAACACACACTCCCCAACACGAGCCCTAACACGAGCCCCAACATTTAGCCCCAACACACACTCCTAACACGATCCCCAACACGAGCCCCAACACACGAGCCCCAACACGAAAGCCCCTAACGCGACACTCCCAACGACACTCCCAACACGATCCCTAAACACACACTCCTAACACGATCCCCAACACCATCCCCCAACACACCCCCAACACGAGCCGCAACACAATCCCCAACGCACACTCCCAACGCACACTCCCAACACGATCCCCAACACACAATCCCAACACGAGCCCCAACACGAGCCCCAACACACACTCCCAACACGAGCCCCAACACGAGCCCCAACACGAGCCCCAACACGAGCCCCAACGCACACTCCCAACGCACACTCCCAACACGATCCCCAACACACACTCCCAACACGATCCCCAACACACCCCCAACACTTATCCCCCAACACACCCCCAACACGAGCCCAACACGCAGCCCCAACACGCAGCCCCAACGCACACTCCCAACGCACACTCCCAACGCACACCCCAACACGCATCCCCAACACACACTCCCAACATTTATCCCCAACACTTATCCCAACACGCAGCCGCAACACGCATCCCCAACGACACTCCCAACACGATCCCCAACACACACTCCCAACACGATCCCCAACGACACTCCCCAACGTGACACCCCCAACACATCTATCCCAACACACGATCCCCAACACGCATCCCCAACACACACTCCCAACAACACACCCTAAACACGATCCCCAAACGACACTCCCAACGACACCCCCAACACGATCCCCAACACACGATCCTCGACATTAATTCTAACACGATCCCCAACACCCATCCACAACACACACTCCCAACACACTCCCCAACACGATCCTAACGACACCTCTAACGCGACACCCCCAACACGATCCCCAACACACGATCCTCGACACACTCCCAACACGCATCCCCAACGCACACTCCTAACACGATCCCTAACGACACTCCCAACGACAATTCTAACACGATCCCCAACACACAATCCCTAACACACGATCCCAACGACACTCCCAACACGATCCCTAACGTGACACTCTAACGTGACACTCCCCAACGACACCCCCACACGATCCCAACACACATCCCCAACACACAACCTTATGGACGATCCCCACACACTCCCAACACGCATCTCCAACGCACACTCCCTAACGACACTCCCAACACGCATCCCCAACACACACTCCCAACACATGAGATCCCAACACACGCACCCCCAACATTAATGATCCCCAACACACACCCCCAACACACGATCCCCAACACGAGCCCCAACGCACACTCCCAACGCACACTCCCAACACATGATCCCCAACACACACCCCCAACACACGATCCCCAACACACACTCCCCGCACACACGATCCCCAACACACACCCCCAACACACGATCCCCAACACGATCCCCAACGCACACCCCAACACGATCCCCAACACACGATCCCCAACACACGATCCCCAACACGATCCCTCTAACCCAGACACCCCCAACACACAATCCCCAACACGATCCCCGACATGATCCCCGACACACTCCCAACACGATCTCCAACGCACACTCCCAACACACACTCCCAACACGATCCCCAACACACGATCCCCAACACACGATCCCCAACACACGATCCCCAACACATTTATTTCCTCGACACACTCCCAACATGATCTTTCAACACACATTCCTAACACACATTTCAACACACATTTCAACACACGATCCTCCAACACACGAGCTCATCCCCAACACACTCCCGACATCTATCTCTCTCAACACACACTCCCCGGCTCTATATCCCCAACACACACTGACACATTTAGCCTTTCAACACACACTCCCTGACACGACATCCCTAACACACGGTTTCACACACGATCTCCCACACGATCCCCACACTCCCCAACAGTCCCAACACATCCCCATGATCCCCACACCTCCCACACGATCTCCAACGCACACTTCCCAACACACACCCCAACACGATCCCCAACACACGATCCTCAACACACGCATCCCAACACACGATCTCGACACATTCTCCTTAACATGGAGTCTCAACACATACTTCCAACACACTTCCACACACACTCCCAACACATTTATCCCCAACACACATTCCCAACACACTTCCCCACACCTTCTAACACACACTGACACGAGTCTCAAACACACATTCACACGGTTCTCAACACACATTCTCGACACGACTTCAACACACTCCTGGCCAACACACACTCCCGACACGATCTCAACACACACTCCCCGACACGATCCTCAACACACACACTCCCACACACACTTCCCACACACACCTCTCGACACACACTCCCACATCCTTCAACACACACACACACCTCATTTATCTCTCACATACTTTCAACACACACTGACATGTATCCCCTATTAATGCATCTCAACACACTCCCGGTGATTTTCAGCACACTCGCATTATTGAAATTACAGCTGATTGGCGCAGTGATAGAATGCGACATAATGTATGCTGCTAGTGCTCCGCAGGTGTTATCCAGCTGATGATCACCGTGCTTTCAGATGTTCATAACAGCTTTATGTCGGCATGTGGCTCTGAGAGGAGTTTATTTCTGCATGCGCAGGAGCCATTCGCCCCATGTCTCAAGGCCCCAGTTAGAGCCTGACAGGTCCCGGGGTGAAGAATAATGATGTGTACCTGTCATGGGTCGGCCCGTTATCAGCCGGGTTGATTACAGGTGGTGAGATTTAGTGTTTTTATGGATATTTGTGATCTGTAGAGAATATCACTGAATATAACAAGTGTGCTGCGTCGTCTCGGATCTCCCTAAAACCATAAAAAGCATACATATCACTCAACAGATGAGTACTGTAGTAAAGAATTTTTCCCAAAAATATTAATAGACAGCAATGAATAACATGTTCTGCCACGGATAACGTGCCTTCATCGAGCATCACGGTTGGGTTTTTAACAGCTTCCACACTTTTTCCCACGTGAGCAGACGCAAACACACACTCACTCCGGAGAACTCCTTTAATTTGACTTGAGACTGAAGGGGAAGATGCATAACGACACACACACACACAGTCAGACCAGCGCTGCGAGCTGCATCTCACCTATTAATAATTCAATTGCACCGATTGCCTTCAATTATTCATATAAGTTTATAATTCATCTCTGCACAATTTCCACTCAGACGCTGGAGAAAGAAAAAGACGCCAGAGACTGTAGCAGAGCCCAGTAGGCTACACACACACACACACGCACATCCCAGCAGCCTCCCCAGGCATCACATACCACCACGCCAGCTACATTAACCTGCCACATGAAACCCATAATTTTGTATGCCACTACTATCATCAATGTAAGATGGAAAAAATCCTAAATCAAACTATTGTGACTGGGGAACCACACGCACCTTTTACAGTATTTAATATATTAAACATTCATCTTATTACTGTTATTTACATGTTTATGCTCTTGTTTTTAAATGGTGTAAGTCTGAATAAAACGAGAGTGGTTTTTTTATATAGGCTGACTTTTGCAGCTGCTAGGATTTGTTTAGAATATCAGCCACTCTCACTCTCTCGCTTCTGGAGAAGTTATTCTAAAGCCGTATGGAGAATGTATCCTTGGAGGTGGAAGCGTGGCTCTGTACTCTATTGTACGAGGTGATTTTGGGGAATGGCAGTTTGGGTTCGTTTTCTTCTTTTTCCTCCATCTCTTGGCTTTCGCCCACCTTCACTAATCAGCCAGAATTTTCTTTTTCTTTTCCTCACAGCTGCCTCTGCTGACCTTTTAGTCGAGTCTAACTGATCCTGAAACATCACAAAACCAACGAGTTTTACAGCCAGGAATCTGACGAGGAGACTTCTAGGGAAATTCTTCTTTAAAAAACTAGGGTTGTAAATTCCAGGTTTCATTATAACTCTACTGCTACTACATGTAGCTACTACATCCTGTGAACAGCAGTAATCACATGTCACATCCACACTCCCAACTCCATCTAGTGTGTAACGATACATCAATACGTCAGTTCAGTAATCAATAAACTCATTGTATTGTTCCAAATGAAAATATCAATCAGACATCATACATATATAACTAGACTGTACATCAGAAGTTTCATCATTTTTACAATATTATATGGATATGATTTGATGCTTTGTGCCCGCTTATTATGATTTCTTTTGGTTAAATTCAGGAGCCAATAATCCATGAGACAATATCATGTGCTGCCTTAACACCATCACGTCCATTCATATCACATCACAACAACTCAGAACATTTTTATTCCTGAACTCAACCAGGCATTTACATGAAAAACAACCTTCACTTTTAGTATGTACAGAGCTGAAATATAACGGCTCAGTATAAAGTGATGTTACAGTATGTCAGTTGTCTGTAGTGGTTTGGATCATGGGGTTGTTGATCACTAAATCGATGTATGGGTGTAGTCTGATGTATCGTTACAGCCCTGCTTTAAAGCCCGCTCTCAGGAGAGACGACTGGGGTTCGTTGTTAAGGACCAAGTCGTGAATCATCACGCCAGACATTGCTGCTACAAACGAGAGGAAGGACGGATAGCGTGGTCCTCCTCATCTAGAGCTCTGGAGAAGATGGCAGGGGAAGCTGGTGGTGAAGGTGGTAAAAAAAGCCAGAAATATGACGTGAAAGAGAAGAGGAAACCACGTCAGTTACAGAAATGAATATTGAACATCAGTCATGCGTTTTGGGGTTTTGGTTTTTGTGCAAATGAAATACAGATTGTGAGTGAATTTGACTCATCTGTGAAGGAGCAGAGGGCAGGTGACGTGAGCAGCACCTGGGGAGCAGTGCTTGTGGACGGTATTTACTCATGAGTACCTCAGCGGTACCTTTTACCGGTCCGGGACTTGACCCGGCGACCTTCTAATCATGGGGCAAACTCCCTGACCATTATTTATATTTGTACATTTCTGGCACACTCTGGTTCTGGAGAAGATGAAGGTGGTAAAATGCTGGTGGTGAAGGTGGTAAAAACGCAGCGTCGCGTCTTCACATCGCCCGGCACTCTGTCTCCCCAGAGCCAAAAATACGAGGTGAGAGAAAGGGGGCGAGAGACAGAGACGCAGGGACGGAGGAGAAGCTTGGATATTTCTACAGAGCAAGTTGACTGACAAGCCGCATTATGCAAGCAGTGCTTATGTAAACTCACACTCGTCCTCAGCTCTGTCCATCAAAGCACAAAACAGAGATGGATCCCCATCAAAGAGACCGTATCAGATGAGTGTGTGTGTGTGTGTGTGTGGGGGATCATGTGTGTGCGTGTGTGTGTGAGGGGAGCACATGTGTGAGAGTGTGTGTGTTGGAGTGCAGGTGTTTGTGGTGTGGGGTGGGGAGCGTGGTGTGTGGGAAGAGTGTGTGTGTGGGGTGAATGTAGTGTATTGAGCAAGGCCCATGCAGGGGTGTGGTGTGGGAGCGTGTGTGTGTGAGGATGAGCATCTGTGTGTGTGTGTGTGTGTGTGGGGGATCATGTGTGTGAGAGTGTGTGGGGTGGGGTGGGATGTGGGAGTGTGTGTGTGTGTGTCTGTGTGTGTGTGTGTCTGTGTCTGTGTGTGTGTGTGTCTGTGTGTCTGTGTGTGTGTGTGTGTGGGGGATCATGTGTGTGAGAGTGTGTGGGGTGGGGTGGGATGAGTGTGTGTGTGTCTGTGTGTGTGTGTGTCTGTGTGTGTCTGTGTGTGTGTGTGTGTGGGGGATCATGTGTGTGAGAGTGTGTGTGTGGGGTGGGGTGGGATGTGGGAGTGTGTGTGTGTGTTGGGTGGGATGTGGGAGTGTGTGTGTCTGTGTGTGTGTGTGTGTGTGTGTGTGTGTGTGTGTGTCTGTGTGTGTGTGTGTGTGTGTGTGTGTGTGTGTGTGGGGATCATGTGTGAGTGTGTGTGGGGTGGGGGATGGGAGTGTGTGTGTGTGTTGGGTGGGATGTGGGAGTGTGTGTGTGTCTCTGTGTGTGTCTGTGTGTGTGTCTGTGTGTGTGTGTGTGTCTGTCTGTGTGTGTGTCTGTCTGTGTGTGGGGGGATCATGTGTGAGAGTGTGTGTGGGGTGGGGTGGGGATGTGGAGTGTGTGTGTGTGTGTGTGTAAGTGGTGATGTGGGAGTGTGTGTGTCTGTGTGTGTCTGTGTGTGTGTGTGTGTCTGTGTGTGTGTGTGTGTGTGGGGGGATCATGTGTGTGTGAGAGTGTGCGTGTTGAAGCCGCTTTGTGTGTGTGTGTGTGTGGGGGACTGTGTGTGTGAGAGTGTGTGTTGGAGTGTATGTGTGTGTGTGTGTGTGGGGAGTGTGTGGAGTGTGTGTGGGAGTGTATGTGTGTGTGTGTGTGTGTGGGGGATCATGTGTGTGTGTGTGTGTGTGTGGGGGATCATGTGTGTGAGAGTGTGTGTGTTGGAGTGTATGTGTGTGTGTGTGTGTGTGTGGGGGATCATGTGTGGGAGTGTGTGTGGCTGAGTAAAGGTGTGTGTGTGTGTGTGTGATCATGTGTGTGAGAGTGTGTGTGTTGGGAGGTATGTGTATGTGTGTGTGTGTGTGTGGGGGATCATGTGTGTGAGAGTGTGTGTGTTGGAGTGTATGTGTGTGTGTGTGTGGGGGATCATGTGTGTGAGAGTGTGTGTGTTGGAGTGTATGTGTATGTGTGTGTGTGTGTGGGATCATGTGAGAGTAAGGAGGTATGTGTATGTGTGTGTGTGTGTTGGAGGTGGAGAGTGTAAGTGGAGGTATGTGTGTGTGTGGGGGGATCATGTGTGAGAGGTAAGGGAGGTATGTGTGTGTGGGGATCATGTGTGTGAGAGGTAAGGAGGTATGTGTGTGTGTGTGTGTGTGTGGGGGACTGTGTGTGTGTGTGTGTGTGTGGGGGGATCATGTGTGTGAGAGTGTGTGTGTTGGAGTGTGTGTGTGTGTGTGTGTGTGTGGGGGGGATCATGTGTGTGAGAGTGTGTGTGTTGGAGTGTATGTGTGTGTGTGTGTGTGGGGGGATCATGTGTGAGAGTGTGTGTGTTGGAGGTATGTGAGAGTGTGTAAGGGGAGGTGGTGTGTGTGTGTGTGTGGGGATCATGTGTGAGAGTGTGTGTGTTGGAGTATGTGTGTGTGTGTGTGGGGGGATCATGTGTGAGAGTGTGTGTTGGAGGTATGTGTGAGAGGTGTGTGTGTTGGAGTGTGTGTGTGTGTGTGTGTGTGTGTGGGGGACTGTGTGTGAGAGTGTGTGTGTTGGAGTGTATGTGTGTGTGTGTGTGTGTGTGTGTGTGTGTGTGGGGGGATCATGTGTGAGAGTGTGTTGGAGTGTATGTGTGTGTGTGTGTGTGGGGGATCATGTGTGTGAGAGTGTGTGTGTTGGAGTGTATGTGTATGTGTGTGTGTGTGTTGGAGTGTATGTGTGTGTGTTGGAATGTAGTGGATAACCTGTCTCTGGGTTTCCAGGTGTGATGTAGTAAATGACTATATGGTGACGATGGAGAACAAATGCTCAGGTTAATGTTAAACAGACAGCACGTGCTTCACTCTCCAGTTTGGCTTCTCTACCCTCTCAGAGCAGACAGTTTACTGCCCCACTGGGCTCACACAACACTCTCCCTAGTAATGGTGTTTTGTAGTGGAAGTGGAGGGAAGTGAGCGTGCAGAGAGAGAAGTGAATATCCACACCGTTACAGAGACATTAATGTGAGATGGAAGTGGACGACTTGGTTCTGAAGATAAACACTGCTGCTGTTATTCTGTCACAAAAACACAAGCACATTCATAAAAACACGAAAATGACGCGGATGAACGTATAAAGTTACCTGGTGGGAACGCCATCACTCACAAAAACACTCCAGTTCCGGCCAAATCTTTCACTTTATTACAGACAAAACTCATATTTCATCTGATTAATAACAACCAGCCGCTTCACTCACACACAGATATTTACTTGATGTTTCCAGTGTTTATTCCAGACGCTTCCATCGCCTTTATTGTGATGCGTTCCCAGTCCTGGAGCAGAGGTTTGTGGGTGGGGCCGTGAGAGAGAATATTCTGAGATATATAGTGATGGTGATATAGTGAAATGATTGTGATATTATTTAGCTCGTATGGTCTCAATTTTCTTATATAAACCCAGAGTGATGTGTGTGGAGAGCGTTAATTCTCCACCTCTTCTCTCCAGCTGTAGGTATGAACTCTAGGTGAGGTGAAAAATGTCACAGCCATTGTTTTGTGCGTCTGGGTTTTATAACATTGTAAAACAGTAACCTGCAGGTAACAGAAGCTACTTTTGTAACATACATATGTCTACCACATTTAGCAAAAGGTCAAGCTGGTCCACTTATGGTGAGGTTTGTGGTCAGGCGGAGATTAGCGGAGAAGAGCTCAGGTAAATCCAGGGAATTGCTGCAGCGCTGCTGATTTATTTGGCAGCTTCTCAAACGCGCTGAAACGGCACATTCTGGCAGCTGCCAAACGGGAAATAACGCCGAGCGCATCAAAGCACATTTCACCTCCTTTTAATCTTCCTCACTGCACGTTGCAGGAGGTGGATGCAGCTTCGCCTTGCTGTGACAGGTGTGCTGCTTACCTGCAAAATGACTTTTTAATGTGTCAGCTGTGCCACGTTCACGTGTGTGAGTTGATTATTGTCCACTCTTAACAGGAGTTGTTTCAGCAGTCATGGGAATGAGGAGTGTGGGTTAGGGGCTGCCAAACGGAGTGTCCTGGGATATAAACCAGGGGTCAGTATTGATCATTTTCATATGTATGCAGCCAAAAGGCTGTTGCTGTTGCTCTTTGAAAACCATGTGTCGTGCCGGCAGGTAAACAGTGTTGAAATTCATAAGATTCCTGTAGTTCTCAGGAATGAGCCGCAGTGCAACAGCCACAGTAAGTGTAAACCTGAGCAGTGCCAGGCGGCAGCCACGGCAGCGAGTGCAGGAGCGATTTCTTGTTGAGGATGTGTGAATGAGGCCGATGTTGGGGACGGCGACTGTTAAAGCTGCTCTGTTTGAATGACTTCTATCTTCCTTGTCTATTGCACAGTTAAAAGAGCGGATCAGGATACATTTCACTGCTTGTTAGAATGTGGCAATTTTGCATCGCGGCAAATAAAAGAATCTTTGAATCTTGAATCTTGACTTAATGATCGCAAGAGAGTCACCTGAGCATATCTTTATTTCTGAACTGACAAGTCCGGTACCATTTTTTTGTTTACTACCACGTCTCATTACACATCCCCACTCTCGTCTTGTGTTCTGTTTTCCTGCCGGACATTCCACACTTCAGTGTTCATCATTTTCCCAGCTCACCACCCGTTAACGAGAAGTGAGCGTCAGACTTTTCCCTAAAAACAACCCACCAGCCTGGTGAAAAATCCTGCGTACACAACTCCTGCTTTCTCTTCAGCAGCTCCTTTTCCACAAGCACCTTACTGGGAACCGAGCACAGTTTTAATTCGGGACGGGTCGGTTGCTCCACACGGGTTCCTCGGCGGACCTCAGAGGAGGAGGATAATTACGGGAAGGAGTGCGTGTTATTACAATGCCTGAGGTCCAGATGCTGGCCGGGAGACCGCCTCCCCGCTCCTCTTAATTAGGCTGCACCAAACTATTTTTAGCTCCTTAAACAACTGAAGGCACCTGAGGAGCAGGAGAGGGAGGAAGAGGAGAGAATGTCACCTTATTTTTAGAGGACAGCAGCAGACTGTGTGCAAGCAAGCAACCAGAGCCTTCCTGTGTGTGTGTGTGTGTGTGTGTGTGTGTGTGTGTGTGTGTGAAGGGCTGGGCACTAATCAAAGTCTTTTTCCACTATCTAGTATGTGCTGATGTACACACTCACTAGTATAATGTAACACAGATTAGTATGGACATTATTTTATTATTATTATTATAATGGCTATTATTTACGGTGCCATCTGGGTGTGAGTGAGCTACAGTAGCGGGGTGAAGACGGATGTAAGAGTGTAATCTGTGGCTCATTATTGATCAGGAACAGCTGCACAAACGGCTTACACACTCCCTTACCTTGGCCTGAACGCCGCGCCGGGCTTTATTAAGCCAGATTAGATTAGGACCAACATGACTGAGGTACAATCTTGATCACTCTCCGCACGACAGCGCGAGGAGGAGTGCAGTTTGTTGGTCGGAGTTTGGCGATGTAAAGGATGATAAACAACATAACTGCTGCTAAATGAGTTGTGCAGTAATTACATTATTCATAAACACAATGAAAACATCAGCTGTGTACCTTCCCATGCCTTTATTAGTCTTATTCTAACACCGAGGATTAAAACCTGCAGCCTGGTGATTATTATATTACCCAGAGCATTGATTTCACAGTTTTCTGGCTAAAGATCTATTTCCATGTCAGTAAGTTGAGGAACGGCGCGTCAGGCTGAGCAGTTCATCAACACGTAACCCACGTTCACAACCTCTACTCAACTGAATCTTGCACAGGGCGGATGTTAGGATTCAGTTTAAAATTCTATTAACACTTTAAATAACCAGTCGTGTTCCTACTTTCTCCAGTGTGTGTTGTTGTAGCGTCACCTTAATCACATGCTGGTGTGTGTGTGTGTGTGTGTGTGTTGTGACCGTCCAGTCTGCAGTAGAACTGTGTGTTTCCTACAATTATTTGAACATCACAGAGATAAAGCAGCTTTAATAGTTGAGCATATTTCTAATACCAACCGGAACATTGCCAACTGTACTAAGAGTATGAGGACAAAAAAAACGACACAAAACAAAATCGATGGAAGAATCGTAACCGTCTCTCTTCCTCCTGCTGCTGATGATCATGTCCGACTTTCTACTCACCTCACTCACTCCCTCCTCACTCCCTCCCTCACTCCTCACTCACCCTCACTCCCTCACTCACCACCACCACACCTCCCTCCTCCTCCCCCCACCACCACCCTCACCACCACCACTCACTCACCCCACCTCACCACCACCACCACCACCCCTCCTCCTCCTCTCCCTCCCTCCCTCCCTCCCCACCCTCACACTCACCACCACCTCCTCCTCCCTCCTCCTCCTCCTCCCTCCCCACCTCACCCACCTCACCTCACCACCACCACCACCCTCACCTCACCACTCACCCCCTCACCACCACCCTCAATCACTCCTCACTCACTCACTCACTCACTCCCTCACTCACTCCCTCCCTCCCTCCCTCCCTCACTCACTCACTCACTCACTCCCTCACTCACTCACTCCCTCACTCACTCCCTCACTCCCTCACTTTCTCCCTCACTCCCTCCCTCACTCACTCCCTCACTTACTCCCTTCCTCACTCACTCACTCCCTTCCTCACTCCCTCACTCACTCCCTCACTCACTCCCACACTCACTCCCACACTTTCTCCCTCACTCCCTGACTCACTCCCACACTTTCTCCCTGACTCCCTGACTCCCTCCCTCCTTCACTCCCTCACTCCCTCCCTCCCTCCTCTCTTTCTCCTTCAGCCCTTTCTCTCTCCTCCTCCTCCTCCTCCTCTCTTCTCATTTTCCACAAGCCACAGGGCAAATAGAATATGCCAGAAAGCTTCAGATGGAAGTCTCAAGTTTTCTTTTTTCTTTTCTGTTCTCCCGCCGTGACGCTCCCGCGGTGGAACTTGGCCATGTTTTCATCCTCCTCCTCATCCTCCCCCAGACGGGTGACTTTATCCAAGCCTGGAGTGATTTGTGGTGTGTGTGTGTGTGTTCCACATTTCTCTCTGAGTGTGTGTCATCTCTGTCTTTACATCCCGAGTGGACGACACCCTTTAAGCCGAGTTGAGTTCCGTTTGGCTTTAATCAGCAGGAAAACTTTTCAGAATGTTCAGTATTTCTCTTTAGAGGAAGGTGTAGTGAGTTTGTAGCAGTAATCACAACTTGTGCAGTGCTTTCTGACCCTCACACTGCCTGTCAGATGGAGTTGTATCAGACCAGTCAGTAGAGCTGGACGATATCACCTCAAATCAGAATCACCATTACATTCACACACACATTCACACCTTCTGTAGCCAATTTAGAGTCACCAAGTAACTTATAGTGCATGCTGTTGGACTGTGGCAGGAAACCCCTGCGAACACGGGGAGAGCATGCGCACTCCACACAGAGAGACCCCACAGCTGACCCGGGGATGGAACCCAGGACCTTCTGGCTGTGAGCCACCGTGCTGCCCTGGTCATAAATGGACTTGTAGAAGTTGTGGTTGGTGATGGTTGTGGAGGGTCAGGTGGCTGTAGCTGTGTGTGTGAGTTGTACTGGGCAGTGGAGTAGCTGCTGTGAGGTGGATGTATTTGTGACTGGTGTGATGGCATCGAGGCCGGACGTTAGATAAGTGTCCATGTTGTGCGTGGGGTTTGGCAGCGGTGGTAGCGCTCTGCCAACTCAGCCTGTTCCTGCGCTTGGCAACACAAACCGAACTTCTCACTTACACACACACACACACACTGTGAGCTGGGCAATGTGCATTGAGCCGTGTGTGTGTGTGTGTGTGTGTGTGTAAGTGAGAAGCGCTGGACAGTTTAGGAAATTGAAATGAAAGCAACATTGAGAACCTCTGGTCCATGTTGTCTCCCTCACGTTGGTTATTTTGATGACTCCGCGCGTCCCGTCTGCACTGCACCTGTGTGTGTTTCCTTCAGGTACTTTAACATCACAAAGATCTGCACTGTTACATTAGAGATGACGCTGCAGCTTATGTATTGGTCAGGGTTACAGTGCAGACCTGCTGAGTGAAGGATGATGAACTAACCAAATTATTCTAAATAATAGATGATTAATGTTGTTGGGGTTCAGTTGCTTGATGAACGGTGATATTGATTAGGGTGTGGTGTGGTATCGTCCAGCCCTGTGTGTGTGTGTGTGTGTGTGTGTGTGTACATGTGGCCTGGACCAGATAAACAGGATTAGGGATTACACTCTGCTGACCTCCTCCAGACTGTCCCTGTCAGCGTGTGTGTGTGTGAGAGAGAGGGAGAGAGAGCAGGCGGTCAGCTCCCCGGGGTCCCAGATGCCCCACTGATAAAGAACATGAGAGACCCCGGGGACCTGAGGACACACTCGCACATGCTGACCCCAAACCCCCCGGGCAGGGCGGGACAGAGCAGGGGGGGTTCTCCAGGGTGGGGGTCTGCCCTGCCATTAGCACTACTGACTAACCTACTGCTGTGTGGTGAAGCGTCCAGGATGCCAGCACTGCCATGCCACCCGGGCACACTTCCTCCTGCCTTGTACTGGCATGGTCCAGAGAGCATCCAGTGTCTGTGGTCAGCAGCCCAGTCCACACTTCCATTCTAAAGCCTTGGAGCATGTTTTTCTCTCCTCCTCCTCCTCCTCCCTTCATCCCAGCCGGTCGTCTGCACCATCACTCCACTTTGAAATCTAGCAAGAAAGTGCAGGATTGAGGATGCAGAAAGACCGAGAGGAGGCACGCTTTGAAGCAGCACATCTCACTGCCTTTATCCCTCTCTCTCCATCTCCATCTCTCTCTCTCACGTTTCTTGTTGTTTCCATTCTCCTTCCCTTTTTTGATGCTGGGAAAAGTCTCAGTTAAAAAAACAATTCTTCTGGAAAGTTCATCTTTATCAAGTTGTGCATCATCTGTGTACAACCAACACATTTCCCCCAATATTCATTCCCAAAATCAAAATGAGGAAACTGAACCGTAATTTTCAGGTTTTCACATTTTACTCTTGAATTCAAAATGAGGGGAAACGGCAGATCTCACACTTGTTCTGCACACAACCAAATGGAACGATCTGTTCTCATGAGCGGTAAAAAGACTCCAGTTTATGTTGTTGAGTCTTGGGTGACTGTTAGATGCTCAGTTTGCAGTCTGGCAGCTGGAAGTGAAGGAGAGAGGCTCTGTCGCTCCTGATAAGGTTTGTAGAATTCCCCCCGAAGCTGTTTTATCTGAGAAAACCTAACCCTGGAGGTCAAAGCAACATCGCGTTATGAAAGGGTCAAGTAGATGTGGGACGATTTCAACATAAGCTGAGTTTTCTCCAGCTGGGACCTGGTTATTTCACACTCTGCACATTACAGATGACAAACCCAGTTCATGATTCATTAAGACTGTGGTCTTGCTGATCCCCCATTTCCACATTATGATTTACTGGTCTTTAATTCTGAATGCAACAGTGATTTGTACGTTTGTTTTACTTTTATTTTATCAGGAAGTCCACTTGAGATTAAAATCTGTTTTACATGACCGAGACCACAGCTCAACCAGCTCCTGTACATGTTACACACAGAGTTGTTTATTAAGCACTCGCTTATTGAACTGGGAGTGTACTTGCTGCTCTGCACTTGGATGCTGTGCTGTGATTGAGAAGTACACCCTCCTGCTGGTTCCTGACCGCTCTAACTGGAGCCGTGCCTCGGCGTCTCCCGTGTCGGAGCATCGTGTTTGGGTGTAGCCGTGTGATGAATGCCTCATGTCATCTGACTCGTCCTCTTACGGGAACACCATGCCCAGCGCCCTGCTGAAGAGGGGGAAAACGTTGCGGAGCCGTAATCTGAGCTCCTGACCGCAGCTCCACTCGGGATCCCGTTCCTCAGCCCAGCACAATGCCGCTCCACTCCAGGGATTGTGGTTGGAGTTTAAGCCTCGGGTGGAGAACGGGGGGGAAATAAAAGTTTAGGAATTGCAGGCGCCGTCCGGATCCAGGAATTTGGCTTGGCTTTGTTTTGCTTCATAAACCCCACCTCTGTTCACCCTTAAAGATTCCTGCTTATGGTGTTGGATCACACAAACACTACAGAGGCTGGAATAACCGAAACCTAAAACCCTGATACACGTCGTCTTCAGCTTATAATACCGCTGCTGTTAATGCAGTGAATGAATAGCTTTGTAGAACGTCCACATGAGCTATGTCTGTTTTACATCTAAAATGATTAAAAAATCAAACAGCACTTTTAAAAGTTTACAGGTTAATAATCTTACAGTAAACTAAAGAGTGAGAATAATACATGTGGGGTTAGGGTTAACCATAACCATAAAATATAGGACGATGTATCGTTGCACATGTAGCAACGATACATATATATATATATACTGGATATCATCGTACACATCAACACGCCGCCCTGTGGGGTTTGTGAGATTGGGATTTTACTATGACACATCAGTCTGCATGGATACAGCATCGTTCAGACTTCACACACACGGTGTCATCACTTCATAATGAACAGGAAGTGTGTGACTAGAGTTGATTATTTTTCATGTAAATGTCTGGTTGACTTCAGTAATAACAATGTCTAATGATATTTCAGTGAGTTGTTGTGATGTGGTGGCGTGGTGAACTGGAGCCAGTGAAATGGGAATGGTGTGGTAGCAGACTGTGATCTGGACAGATGTTGAGTCAGTGGTTTACACTGCTAGTTACAGCAGGTCTGCTTGATGTCTTGATGTTGGCTGGGTGCTGTGGGCTGGTTGATTGTTGATGTATTGATGTAAAATGACGTGTTCTTTTTGGCTTGTGAGGCTTTTTTTGTTTGTGTTTTTTCCCCCCCATGTCCTGTCCCGTTGCATTAGACAAACAGAATTTATGGTCTGATTGCTTGTGTGGTTGGGGTTGATTTGTTCTGCAATGGAGGAGTGTGGAAATATCTTCATATTGCATTTTTGTAAATTTATTCCAACAAAGCACATTAAGAATGGACAGGAAAGTGAACATGTAAGAGAAAAACACAACAACAAGGACAACAATGTCAAAAACAAAACAAATTAAAACAAAACAAAAAACAACCAAATAAACAAACAAACACACAACAAATTATATAATACATAAAACAAAAAAGAAAAAATGAATGAATACATCATATTATAACGCACCCATGTACATACAATAACAATAAAAATGGGTTGTGAGTTTTGTTGTTAGGAGTACGAGCTCCCGCCTGCGTTTGAAGTGATAACATGTTTTCTCCTTTTTCTTTAAACCATTCCTCTTCCTCCTCCTCCCTTCATCATCGTTCTGCAGATGTACTTTTGTGCTGTCGGTTTGCTTTGCCTTTCATGCTTTTTCTCTCTCTTTGTACCTGAAACGCTTTGATTCTTTGTTCCACTCTCTCCGTCCTTTACATGTCGTACATTTACTCTCCCACATGCCTTTTGAAAAATCAGACTTTTTATTCTTTTGTGTTCCAGTTCGGACACGCCGTGCCTTGCTGCTTTACCTCACTCTCTGCTGTCTTTAGTGGTCCTTGCTTCTTTTTGTCCAGAATTTCTCCTCCTGCAGAAACATGCTCTGCAGGGCTGGGATGGTGTCTCCTAAAAAACCTTGGAGAAGCTACAAACATCAAGCTCACTAATGCTGCTGAACATCTGTCCTCACTTTCATAACAGACTTTCCCTGTCCTGTTTGGCCCTGTCCTATCCCGCTCTACCCCATCCCATCCTGTTCTGCCTTGCTTTGGCCCATCCCGCTCTACCCCCGTCCCATCCCGCTCTACCCCTGTCCCATCCCGCTCTACCCCCGTCCCATCCTGTTCTGCCTCGCTCTGGCCCATCCCGCTCTACCCACATCCCATCCTGTTCTGCCTTGCTTTGGCCCATCCCGCTCTACCCACGTCCTATCCCGCTCTACCCCCGTCCCATCCCGCTCTACCCCGTCCCATCCCGCTCTACCCACATCCCATCCCGCTCTACCCACGTCCTATCCCGCTCTACCCCATCCCATCCTGTTCTGCCTTGCTTTGGCCCATCCCGCTCTACCCACGTCCAATCCCGCTCTACCCCATCCCATCCTGTTCTGCCTCGCTCTGGCCCATCCCGCTCTACCCACATCCCATCCCGCTCTACCCACGTCCTATCCCGCTCTACCCCATCCCATCCTGTTCTGCCTTGCTTTGGCCCATCCCGCTCTACCCACGTCCAATCCCGCTCTACCCCATCCCATCCTGTTCTGCCTCGCTCTGGCCCATCCGTCCCATCCCGCTCTACCCCCGTCCCATCCCGCTCTACCCCGTCCCATCCCGCTCTACCACCGTCCCGTCCCGCTCTACCCACATCCCTTTTTGCCCCGCACTCCCTGTCCTGCCCCGTCCTGTTCTTTTCAGACCAGTTCTGTTTCTGCCTCGCCCTGTCCAGCTCTGTCCTGTCCCGCTGGTCAGTGTTGGTGTATATCCTCCCCGCTCTTGTACCTGAGCGGTGTTTTCTGTCACACGCCTCATTGGAGATAAAAAGATAGTGACTTTTGCACTTTGAAGTGCATGAAGGGGAGCTTTTAAGCCGAGTCTAATCAAGGCGAGTCGCTGCTATTATCCCCTAATCCACACACAGACTTTGTAGATTCCTCACCAGCTCTCCTTGGTATTCAGGACCAGGAGCAGCAGTGCCACGACTTTACTCCTCTCAACATCTGGGCAGAAAGTCTCATGTGGAAGTGGTAAAGTGAGATTTTAAACCTGGTTATGATGAAGGTAAAGAAAACAGAACTTATTTCACATACCTTGATTTGTTGTATATTTAATTTTCTAGTGAAATACCATTTGACCATTAAAAAGAACAACGTTCTTCTCTCATTCCAAATAAACTGACATTACAGTTCGTACAATGTCTGATCAGTGTTTTCATTTTGGCATTTGATCACACGCTGTAGTGCATCGCTCATAATAATGAAATCACTTGATCACTTTTTAACACTTCGCCGTGTTTTTCTTCTTTTCCCCCAGCGCCCATGACAAGCTTGGCACAACCTGTCCGGAGAGCCCATTAGTCCTCGAGCTGTCCTCTTCACTGCCCCCTGCAGGCAGCGCTTGTCTCCACACTGGCACCACACATTAGGGCATAGCGTGGGGTGTGTCGGGGGTGGCGGGATCAGGGAAGGAGAAAGTGGGGGCAGTGCCAGTCTCCAACGTTCCGTTCTCGCCCATGCCGTCCCACACCGCCCGCTCCTGCCATCCCCTCGCCCACCGCCGCCACCACTGCCATGGTGACATGAGGCCGGGCACGACGGAGGACGACGACAACGACAGCCACGTCAGCTTTTTGGCAACGCTGTCCCCGTAAACTGTTAAAATATAAATGAGGATGCCGGGGTGCGGGCGGGCGCGGCGACTGTACCGCCAGCTGACCCCACAAACTGGCCTGCTGCTGCTCTTCCTGTTTTGCGCCGTCAGTGTGGTTGTCTCCGCCTACTTCCTGTACGGCGCCAAGCGGGAGCTGGAGCCGGCAGCGGTGCCGGGGGGCGAGGTGGGCGTGGAGGGGGCAGAGGAGGAAGAGGAGGAGGAGGGTACTAACCGGTGGGAGGAGCCGAAGGCCACGCCCTCATCCTCATCCTCGTCGCCCCCGTCGGGCCGGGTGGCGGTTCCCATTGTGGGGGCGAGGCCGGGCGAGGCGTGGCGCACCGAGCCGGTGGTGCTGGTGTTTGTAGAGAGCCTGTACTCGCAGCTGGGCCAGGACATCGTGGCGGTGCTGGAGTCAGCGCGCTTCCGCTACCGCACCGAGATTGCGCCCGGGAAGGGGGACATGCCCACGCTGACCGACGGCAGCCGCGGCCGCTTCGCCCTGGTGGTGTACGAGAACATCCTCAAGTACGTCAACCTGGACGCCTGGAACCGAGAGCTGCTCGACAAGTACTGCGTGGAGTACGGCGTGGGCATCATCGGCTTCTTTAAGGTGGGAAACTCTTACTGTTTACATGTGAGACTTAATTTTCTCATTTGCGATGTGTTTAACCACAACTGACTTCCCTTCATGTTCTTTGTCTTTCTTGTTTTGTGTCCTGGAGCAGGCGAATGAGAACAGTCTACAGAGCGCCCAGCTGAAGGGCTTCCCACTCTTCTTGCACTCTAACGTGGGCCTGAGCGACTGCAGCGTCAACCCCAAGTCCCCGCTGCTACTGGTCACCAGGGGGCGCCGTCTGGAGCGTGGCCCGTTACCCGGCCACGACTGGACTGTCTTCCAGTCCAACCACTCCACCTATGAGCCGGTGCTGCTGGCGCGAGGCCGAGTGGGCGGAGCCACGGCAGGGGGCGGGGCGGGGGCCGAAGACGAGGGTGTGGCGTCCCCAGGGCCCCTCCACGCGGCGGTAGTGCAGGACCTGGGCCTCCACGACGGCATCCAGCGCGTTCTCTTCGGCAACAACCTCAACTTCTGGCTGCACAAGCCGCTGCTGCTGGACGCTGTCGCCTTCCTGACCGCCAAACGGCTGTCGCTGGCACTGGAGCGGTACCTGCTGGTCGACATTGATGACATCTTCGTGGGCAAGGAGGGCACGCGCATGAAGGTGGCCGATGTCAAGGTGGGTGATAGGTTTCTACATTTGTCCTGTTTAGCTGTATGGCTGCACGGTACGTTTATTTACTGATTTATTTAGTGATTAGCACCCGGGTGAAGTGTCCGAGGTGAAGGTGGGTGCTGTGGTGAAGTTTTTGCTATATTCTAACCCAAATATGAGCCTCATGATCAGTACTAGGTTTGATTATCTGTTATCAGATTCAAGATTCAAGATTCTTTATTTGTCACATGCAAATTATACAGGTACAACATGCAGTGAAATGTATCCTGATCCGCTCTTTGACCATGCAATTAAGGCAAAAAATTTTAAAAAAAAAAATATTAAAATAACAAGGAGAACAATAGAACCTTAAAATAACTTAGAAATAAAGAGATAAAGGGAAAGTAAATTGTGACATATACAGTAAGGTGCGATGGATTAAAATGGTGCAATGAGTGCAGTGTGCAATGTTTTTAAAGTGCCAAGTGCAGCTGCACAGCAGATATTAAACTGTAAAATGTCAGACAGTATAAATGATCATAACAATATGGAGTTAAGAGGCAGTGTGGAATGACAAATTAAGACATTTAGAGAAAAGACATGTCCTGGTTTAGAAAACGGATGGCCTGAGGATAGAAACTCCTCCTGAGTCTCTCTGTTTTGGCCATGATGGTGCGGAACCTTCTGCCTGATTTCAGAAGATGAAAAAGTCCATGAGACGAGTCTTTAACAATCCTAATTGCCCTGGTGCTACATCTCTTAGTGTAAATGTCCTGCAGGGAAGGGAGAGCTGTTGTGCAGCAGCGCTCTGCTGCCTGGATCACTCTCTGGAGGGCTTTCTGGTCCTGAACACAGCAGTTCCCGTACCAGGACAAGATGTTCTGAGTGACGATGCTCTCCACAGCGCCAGAATAGAAAGCTTTCAGAAACCCCAAACCTCCTCAGCTGTCTAAGGTGGTACAGATGCTGCTTTGCCTTCTTGACTTGAACATTAATATGTTCAGCCCAAGACAAGTCCTCAGTGATGTAGACACCAAGGTATTTGAAAAAACACACCTTATCCACTGGAGCACCATTGATGGTGAGAGGTCTATAGTCACGATGTCTCCGGCTGAAGTCCACCACCAGCTCCTTCGTCTTGCTGACGTTCAGCTGAAGGCAGTTTTCCTGACACCAGAGTACCAGGTTCTCCACCTCGTCCATGTAGGCCGTCTCATCGTTGTTGGAGATTAACCCCAGCACTGCTGTGTCATCCGCAAACTTGACAATGTTGTTGGAATTGTGAGTGGCCACACAGCCCGAATTGTAGAGTGAATACAACAGCGGAGAAAGTACACACCCCTGAGGAGCTCCTGTGTTGGTGGTGATGCTGCTGGAGACACACCTGCCTGCCCATACCACCTGAGATCTGCCTGTGAGGAAGTCCAGCACCCACGTGCACAAGCGGGTGTTGAGTCCTAGGTCTCTCAGTTTAGTAAACAGTCTATAGGGCACTATTGTGTTGAATGCTGAGCTGAAGTCGATAAACAGCAATCTCACATAGTTACCCTGTTTCTTGTCCACGTGGCTGAGGGAGGTGTGCAGGACGTGGGAGATGGCATCCTCTGTAGATCGGTTAGAGCGGTAGGCAAACTGGAGTGGGTCTATGGTGCTTGGGATGGAGGAGGAGATGATGTTCTTGATCAGTCTTTCAAACACCTTCATAACTACCGATGTCAGTGCAACAGGGTGGTAGTCATTCAGGCATGAAGGTTTGTTGTTCTTGGGCACGGGGACGATGGTGGATTTTTTGAAGCAGGTGGGGACCACGGACTTCGCCAGAGACTCATTAAAGATGGAGGTGAATAGACCTGACAGTTGGTCAGCGCAGCAGTGCAGCAGGTGCCCTGAGATGCCGTCTGGACCCACTGCCTTCCTGGTGTTCACTCTCCTCAGCGCCGCACAGATGTCGTGCTCTGCTATGCTGATGACGTCACCGTCCTCAGTCGCCGGGCTGCTGGTAGCGATAGCCGCCTGGCTAACCTCAAAGTAGGCGTAGAATGTGTTCAGCTCATTGGCAAATGCAGAGTCAGCGCCGATCATCACGATGTCTTTAGCTTTATAGTCTGTAATCGTGCGCAGTCCATGCCACAAGCTTCATGCGTCACCCTGATGAAATTGTGATTCGATTCGCTGTCTGAAATTGCGCTTGCAAACTCGAATCCGGTGGCAAAGGTCGTAAGAGGCCGCTTTGTAAGCGCTCATATCGCCGGTAACAAGAGCGGCCTTGTAAGCAGTGGTTTGGGCGTTCACAGCGGCGCGAATCGATCTGTCCACCCACGGCTTCTGGTTAGGAAAGGTCCTAACTGTCACCGTTGGGATGACTTCATTCCCAAGCTTGCTAACAAAGCTAACTGCTACATCTGCAAGCTCGTTGATGTCGTCTGTGCAGGCTCGGGACATGTCCCAGTTTACGTCAGCTGGAGTGAGCTGTGAGAGTCAGCAGGTCTGTCCAGAGCTGCACGTCTTCATGTTGTGTTTTTGGCCGTGGGGAAGTGGTGTGTTAGAGCCAGAGCACTTCCGGAACGCCTGGGCGCGACGCATGTTATTTTAGCGGCATGAGGAGGCGGTGTGAAGACGGGCAGCTCTCCCATCAGTGTGGCGGTGTGAAAACACCGTGACGTCACAGAGCTGCAGCACCGACACGCCACATGGCCTTCAGTCATACAGTCCTCCCTGTTCCTGTGTGTGTGAGAGAGTTTGTGTGACACTGTCTCTATCCGTCACTACTTCACTGTCTGTTCATCTGTCTATCTATCTGTCCATGTTTTTGTCCTTCATTCTCTCATCCCACATCTCTTCTTCGCTCCCTCTTTCCCTCGCTCTGTCTTTGTGTCTTCTGGCTGTGATCCTGCTGCGTACGGAAATAGAGATGCACGGTGGAGGAAGTGATAAAAATGTACAGAGAGAAATATGTATGTGGTGTGAGAGGAGGAGTGGAGCAGCAGATGCCCAGCCTCTCTCTAACTTTTACAAAACAAAAAAGGAGCTGAGAGCTTGTCCTGCATCCAGCATCATGGTCAGCATCAGCACCAGCATCTATCAGCCTGAAGTACCAAACTCGTCCTGTCTGACCCCATCACTGTCCCTCCATCAGCTGTCCTCTCTCCCGCTCCTCTCCTCTGCTCCCATCACTCGCTCCAACCACATCCAACCACTAGACCAGCAGCTCCCTCAAGAAGCCGTGTGATTGCTGTGTGCTGAACAACTGGAGAAAGGGAATTACGGTGAAGATGTTAAAGAGGAGAAATGATTATGATTATTGATAGACTTATGACACCCAGTTATTCAATATTATTGATATCTCCTCTCCAAAGAAGGAGACAAATCAGTGATGAAGAGAACAAGGTGCTTGTTGATACGCAGCGAACACAACTCCGTGCATCTCCGGCGTGCTGTCTTTGTGTGTTTATTCCGGGTTTGTGTGAATGTTTGGAAAGGAAAAAAGAGAAAAAGGGAAGCAGGAATAATCAGAGCCGTCCTCTCTGTGCGGAGTGTGATGCTGCTGCTTTTAGAGCAGAAACACACACATCACACACTCAACCCAGCAGCTCAGTAAACACGCAGGAGGAGACAGGCCTGAGTCGAGTTACCGCTGAGTGTTAGTGCGTGGTGTGTGTGTGTGTGTGCGCATGATGTGTGTGTGTTTTGTGTGTAAAGCTGATGTGTTTTTCTGGTTAAGGCCCTGCTGGAGACGCAGAATGAGCTTAGGGTTCATGTGCCCAACTTCACCTTTAACCTGGGATTCTCTGGAAAGTTCTTCCACGCAGGTGAGTAAAAACAAGATGGATCTGTCTGTCCCTCGATCCTTCTGTCTGTATGTCTGTCCATATCTCACTGTCTCTGTCTACCTGGTTCTTCAGCTCGGTGTGTCTGTTTTCAACCTTCCATCTGTTTCTCTCTCTCTCTGTATCTGTATCTCTCTCTATCTACAAGGACACCTCTTGTTTATCTAGATGATCAGTGAGAATCTTCAGCATTTTCACTGTCAGTAGGTTTTTGTTCATATTTAAGGTGATTTGTTCATTTGGGACGTTGTGAGTTTAGCCTGCCAACCCTGAACCCAATGAAAACTCACCAGTCCGTCTATGTTAACACAAACGTGTGTGTGTGTGTGTGTGTGTGCACGCA
Organism: Distichodus sexfasciatus; assembly: GCA_032718565.1. Lineage (NCBI taxonomy): Eukaryota > Metazoa > Chordata > Actinopteri > Characiformes > Distichodontidae > Distichodus > Distichodus sexfasciatus. Next base: position 28,826 of record JAVGVS010000234.1, on the reverse strand, counting down.
GGTACGGATGAGGAGGATTTGGGAGATGACCTGCTGTTGTCCTACAGTAAGGAGTTCTGGTGGTTTCCTCACATGTGGAGTCACATGCAGCCACATCTCTTCCACAACCAGTCTGTTCTGGCCGAGCAGATGCTACTCAACCGCCACTTCGCCGAGGTCAGCACACGGGGACGGTGGGTGGGGTAATGGTGCAGGGTGGGGGCATGAGAATACGGTTTACAGGTGCAGGGGTGTGCAGAGTGGACTCACATGACAACACACACTATTATGGATTGGAAGATGAATTTAACAGTGGTGTGTGTGTGTGTTGCAGGAGCATGGCATCCCAACCAACCTGGGCTACGCCGTGGCACCGCACCACTCGGGCGTCTACCCTGTTCACATGCAGCTGTATGATGCCTGGAAGAAGGTGTGGGGCATCAAGGTGACCAGCACAGAGGAGTACCCACACCTCAAACCTGCACGCTTCCGCAGGGGCTTCTACCACAGCGGCATCAGCGTGAGAACACACACACTCACACACAACCTCACGCACAGACACCAGTTCCTATATTCCTCTTTCCTTCCCTCTATAACCTTCCCTCTTCCCCCTCGGTAACCCTCTCTCTTTCCTCTTACTCTCTAATCCTCTCTTCTTTTTTCCTCCCTCCCTCTTGTCCTCCCTCCTTCCTGTCCTCCCTCCCTCCCTCCTGTCCTCCCTCCCTCCTGTCCTCCCTCCCTCTCTTCCTCTTGTCCTCCCTCTCTCTTTCCTCTTACTCTCTAATCCTCTCTTCTTTTTTCCTCCCTCCCTCTTGTCCTCCCTCCTTCCTGTCCTCCCTCCCTCCCTCCTGTCCTCCCTCCCTCCTGTCCTCCCTCCCTCTCTTCCTCTTGTCCTCCCTCTCTCTTTCCTCTTACTCTCTAATCCTCTCTTCTTTTTTCCTC
>JAVGVS010000234.1:0-27895 GCA_032718565.1 Distichodus sexfasciatus | reverse complement strand
TGTCCTCCCTCCCTCTCTTCCTCTTGTCCTTCCTCCCTCTCTTCCTCTTGCCCAGCCTCCCTCCCTCCTGTCCTCCCTCCCTCTCTTCCTCTTGTCCTTCCTCCCTCTCTTCCCCTTGCCCAGCCTCCCTCCCTCCTGTCCTCCCTCCCTCTCTTCCTCTTGTCCTTCCTCCCTCTCTTCCTCTTGCCCAGCCTCCCTCCCTCCTGTCCTCCCTCCCTCTCTTCCTCTTGTCCTTCCTCCCTCTCTTCCCCTTGCCCAGCCTCCCTCCCTCCTGTCCTCCCTCCCTCTCTTCCTCTTGTCCTTCCTCCCTCTCTTCCTCTTGCCCAGCCTCCCTCCCTCCTGTCCTCCCTCCCTCTCTTCCTCTTGTCCTTCCTCCCTCTCTTCCCCTTGCCCAGCCTCCCTCCCTCCTGTCCTCCCTCCCTCTCTTCCTCTTGTCCTTCCTCCCTCTCTTCCTCTTGCCCAGCCTCCCTCCCTCCTGTCCTCCCTCCCTCTCTTCCTCTTGTCCTTCCTCCCTCTCTTCCTCTTGCCCAGCCTCCCTCCCTCCTGTCCTCCCTCCCTCTCTTCCTCTTGTCCTTCCTCCCTCCCTCTTGTCCTCCATTCGTTCCTGCCTCTCTTGCTCTCTTTATGTCCTCCTTTTCCTCCGTCTCTCAGTCCATTTGTCTTCTCTACTCCTCCTTCTTGCCCCCTCTTTATCTCCCTCCATTCCTCCCTCTCCCTCCATCTCTCTCCGTCCCTCTAACCCTCTCCGTTTTCCAGCTTGTTCTGCCCCTCGGACCGTGCAACTGGACGTTGTCTAGCAGGAGTTAGATCAGTAGAGTGAGAGGACTGCATGTCTGGCTCTGAGTTCAGCACTACACAGTTATGGAGACACTGATCTCTAACTCGTATAGGGAACACCAGCCAGTCTCCTGCAGCAGTCGGTACTCAGTACTGTTCAGTACCGCACGCTCTCAGCTCCTTCGCTTCATTCTTCTTTCTGTTGTTCTAGTCTTAATGCATCCATATAAATATTCTCAGCAAGGTGAAGAGTGTGGTGGTGCTCCTCAAGATTACATCAGTTCGAGGTTCTGAACATTGGTTTTGATTCATTTTTGATGAATCGCCCAGCTCTACCTTGCTCCCTTCACCAGTAAAATTTCTGTGTGGTTTGTACGTGTGAGTGGGAGTTGTAATTACTCTTGCTGCTCTTAAACCAGAGCCAGAGACGGAGAGCGTGGAGTGGCTGGAGTGGCTGCAGGTCATCTTCCCTGGAGCTGCTCTGGCTTCCTGCTCCTCTTTGCTTCAGCAGCATTTTTCTAGGCTGAGGTCACTGAGTTTCCACTCCCTGGCCCAGCGCGCTGCGTAAACGCTAATGCACGTTGTGGTAAACCAAGTGCCTAGTTTTGTTCCATGCTACTTTGTCATGGTGAATGTAGGATGCAGCAGCAAACCGGCGTCTTTTGTCTCGACTCCCAGCCGTGCGCTTTTCACAGCTTGTTGTGGGTCTGTGTGGTGTCCTGGTTTAAATGTGGGTTACACTGTAAATTCATCTGGCCCTGCCTCCTCCAGGTGTTGCCCCGGCAGACCTGCGGCCTCTTCACACATACCATCTTCTACAACGAGTACCCCGGCAGCCCCAAAGAGCTGGACAAACTCATCAACGGAGGAGAGCTGTTCCTCACCGTGCTGCTCAACCCTGTAAGCCTCCCAGCGACACCACTGACCGCATGCTGATTAGTAGAGCTGCAACCAGACATCAGTCAACGTCAGTACACTGATTCAACCATCAACTAACCCACTGCAAATCAAAAGCATCAGTTAGAACTCGTACACATTGCAGTGTAACGGTTAAGGAGTTGACCCCACGATCAGAAGGTTGGCGGTTCAAATCCCAGACCGGTAAAGGTACCACTGAGGTACTCATAAGCAAGGTACCATCCCCAAGCACTGCTCCCCGGGTGCTGCCCACGTCAGCTGTCCACTGCTCCTTCACAGACGGGTCAGATACAGAGGTCACGTGTGGTCATGGTGGTCTATTCTCACTAAAGAGAAGATTATTTTCATTTTAAATGTCTAGCTGAGCTCTGGAAGATAAATGTGAAAATCTTGAGTTGCTTTTTGTGATGTGATATGAGTGGAATTGGTGGTGTTACATCAGCAGATCGTATTGTCTCGACCAAATCAAATGGAAATTATATCCTAGAAGACTTAATGATGTCATCAAACGTCACAGATCTCCATCGAATCAATACAGTATAGTAGTGATAGCTTGTGATTTACACCTGTTCTGATTAGTGCTGCATCAGAATCATTACAAAGTTCTAAAAACAGCATCAAATTACATCAAACGCAGTCATGCGACAACCTTTTTGTTGCTTAATACCGAAGGAAACCTCACCCAGTTTTCACCTTCCACGAGCCTGTAAGAGAAGTTGGTCTAGGGTTAGGGTTAGGACTCATTCAACACACTCAGATTTATGGGTTCTTGGATATTATTCAACGAAGTGTGGTTCAATCTTCAGCTTTTATATTATCTTTAAATATTATTTAAACTCATACGAATTATAGAATGATGCTTTTCAGCTTCAGCTAATCAGCTGATTGGATTATGGATTATAAAATAAATTTTGAAGTAAACCCAATTTTTTTTTCTATGCACCAGATGTTGTTGAGTGCACTTGTGAAATGATTTACTCTGTTGCCTGATTTAGTTTTTTTGCCCAACAGTTTATCACATTTCTGAGGCACAACCTAATCTGTCGTCGTCTCTTCTCCCTTTAGTAATGTATTTACAGGGGTGATGAGAGAGCGAGTAGCGTGCAGCCGCAATCACCTTCGCTTTTTCAGTGCTTTGTGTTTAGATTTTTGCTGATATTTTTCACTGATTTTCAGATCAGCATCTTCATGACCCACCTGTCCAACTACGGTAACGACCGGCTCGGCCTGTACACCTTTAAGAACCTGGTGAAGTTCGTGCAGACGTGGACCAACCTGAAGCTGCAGACGCTACCGCCGGTGCAGCTGGCACACAAGTACTTCCAGATCTTCCCCGAGGAGAGAGACCCCATCTGGCAGGTGAGAGAGGGACCACACTCCTGCAGGGGGACGCGGGGGGAGCGGTAGAGCTGGACGATTAATCCAAACCTCTAACCAGCATAGTCTTCACCGTGATGCGTCACATTTATACCTCTTCCTCTTTAGTCCTCTCTCTATCACACATCAACTCTCGCTGCTCCCCCCCCTTCCCTTCCACATTTCCCGCGCCGCATCTCTGCTGGTCTGTCCCGGTCCGACGGCCTCGTTTCCTTCCACCTGGAGAGCAGGACACACTGGCTGATTTACAGCTCGAAGTCCCTCTCTCATCCTCCCTGTTCCCCGCAGGCTCCAGCTCCAGCTCCCGTCTTCCTCTTCTTTTTCCCTCTCAGCGCTCCAGCGTTCCGGGTAACGGCCCATATCCTGCACTTGCTTTCTGAAGTCTACACAATCCCGCTTTTAGTGTGTAGAGCTCTGAAGGTGTCATGACGATCTGAATATTCACACACACATTTACACCCTGAGCAGGATGGGGTCTGGTTCCGGGTCGTGGTTCTGCTAGAGAGCGCGTTTCATTGCCAGTGTGTGCTCAGGCTTGCTGCTTGTGGGGTTGGGAGGGTTATATGTAAATAGGATTGAACAGAATGGAATTGCACTGTGCAGTTGTCTGTGATATACGGGACTGCAGGTCTGACTTCACACTTGCTGCTGCTATCAGGTTATTTCTGCCAGAATTTTAGTTACATAAGGTATTCAATAATATGTGCATATAAATATATATCAGTCAATATGTTTAAAATGATAAATCAAATCAACAACCCTGATGCTCATGTTGATCTCCCTCTCCCTCTCTCCAACAGGACCCGTGTGAGGACAAGAGGCATAAAGACATTTGGTCAAAGGAGAAGACATGTGACCGCTTCCCCAAACTGCTGATCATCGGCCCTCAGAAGACCGGTCAGTTCCACAATCACAACACACACACACACACACACACACGTACAGCAGTGCCCCCTAGCGGTCAGCCGGCGTGCTGTATTATTACAACCACACAAACTGAACAATGACCCGAGCCAGAGTCTGATTCCACACACATTCCACCTGCAGATAAAACCTCTGGAATGACTGGCTGATGGAGAGATATTTTAAGACTCATGCTGATCTCAGGAGTCGCAGAATTTAAAAAGCTGATGCTGGATGTTATAGCCGGCGTGTGTGTGTATATACAGTATATATAGTATTTATGGCTATTTGTCATTTTGAACACAGCACACAGTGGGCTCTGCATTTGACCCAGCACCCGGGGAGCAGTGCTTGGGGACGGTACCTTGCTCATGAGTACCTCAGTGGTACCTTTGGCAGGGATTTGAACCGGTGACCTTCTGTACACTGTGAATGTTATAGTTGATAGTTTGTCTAGGGTTAGGGTTACACATGTATTTGTTTCCTCTCTGTTGTGATGTAATCTAACGTGAACCCTGATCTCTCGTTTCCTGCTTGTTGTGCGTGTGTGCTGCAGGAACCACGGCCCTCTACCTGTTTCTGGGCATGCACCCCGACCTGACCAGCAACTACCCCAGCAAGGAGACCTTTGAGGAGATCCAGTTCTTCAACGGACGCAACTACCACAAGGGCATCGACTGGTGCGTTCCTCCTCCTCCTCCTCCTCCTTCCTCTCCCGAACATCACGCTTCCTCTCAGCATGCTCCCTCATTAGTACAGGATTCCTTTCCTCCACTGGTTTCCGGTGCTGGTGCGTTCAGCGTTCTCAGTGCAGGAGTGAAGGTTGTAGGTGAAGGTAGAGAGCTCCTGGTTTTGGTTGATGGTGTAGATCAGGGCTGTGTTTTTATTAAACAGTAATGCATTTGTATGGTGTAATTTTTGTTACATAACTCTGGGAGTGCAGTGGAACGTTGGCTGGCAAAATAGCGCGTAAAGAAAAGAAATTTAACTAGTGAACGTTCCACAGCGTGCTCAGAATTTGAGCGCAAATACGATGAGGTATATTTTAAGACAGAAGGTGCAGGACGTATAAAACCCCACCTCAGGCTGTGATTTTGGACATGCCCGTGTAGATGAAGCTGAATTTGTGCCACGTGGCAGCATGCTGGTCGTTGTGTGTTTATTGTGTGTTTATTGTGTCAGGTACATGGAGTACTTCCCCTTGCCCTCCAACACCAGCTCAGATTTCTACTTTGAGAAGAGCGCCAACTACTTCGACTCGGAGGTGGCGGCTCGGCGGGCGGCTGCTCTTCTGCCCAAAGCCAAAATCATCACCATCCTCATCAACCCGGCCGACAGAGCCTACTCCTGGTACCAGGTCAGTCTACCCACACACACACACACCTGTACATCAACACAACGAGGTACAGTATCAGTGCTGTAACCAAAGTGATGTCCTAGTAACAATGTATACATATAATAAATATATATTTTAAATATATTTGTCTATTTGTATAGACATGTGTTTGTATGAATGGATGATGATGTGTGTGTGTGTGTGTGTGTGCGCGTTCTGCAGCACCAGCGAGCTCATGATGACCCTGTAGCTCAGAAGTACACCTTCCATGAGGTGATCACAGCGGGTCGCGAGGCACCGGTCAGGCTGAAGGTGCTGCAGAGTCGCTGTCTGCTGCCTGGCCTCTACTCCACTCACCTGCAGCGCTGGCTCAACCACTACCACCCCAGCCAGGTCAGCAACTACACACACACACCTGGGGGCTGGCCTTCATCTCCTCCTCATCATCATCATTTTTACATTAGCACCAGTGAGCAGCCGCTCTTCTCCACGGTGTTGACCTTCACAGTGCTGTGTGTCAGGGTGCGGGAGCAGCTCTCCAAAATGACCCTAACTTTCTTCAGCAGCTGTCCGGTAACTACTCCTAACAGCATGCAGCATTAGCAGTGCGCGGTGAGCGGTGGCGGCGTTGTGTGGCAGAACGCTGTGCTGTTATAAAGAATAAGCTCATTTTGTCTCTGGTTATGTTCCAGTAGCAGCTGGGGCTGGATGATAAGAGCTCAGATCAATACCCCGATTCATTTAGCCCTGATTACTTTGAGCTCTTGTCATTAATGGAGCAGTGTTTTGTTTTGGGAGGTTTTTTGTTCTCATATTTCACTGGCGAGGTTTGTAATGTAAATTTGCTGATTTATTTACAGCTGGGTTAGTATTTTACTAATGAAGATGTTCATGTCATGATTTTAATTAACTGCAGGGAAGCGTAGTGCCAGACTGGACAGCACTGACTAGCAAAGTGTTGGATTTGTTTCTCCTTCATCTACTTATGTTCATTAGTACATTGTATTGAGTTCACCACCTCCAGAAGCACATGCGGAGTGAGAGGAATGTGTTCAACTTTAACATCACCATGACTCAGCACCAGTTTTGTTGGCTGTTAGTAATACAGTTTGTATTGGTTTCTAAATCACTGATCACAGCTGGAGCTTCATCATGGATAGGTAACGATTCTCTACCACACCTTTATAATGCAGTCTGAGTGATATGTAAAAGGTGATGATGGACCAGGTGCAGCTGTTTGTAACAGTCCAGGTGAGAAGATGACAGTGAGAGGGGAACGCTGTTGAGATCATATTTTAATGGCTTTATTTTGAAGTTTACAATCAAGTGCTACATCATGTGATTTTAACTACATTTATACTACAAAGATGTGTTAATCTTGTTAAAGTTGAAGGGTCATGTGATCTCTCTCTCGTTGTTCAGATCCTGGTTCTGGACGGTCAGATGCTGAGAACCGAACCTGCTGCGGTCATGGATAAGATCCAGAAGTTTCTCAGCCTCACAAATATACTCAACTACCACAAGATCCTGGCGTGAGTGTGATCCGGCAGCTTCGCCTCGTAATCCTCATCAAGACACTGTCATTTCACTAATACAGGAGGAGTGCTGGCTGATAAACTCACTTCCCTGCTCTCAGGTCCTGATGCAGATCCGTTTTCATCTCCACACCACACACGGCATCAGCATCATCATCATCATCAGCATCATCATCTCTCTTGGTTAAGTGTTTTGAGTAGCAGCTGTAGAGAGGGGTTTGGTGAGGGAGTAATCAATACTGATACTGTTGATCGATCCTGATGCATCTCACTGCTCTTACTGATAGTGTTTACATCTACATTACATTCAGCAGCGTCTCCTCCAGAGCAGCGTTAGCGTTAGAGACCAGCACTGTTCCACAAACTGTAAATCATCAGCTGTCGTCCACCTGAGTTACACCCTGTTACTGCACAGACAAGAAGCCATGCTGGAGTTAGTGCGTCTTCATCACACACGTGCTCTCAACAGTTTTACAAGCTAGCAGGTTGGTGATGAGATGCATGATGATGATGATGATGGAGAGTGTGGGATGCAAACACAACTTGCTCAGGCTCAGTGGAATAGGAATGTTGGGAATGTGAGCAGAAATGACTTGTAGAAATACCACTGGTAGAAATCTTGTCAGTGTTTGTGCCTCTGGTCTCGTAGTCTTGCTTCTCTCTCCTTCTCTCTCTCTCTGCTGTTCCTCCTTCATGCCCGATGAGCGCTAACATCCGTCAGCAGCGCCGTCCCGACTGCGTTCCAGCAGCACCTCACGTCGTCCGTCAGCAACCTTCTGCTTGTATTAGGCTGATGCTGCTTCATCTCACGGCCCTCCTCACTCATCCCTCGTTCCGTCCTGCAGGTTCGATCCTAAGAAGGGGTTCTGGTGCCAGCTGATGGACGGAGGCAAAACCAAGTGCCTGGGCAAGAGCAAGGGCAGGAGATACCCAGACATGGCTGCAGATGTGAGTGTGGAGAGGTTTTACACACAAGTTTAATCCATCGTTCATTCTCTCTGTCTTCATTGAGACGTTAGAGCTGAGACTCTCGCGTGGCGAACGCATGAGTAGTTTCCTGTACGCTTTCTATGAGCAGCATGAGTTAAACGTGTGCTAAACGGTGGATGTTGGAGGACGTGTCGGTGTGAATGTTCAACAGGAGATTATTATTAAGATTATTTGTTGTTGCTCTCGGCGATGAGTCAGATCAGCGTCGGTGCGTGTGAAAGTGCTGATTAAACCCCACCGCTGACCCGGTCTGGTTTCTCCCCCTGCAGTCGCGCAGCTTCCTGAGGGAGTATTACCGCGAGCACAACATCGAGCTGTCCAAGCTGCTGTACCGCACCGCGCAGCCTCTTCCCTCCTGGCTCAGAGAGGAGCTGCTGCACAGCAGGTAGCACCGACCCGGGGGGCACACACTCACCCACACACCCGTCCTGGACGCACCGCGGGGGCCACTCCCCCGAAATCATCCAGCAGGGGACAGCGGCGGAGCGCCGAGAGAGAGCCCTCGTCCCCCCGGCGCAGGACCGGGACCCTGGAGGAGGGGGGAGGGTCGGCGTCGGTGGCGGGAGTGTCCCTCGAGTTCCGGCTGTCTTTTGGGAGAATAAAAATGCGCACACACCGAGGGGGGCTCGTGAAGACTTTGACCTTTACCGGGTCCAAACACGACGTTCCCGGCCAGGATGACCAGGAGGAGCGAGAGCACCGGTGAAAACGAACCGAATTATTCCCACAGGAAGCCTCCTGCTCGGACTTATCTCTTCACTGTTATTATTATTATTATTATCATTTTTAAACTTCATTTTCATGGTCGTGTTGAACTTTGGGTTTTGTTTGTTTTTCACATTTTAACCAAAAAAACAAAACCCTTAAAAGCTGACGTGTTTTCCAGCATCTGATTCCAAAAATCTAAATCAGTAAAGCAATAACATGTTGTTTTCCACTTTGTCACTTTGCTCTCAAATGAAGAAGCAGAAACCGTGCGCTGGTGTTCCGTTCTGCCTTTTATGGACTCACACCAATGACCTGCTTTCTCCTGTTCTCACTTGTTTATTTGAGTGCAAAAAGGCAAATCAGGAAACAACTCAGTTCATCTTTTTGCTTTTGGAGGTTAATGTTGAATTTTGGGTTTAAATTTACAAAACAAATCCAGACACAGGTTCTGTTGAATCTCAACCTCCTTTAAACCTCCTGTCTTTCTTTTAGGAAACTCATGACACTTGTGATCCATTAGAACAAAATGTGAACAGTTTAAATACTCTAAACCAGAGCAAACACACACACACTCAGCGAGTAATCAGCTGCAGCCGGAGGGAATGTGGGGTAAATGTGGAGGGTTTAGTGGCATCTCTGCATCTTCATTTGTTCTTCACATTAAAACCAAAACCTTTAGGGTCAGAATCCCAGTCGAGGGTTAAGCCTAAGCCTAGTTTCGAGTTTGATTGGGAAATCTCCACTGGTACTACAACTTAGTCCACGACTAGACTTAATCCATGAGCAAGACCAGACCATGAAGATTATTTTCACTAAAACCCGTTTCCAAAGCAGAATGAAGCAACAAATATCCAGTGATGTTTCCCATTCGCCATCAAGTACCAGATTCTTCTTCTTGGAGGCAGTGTTGTGGGAGAGAACGCAGCGTTCCACGAAGAGGAGTGTAGAAAGAGTAGAATCCCAGATGGAGAACTGTCTTATGAGATGAGAGCAGTGGTGTTCATCACCGCGTGTAGCTCTCACTCCGACATCACGTCTCATTAGGTAGAAGGCAGGAGGAATCAGTTTCTCTGCTGTTTATTTTACGCTTCACGTTTGAGTGTTAAAGCAGAATCCCGGTGATCACTGGTGATGTGTTCATTGAGGTTTGAGAAGCTGCTGCAGTTTTTGGGTTTAATGTGAATTTTAGATGAAGGGAGGATTTTCTGCAGGAACTGCCTTGACGTCACTGTGTGAAGTGGTTTGGAGTTCAGCAGTGTTGTGATGATGTGTGGTGAGGTGAGAGCTGCTCAGTGTTGAACAGAGAGAGTGTTTACTGCAGTTTCTCCTCCATCAGCACCTAACGTTCATCCCTTTCTCCCCCCGTTTGATTTTAGTTTTGAATGAAGCGTTCCACGATGGTGTGTTGTGGTGCGGAGGAACGTACTGCTGCGTTTGGGAGACACTCCACTGGAATATTAGTGTTTCATGGTTATGGAGTGCTGCAGTAGCATGTAAAATACACACGTGAATGTAGGAGAACGCGTGATTAGTTTTATTTCTGTGGTGGTGGAGGTGATGGTCAGCATCAGCAGCGTCTCACACCTCCATCAACCTGTTCGTTCTTTGTTTTTCTGCTTCTTCTTCTTCTTCTCCTTGTTTTTATCAGCTTTCTTCACTCCTGCTTGTGCTGAGAGCTGTGTGTTGAACCAGCCCGTGTTCATTCATGGATTATTATGATCTGAAAAGCTGGTGTGTTTGTAAAATTTGTTTCCAAAACCAAACTATAAAAGCAATGAACGCGTCATTTTCCAATTTCTCATTTTGTGCTCAAAAGAAATGGAAAACATTTAAAAACATTATTATTATTATTACTATTATTAATTGTTATTATTATTAGTGGTGTGGTGCGAGTGCCTTTTCCATTGTTCCTGTCTTCATTTGAGCCCAACGTGGGAAACTGGAGAGTGACTCTTGACTCCCTGTTGGTTTTGGGAATGAGTGTTGGGTGAAAAAAACAGATGGTTTTTGAGTTTTGATTTTTAATCTCCTATTGTGTGTGTGTGTGTGTGTGAGAGTGAGCGAGCGAGTGAGTGAGTGAGTGAGTGTGTGTGAGAGTGAGTGAGCGAGTGAGTGAGAGTGAGTGAGTGAGTGTGTGTGAGAGTGAGTGAGTGAGTGAGCGAGTGAGTGAGCGAGTGAGTGAGTGAGTGAGCGAGTGAGTGAGAGTGAGTGAGTGAGTGTGTGTGAGAGTGAGCGAGCGAGTGAGTGAGTGAGTGTGTGTGAGAGTGAGTGAGTGAGCGAGTGAGTGAGAGTGAGTGAGTGAGTGTGTGTGAGAGTGAGGATGAGCGATGATGCCGAGACATCTGTCTACGATGATGATGAGATGATGATGATATCTGCTGACGATGATGATGATGATGGTCTATGATGATGATGAGATGCCCTGTCGTTGACATAAGAGATGATGACCTGCTGAGCGGTGAGTGGAGCAGAGTGAGTGAGTGTGTGTGTGAGAGTGAGTGGGAGTGAGTGAGTGAGCAGGAGGAGGAGTGTGAGAGATGAAAGGAGTGAGTGAGCGAGGGAGAGTGACAGAAGCGAAAGGAGCGAGTGGGGAGGAGGAGAGGAGTGAGTGAGCGAGGAGGTGGGAGTGGAGTGGGAGTGAGTGAGTGTGTGTAGAGGAGCGAGGAGGAGTGAGCGAGAGCGAGCGAAAGGAAGCGAGAGCAGCGAAGAGTGAGTGAGAGTGAGTGAGTGAGCGAGTGAGTGTGTGTGTGCGTGAGTGAGCGAGTGATCGCAGGATCATGTGACGATGAAATTTGTCTTTTGTGTGCATATTGTTTGGAGCATCAGGACGTCAGCCGTGCTTCATTAGCGCTCGCTCTGCTCCTGCTCCACTGCTGCGGTGTGGAAATGAAACGTTGCAAAGCAGCTCGACAGAAACAACATCAGAAGTTTAATCAGTTGAGAACCTGCTCGTGTGTTTATTCGTCTTTTACATTCAAACCAGAAGCCGAAAGGCACGCGCCGCTTTTCAGCGTTCAGGTCTGTCTCGGTGTGGAAGTGCGATGGAGGAGTGACACGCGGCCTGCTGATGTTACAACCTTACAGTGAGTCAGCAGCAGGTCGTTACCTGCTGAAATGAACAGGTGGAGTTGTTTGGAGCAAGAGTGACCTGCTGATTTCACATGGCACAGGTGGACAGAGCATTCACACCAACTTATTTTTCTTCAACTTATTTTGGACACGCCGTTATCGCAACATCATCTCAAGAGAACAACTTTCATTATGTTGTGATCTTGAGATAACACGAAGAAACAGGATGTTGATGGATGTCCTCTGTTTCCCAGTATTACAGTGTTGTGACGATACATCGACTGAGTGATTATCGAACCCACAACAGCGATCCTGAATGAAAACATGCCGTTACATCATTTCAGATTGAACAGGAGCTGTGTTTTATTGAAGGAGGAGATTGTTCTTAATGTGTCTGGATGAGTTCAGCAGTAAATTGATATTTAATTTGATATGAATGGAGGTGATGATATTGTCTCATATCCATCGCTGGCTCCTGAGCTGTACGGGAAGGCCGTTGTATTGTAGGTATTTGGATGACATCGTGTCCTTGAATTGATATATTGGTACAGTGATGAGAGCTGGGATTGACCGCTACTTCCCCGGTGGTGTTGGTTTGCAGTATTTCGGGCTGTGTAAACGTGAACGCCAATGTCTTTATCTTGAAGGCTGTTCACTGGTCCTCTTTGAGCAGGAACTCTAGAGACACGATGATAAACCTCCTCTTTAATCAATCCTTTAACACACAGCTTTTTCATTTTTCCACAGTGTTTTGTGTTAGTACGGAACTTTGCAGGTGTGTTTCGGAGGTGTGTTTCGGAGGTGTGCTCTGCCTGTGGTGCTGCTGAAGCCTCTTTTAAGCAGGAACTTCAGCTAATTGTGTCTCATCTCCACTACAAGCTGCTGCTTTAATCTGGTAGTTAGATAGATTTCTGCTTCCATCTTGGCCAAGGTGGACTCCATCCCCCGACTCCATCTGACAGCTGCTAAGAAGCTGTGAGCTGTGATGCAGTGGGGCACGATAGCCAATCAGATGCCCCTTCTGCCAGTTCTATTTACATTTACATTTACAGCATTTAGCAGACGCTCTTATCCAGAGCCACTTACATTTCCTGATTTCAGGGACAGTTCCCCTGAGAACAACTTAGGGTTAAGGGTCTTGCTCAGGGACCCAGTGTTGGTAACGCCAGCGGTCGGATTCGAACCCACAACCTCTGGGGCCCAAGGGCGAGTGTCCCACCACTAGGCCTCCAACACTCAATCACAAGCTCCTGCTAGTTGAAAATCGCCAGTTTCCAAAAGAGAGAGAAATAATGTTGAATGTTTGTATCAACGTTTTGTCGCTACATCACTATTTGAAAGTAAAGTATTTCATCACGAGGGACAGTGTTTTAAAAGGAGCTTCGCGGCAGAACTGTGGTTAAATTAGTAGCGAGTGTTATTTAGCTGCAGCTCTGTAAACTACGCACCTTAACTCCACATCACTTTTGGTCCTAATTTCTGTGGCAATGTCGCGCCACGTGGTCATGCTGCTCACAGGCCCGAGGTAATACCCATCAGTAATAACACTCTGATGTATGTGTTTCTAACCTGAATGAATAACAATGCAACATGAGCTTCCTGTCGGAGCGGGAGGTTCAGCACCAAGCACAAAGTCGTCTTTATTTCATTATCTTTTTGTTTGACTGTTTTGGGACATAAACGTGGAGAGAGACGTGAGTTGGACAGACTCCAGTTCTCTTACTATGATGGGAGTTTCATCATTAACACACACACACAATGGTCCCCATGAAACTCACACTGCCAATATTGTGCTCTCTGTACCATACTGTAGGGTCTTGATAGTGATCTAAACAAAAATAACTGAAATAATAATCATCATCTGGACTGTACAATCAAACATTTCGTTGTTAATATTTTTTATTGTTGGTAGCTGATATTTTTGTGATTAATTTGCAAATAAAAAACCACTGTCTTTTTAATCCTTTGTGTTATTCCCATGTGTCTCCTGAGAGTTTGATGTGATTAAAGAAGCAAAAAGATGAGATCAATCAGTCCGATTGGAAATCACATGATAAACTACATTTAAGATTGATTATGATTCAAATCTAGACACGCATTCTAACCATTCTAGCTATTTGTTTAGAAAGTATATATTTAACATTTGATTTATTCTTCTATTAACTTTATTCTTTATTCTATACATTACATTATAATATCTAATATTAATATTAATAAAGTTAATAATATCTATGTAACTGTCTGTTCTTCATACGACTAGTGAAATAGTGACACCTAGTGAAATGGAGCCTGAACCAGCTGTAGTTTACAAAGATCATCTTTAAAAGGAGGAAATTATACCATTATATATTCTATAATTATAAACAATAAATATTACATATTAAATGCTAGTGTTCTTAAAGAATTATGAATATTCATTTTCAAATTAGCTCGTGTCTATCACGTATTACATTATAGTTAATGCATTTCTGATTGATTAATAAAGTAAGTTTGTTTATAAGTACGTTATTTTGCATGTGTTAGCTGACCCGGCGCTCGGTTTGCTTTTGGGGAAACTGAGACGTGATGTAGGTCCCAACAGCGGCTGCTGGAGCCAGCAACATTATTCATAATTATAATTAACCACGTGAAAATCTGCATAAAAGTTATGAATTGTGAGCCTCTACAGACAATAACACTGAACCTGGGATTAGTGCCTTTTTCATATATCAATCATCAGAAAGAAATCTCTGTTATTTTTGATCTCTGTGACTATTTATCTACGTTGATAAACATACATTTTAGACTGAAATTAACGTACATGAGGTTTTTAAAGTGTGTCTGGATGTTGTGTGATGAGACGACAGCACCAGCAGATGGAGCCGCAGCCTGCACGATGTTGAGAACGTGTATTTACTAGAGTTTTGTGGGAAATCAGAAATCACCAAACTACAATTCTTAAAAATTTCACTGCAAAACATTAGAACAACAGTTAGAACACGACACACAACAAATGTTAGTGAAACTAATAAGGAAAAAGAAAATCTGCTCATTTATTTCTTATTAGTTCATGTGCATTGACCTCGGGATTGAGAAAAGCGCTACACAAATTCTCGGTTTCATGAACATCAGTATTGATCTTAAAACATGTTCAGGCTCTAAAATGGGCAGATTAAGTTCCTCTAAAGAATGAGACGAAATGTAACATGACTATCTTTTAATGACGTAAATGTTGCAGAGGCGGGTTTATGATCATGATGGTAACAGAACAGCAGGGTTTTAAGAGAGAAACGTCTTCTTGCTTTAGATCTTCTTTCATCACTATTTGCTGTGTTATTTTCTAGAAGAGCACTGAGATTCTGTTGGAGAATGAAATGATAAGTAAACTGGTGATAAGAAAGCCACCGTGTGGAGTGTGAGGAACTCATGACGGCTGCTCTCGTTATTCTCTGAAGTCTGATTAGAGAATGATGTGACGTGGCAGAAAGTTCCTCGCCGTCTGTTTGCACACCGCTTCATTTCTTCTTATTTACAATGTTGTTGCTGATCCAGTTCATTCCGTCCTGAGGGAAACACACGTGATCATTAGTCATGTACAGTTCAGTCATGCCTTAACTCATGCATGACAAGTGCCTTAAACCAGGGTTCCCCAAACACCGGACCACAGACCAGTACCAGGTCACACAGAAAGAACAGAAACTAAAATTGTGAGATATGATAAACTGAGTTCGTTCAAAGTGATTGGTGCAGAAGTGGCATCTGATTGGCCTCCTTGCCTGCACAGTACCCACTCATCACAGTGTGCTCTTGGCAGCTGGCGGATGGAGTCTACCTAGTCATGGATGCAAGCAGAAATCTGTGTCCATATTTATCAAAATATTCTGTGGGGTTAGGGTTAGACCCAACAGACAGAAATAACACGGTGTAACTTACACAAGCTGGACATCATTTTAAAAAAAGTAACATGAAAATGGAGTTGGAGAGTGTTGTGATGTCCAGCTTGTGTAAGTTACACTGTGTTATTTCTGCACCAATCACTTTGTAACGAGAGAAGAAGAATAGTTTTTGTAACAATGTGTTTTAAAAGCAGCTTTGCAACTGAGAAGCTACTGAAAAAGCACCCACATTCCACACGTTAAACTGAACGAACTCAGTTTACCTTCCGAGTCGCTGCACCTTAGTGCCCAAAAACCTTGAGATGCTTTTCCTATTTAATGCAAGTCTCTTTAATGGAGCTTTAACTTCAGGTGTATCAGACTCTCACCTGTACTCCCTCTCCAGAAACAGCAGAACAAGCCTGGATCTGCCACTCTCGGTCCCGGTAGGTGTGCAGGTTGAGTCCCTCTGCGATCTCACTGGCCGGAGACGCAGTGGCCAAGTCCTGCTTGTTGGCAAAGATGAGTAGCGGTACTCCTTTCAGGTTCTCCTCATTGATCAGCTCCGACAGCTCCTGTTAGCATTCGAACACAACACAGAATCACGCAGAGTAAACAGCTCGGGCCTTTTTAGAATCATAAAGATGAAAAACATGTTGGTGATCACTTTCCTTCAGCTCACTAGACTCCTGGGGATGTTCCATGTACCTAAATAACGGCTGCACATAACCCTGAACCATAACTTCAGAAATGAACGTGAGACTTTTTTGCTTTTTCTCACATTCATTTTAATATATCTTAGCAGAAACCAAATATTCATCCCCCGATTTAAGTCTGTCTCCAATCTGCAGGTATGAAGGTCTAGATCAGTCTAGATCAGAAACACACAAAGTGTAATATTTCTGTCAGTCCTGCTTACCAGACCTGTCTCTTCAAACCTCTTCTTGTCTGCACTGTCAATGACGTAGATCTGTCAGAAGATAGATTACTGTTTTACGTACAAATGAACTCACATTCTTCAGTTAATCAATTCTTCTAACCACATTTAACCCTAACTCTATAAACTTCACTCGACTGAAAATCCCTCGACCTACTGCTGTACGACGTGTTGAACCCTCCGTTATGAGCCACAGCTGACCGATAAATCTGTGTTTGCCGATATCATTGCTGATGTGAGTGTTCAGTGAATGTCCCTTTAATCTATAATTAATAAGTCAAGATTGCTTTGATGCAAAGAATTTATGATGACAAAATAAATGGTAATTATAGTGACATCACTGTTGTTTGAAACATTTGTGAGTCATTTCTTGAATAAACCACTCCTTCAGGTGGCTCCTGAGTCGGCCACTCGGTAACGGGGTTTACTTGTTCATTTGTGTACTACAACACCTACACTGACGCTTTATCACAAGGCTTTTGACTCGTACTTAAATTAATTAAATAATTAAATATTGATGTGAACATTTACAGTACTAAACGCTACTAAAAATGACAAACGCAGCATACCAACAAATCTGTATTCTCTAGGTATTTTTTCCAGAAGGGTCGGATTGTTCTCTGTCCCCCAATGTCCCACACGTTCAGTTTCATCCCATGACAGGTCACGCTCTTAATGTTGAATCCCTAAAATAGAAAAGGCACAGTTACATGTGAGTTAATCTGTATTATACACACTCCCATGAAAGCTCGCTTTACAAAAACAGCTTGAGCCCACGTTGATCCTGCGTAATCTCTCATCATTACGAAGTGAAAGTGAGTATTTGTGATTGTGAACACAGCATAGCACACAATGCACCACAACCACATGTGAGCTCAGCATTTGACCCATCTGTGAAGGAGCAGTGGGTGGCTGGCATGGGCAGTACCTGGGGAGCCGTGCTTGGGGACAGTACCTTGGTGATGAGTACCATACTGGTACCTTTACGGAGCAAATTCCTCAACAGTTACACAACCAACTGCTGCCATTAATCCTATGCAATGGTCAAAAACCCATTTCAAAATTTAAAATATTAGTAATAAATAAATATAATTTCAGCATCAGTGTTGACATGAGCGAGGTGAGAGAAGTGCTGAACTATATTTAGCTAAGCAGCCTTCAGCTTGTCTCACTTTATGGTTAAGTAATTGTTACCCGTGGGATTAAAGACACCACCGGTCTCTAAACTTAGTGCCACATCAACACTGTGAGCCAAAAGGACCAGTGTATCTTTACTCATAACTTCTCCCAAATGTTGAAAAATTCTCAAAATTTCATCACTTTTAGCATTCATTTGCAACAAAGTGATTATTACATTGACGACAGCATCTTAAACGTGTAGCTACAGCACTTAAACTAAATGAATGTCTGTAATGAGGTGATCACCCTCATCTTGCTGCATTTTGAACGTTCCCTGTAATGTGTAATATATTAAATATTACACATAGTGTTAATTGTAGCTCTAGCTCTAGTGTTAATCCAGCTCTACCCTACTTTAGTTATTACCAGATTTGGGCTCCTGAGCTTAATCTTAAAATGTAAATGTTCTTGGTAGATACGTGTTCATGGCATAATTATCATTTCTGAATGCAACATTAAAAGAATTTTGGAAATTATTTAGCATTTGCCAAAAGTGTGGGAAAAGGTAGAGAGCTCGGTGTATTTCAGATCTTTATTATAAAGTGTTACAGCATGGAGAGAGGGTCATAAATTAGAATCACCAAAACATTATCTTTGCTTTACTTTTGGGACAGAAACAAGAGAAAATTAGTCCTTACAAGCAACCATGACCTTCTCCATCCTCCATCACACGTGGTTCACATGGTCACTTGGTCCCTTTCCTACAGCCTCGTTTGAAGATCTTTTGTGTCTAACTCTACTCTGTGCTGCTCTTCACCTGCAGTGTGATGCTGGAGTCTGCTGCTCTTCTACATGCATTACTGCAAGAATATTGTTTTTATGATTCATGTTGTGTAATTTCTCTCCCTTAGCTACAGCTTTGGCTACTTCATTAAAAGTGTCTGATTTTAACGGTAGAAACACTTCATATTGCGATGACCATGTGGATCCAAATTCAAACTCTTATGTCATAAGAGTTGATATAAATACTTGAGTGACAAAATTAAAAGGTCAAAATTTTGAGAAAAAAATTACACATTAGCAGGACTGTTCTGAATAACTTCTAAATGTAATTTGTTTTGTATACTTAGTTTTTGGGTATATTTAATGTGAAATGTACTAAATTGTAATTAACTGTGAAAATACTTTTTTAAAATCAAGTTTTGAAAAACACTCCCATTTTGCAGCACATTTGTCTAGTAAGAACCAAATACATTCTTTATAATTTATTCATGATTACATATTGACACGCAACACGCCTTTCATCATCTTAAATCTCTCAGTTAGGTAAGAATTTTGACCATCTTGTGAAACTGGAGTCTGGATCAGTTTTAAAGTAGATTTCTGTTACGTTTGGAGTTTTGCTGTATTTATATGGGCTCTTTTGTTGTCTCGTTATTGCCTGTATACGCATATTACCTGGAGTACTAGTGTCTCTATAACTCCAAATATTTTGCAACAAAACTCTACTCTTTCTTTTACTCGAGCTTGTTGTTTAAGTCTTGTCGTTGTATATTTTGAGTTTCATTGCATTTATAATCTTTGTTTTATTGTATTCTGTCTTGTCTGGAGTATTAGGCTGTTGTACCTTTTTTAAACTAGTTGGTGAATAAATCTGATGGTGATTCTGGTTGTCTCCATCAGACTTTCTCCCGCCATGTTGGTACCTGGGTTGGTGTGATGGTGTTGACGTCTTCTGAGGCGAGCTGCTTCAGTAAAGTGGTTTTTCCGGCATTGTCCAGACCGAGTAGGACTATGCGCAGCTCCTGTTCTGTGGTGCCCTTCAGCTTTTCGATGACAGAAAACAAACCCTGGAGGTGGACGCAGTCAGTGTTAAATGAGTAAATGCCAAAGGACACAGCAGGTTAATATCAACCTAAAGTGCAGATGACAAGTTACAGTTACATAAATATAGAAGAATATTGCATGTAAAACTTCAGGTTACAGCCTCTCAATTGAAGCTCTTTAGGGCACAAACCTCCTGCTGTCTGTTACACGTTTTGCTGCAGAAATCTAATTTTGTGATTCATTTTGTCATTTCATCCACATTGAAGGGACTTGAGTCTATAGAAGTATTTTTTTTATTGGAAATTGAACCATGTTTTTGTCATTTTTTTCATACATTCATAGACATCAAAGCTGAAGTGGATTGGTCCGTAAGTGTTGACATAAATGCGTAAAGTGATTTTTCTTAGAAAAAAGGCCAAATGTTATTACACACATTTACAAGACATTGGCAGAATTATGATGAATGAAGTTTCAAATTGTAATTGTAATTTGGTCTCTACAAGTTAACTGTTTTCTATTTATCTGCTGGGTACAATTTAAGTTGAAGATCATTTTGTATTTTACATGCTACTTTATTTTGGATGTGTGTTTGACTGAATTAAAATTTAAGGTATAAATAAAAGTGAAAGACTGCAACTTAGCAGCACATTTGCCAAGTAAAATCCCAAATGCATTTGTTACTTTTAGCATAAATACAAGACGTTGGAAATGATTGCATTACATATTGTTTTGAAGTTGCTAACCACACTGAAGCACCACCTGTTAATATCCAGACCTTTATGACATTGTGTCCACTAATCTGCACCTGTAATTATGGATTCATTATTGCGCTGAAACGCTTTCCCTACTGGACTAGGCCTCTGTAAAGTGTGGCCTGAAAAATACCCGCAATCTGAGTGAACATACATACCTTCTGGACTTCTCCCATGATGGTGTGCTGTGAGAAGCAGATGGAGGACAGAGATGAAAAAAGTACAGCTACATTCTATGAAAAAGGATATGCAGGTCACGTTCCTCAGGCCTTCTTCCTCTCCAACCCTAGTTCAGTACAGAATTAGAATCAGAATGAAGTTTATTGCCCAGAACGTTGTCACCTATGAGGAATTTGCTTTGTTGGTTGGTTCCAAAACTTTCAAAGTAAAAAGACTTTATATATATAAATTCAAGGTACTAAGGAGTATATACAAATAACAATGTAGCTTAGTCGCCACCTTCCTCTGCTCGTCTTCCTCTCTAATGCTTGTTCAAAACCAGTCTTAGAGTACTTTAGGGTGGAGTCTTTCTTGCTCTTCCGTTTGTCTGCTATTCTTCGGTTGTGGCTCTGAAAGAGCGGGATAATGGAGGAGGGAGGCACAGTTCGGATTATCAGGCCATAATTAGTAACCTGCCTCACCTCTTCTCGCCTCCAGTCTTTCTCCTGCATTAAAGACTTACCTGGATTATCCCTCAACACCACCTGCTTCACGCCCCTCAGCTTCATCTCTCCTCCACTCTCCTTTCCTCTCTCTCCTCCTCCATCTCTTCCCCACCTCTCTCTCTCTGTGAAAATCACAAATTCTTACTCTTCCCCCTCTCCTCCCTCCAACATATATCAAGATATATTTTCATGATGTCACAGATAGAGATGTAAACCCCAAGTGTCATCATGCTATAATATTACAGTGGTCAGTACAGTAAGTATTGAGGTATGTGTTTGCAGTCAATTTCTTTGTGCAACATTTGTCTCTAAATTTTGTGAACTTTGTTGATATTCAGTTCATTTGTTTTCTTAACATACTACTGCCTTCACACCCAACAATATCAAATGTATGAGAAATTGCTGCTTCGATTCCACTTGTCAAAGTGTTAGGGTTTATAAATTGCCCAAAGAGCACCGTGGTTCCAACAAAGTCAGGACCATGTTGTGGACGGGCCAGCCTAGGGATCGCCAGGTCTCTGGCAGAGCACCATCACAGAATCCTCCATGTGTGCTGCCCCAGAAACCTACCTGACTAGGGTTATAAATTGTTAGGGTTGTCCCAATTAAGGCTCAACCAATTAGGCAACCCTAACCCTAACTCTAATCCTAATCCTAACCCTAACTCATTATTAAGGCAAAGAAAGTAATAAAGTAGGTAACCTATTCAGCAAATTATCTTTGGAATATCATAAAATAATAGTTTGTTTTGTCCTGGTTGCAATAAAATGCACTGTGCTCATAACACACATCCCTGTTCTGATCAAAAGAAACTTCCTTACCATGTTTAAATAGGGACAATAACAGTTAACTCCATTCACTTCCATTCATTAAAGTACAGCTGCATCAAGCTCTACCAGTTCTCCCCTCTAATGATTTAGTATTGTCATGACCCCCCTGGACTTTAGCCATATCAGCCCCTGGACGTTTTGGTTGAGCGGCCAGCAGATGCCACCATTGTTTTAGTTTAATGTGTTCTGGGCTGTCTCGTGCTCCCTGTCAGTCAAAGTCTGTATTGGTCCTGCCCCTAGTTTCTATTGGTTTTCCCTTCATTAGTTAATAATGCTTGTTGTCCAATTTGCTTCCCCATTGGTTTTCCCTTTTTCAATTAATTCTGTTCCTCGTTTATGTCTCCCTTTATAGGCTTGTGTTCTCCCATTGTTTCCTGTCGCTCCACCCTCACAATACCCTCCCTGTGTGGGCATGCTTGATGTGGTTTTTTGAAGTTTAAGAAGAGTTTTGTTTTGTTTGTGATCTTTGTGCCTTTTTATGTTCAATTGTTCAAATAAAGATGGCTTGCACTAGTGATGGCAAAACGAAGCTTTCCAAAGCACTGAAGCTTCCTTTTAAAGTGTGTCGAAAAATTGTTCAGTACTCGAAGCCTTCCGAAATGGTGACCATTAGTGACACCAAGTGGTCAAATAAGGAAATAACACAGTGTTGCGTGAGTGCAGTGAATCTGAATATTTATAAATTGGCAAAAATTCTAATGGTCTGTAGTGCGTTATGAACATTAATGACCTGGTGAAATTGAATGTGACTTCTTGTGGACTGGGAAACCATTAACTTAACTGGGAAGGGGTGCTTGTGTAACGGAAGAGGGGCCATTAGTCTACAGATTTTTATTCAGGAACAGTATTTGTTCAACAGTGTGGGGGCTAAGTTAGTTACATGTTTTATTCACCACTTCTCCTGCTTTGGAGAATACCCGCTCACATGGAACGGAGGACACTGGAGTGCATAAAAACTGTACTGCAAGTTCGTATAAGTGTGGATACACAGCCTGCTGCTTATCCCAGAACTTCAAAGGGTCTTCAGTACGTGGTATATTGGGGTCACTGAGGTACTGCCGAACCTCCACAGTAGCATCTGCTGTTGAACTCTTGATCCATCTGCTTTCCCCCACATGACTGTCCAGAAGATCCCACAGACCTGGAACCACAATGACAAAGCATGAATCATTATCTACACTATGCATTATGTACTGTGCAATAATTATATCCCAATTCAGTGTAATTGAACCATATCATAAAAATGTGAAAGGCTCCAACAATACCGGTTGCCATTGCAGTCCTGGATGAGGTTCCTGCAGGCTCTGGTTCTGGTGGCTGAGTGTATGTGGAAGTGGATGGGTTCTGCTGGGCCTCCTGCGATCGTATGATGGATGCACACTCTGCTGTAAGGCGTTTCACAGCAGCCTGAGCATTAAATTGGTTACAGTGTAACGCTCGGCCAAAAGTCAGGCTAAACAAATAAATAATCCTTTCCCTTTCTTTCTGAGGTTGTTTTGGACCAGTACACACAAGAAAAAATAAACCACAGCTATTCACACGGAATGCCAACCAATGTGTGTTAAACACAAAGAAAGAAACAACAGGTAGCGCTACGTATACAATATTTACAATAAATGAATGTACACGTTTTGTACTGTCCTTTATGTCCAAGGTTGTTTTCGTGGGTGTGTGTGTGTATTGGATCGGCCTCACCGGCGAAGCATTTGAGTCCGGGAGCGCGATGGGGAACAGCGCTGTCCTGTGGTGGAATCCGCAAGCAAAAATTAGTCCAAAGTATGTAAATCCCAAACGAAGTCTTTGGACGAAGGCTACAATTTTGCAGGTAGGTTGATAAGTCACAGATGAAGACAGCCAAGCATGATGTATGCGATCGATCGTTGGATAATGCCGGTAAAATGTTCCTCCCCTCCACCGATAAGCCGGCCTCTTTTATCGGAACTGTAAAATCAGGTGACTGAGATGACGTCAGGGAATTCCCAGACGCGTCATGGCAGAACTCTTGTGAGAGTAAATGAGTTCACAAACACTTGACGGGGCAATACACCCAAAGGGACAACAATAACAGCTGAGATATGTCAACAATCACCTCAGTTTTATCAAGAGCAGTATAAATAGCTCCCTTTATGTGGCCGTGCTACAACAGAAACCTGCAGTTTTATATCTTGGATCCAGCAGTGTGGCCAGTGTCATAATGCTCATGGTTTCATAGATGGACAACCTCTCCATGAGCAACCTCAAGAGGTTCTTGCACAACTGCTGGGCCTTGATGTTCTGTGCCTGGGACAGTTTTAGATTCACAGCATGTCTAAGCATGCGGATGAGAGGAATGACCTTGGATCCTGACACACTCTTCTCTTCAGACAGTTCAACAGTTGCCTCATTGAAATGACACAACACATCCAGACACTCATGAATCATATCATACTCCTCTGAGGTCAGGGTCGTGAGCTCTGTCTTCAAAGTGACCAATGCAGCACCAACTGGCTCTCTTTGACCATGCAATCGCTGCAGCATGGAATAGGTGCTATTCCAGTGGGTTTCCACTTCTTGAATCAATATGAGAGTGGGCCTGCCCATCCGCTGTTGAATTTGGGAAAGACTTTCTCTAGTAGTTGTACTGGTTCTGAAGTAAGTCACAATCTGTCTTGCCTTGGATCTGATATTACCAAGTCCTTCAGTCTGATCAATGGCCCTCTTCACGACCAAATTTAGTGCATGTGCAATGCAAGTTGTGCGTCTGACCTTTAAATTGCTGGCAGAGGCAATCATGTTTGGTGCAGCATCAGTCACAAGGCATCAGACTTTATTCTGTATGCCCCACTCCTCCATCAAGGCTGCCTTGACTGCAGCTATACTAAACTATTCTGCAGTATGAGAGTCTGGGAATTTTCCTACTCCTAATAGAATTGTAGACAGTCCAGTCTTTTCATTTATAAAATGGCATGTGACTGCTAAATAAGCATGGATGTCCACATGTCAGAAGTTAGGCTTACTGCCTTGGCCTTTTTCACCTCTTCCTTTGCTTTCTCTTTTTCTATCTTAAATACTCTAAGGGACACATGATAAACCAATGAACAAATGCTAATAATGAACAGGTGACAAACATTAGGAACGGAAACCCGTCACCATGACGCCACAACCTGGGAGTGCCTAGTGGGGAATCCTTAAAGGGGAAGACACACCATCACCATGACAACAAGACACGACACGTCAATCTTCCAGTTAATACTCTGGGGAGTCCAAGCAGCGGGGAGGAGACACAGACGTGACAAGCTCAAACACTACCAATGCAGTGTGTTTGCTCCCACGTATGTGCTCTACAATGCGTTCGAAACCGGCACTGAGGTTCACGCATCATTTTCACTTTTCAGATTCACTTTGCACATTAGCTGCCTCAGACTTGTATTGCTTTGAATACAACTAAAGGCAGCTAACAACTGCTAACCGCTAACAACTGCAGCCCTGCTATCATTAGCAATAGATGCGAGAGGAGAAAACTCAAACTGCTAAATAAACCCGTCTTTTTATTCCTCAGAATATATGTATGAAATATAATCGAACTGCATTTTACACAGAAATAACATTATCTAAGAGTACAGTGTTATTTCATTATCAAAACGCTTACCTGTGGCCATTTAAGTCTAGGGTTAGGGTTAGGGTTAGGTTTAGGAATAGTGTTGAAGGTGAGAAGTAGGTGGTGTGCCTTCAAATATGCAAGGGCCTGAAGGTATTTGTAGTTGGGTGAAGGGGGGAAAGGGAAAGTCATTTCGGGAAACTAAAAACTGTTGTTGATGATGGTCCCTATGAGCTATGATCTCAGTCCCCAGTCGGATTCGAACACAGGTCCCTTGGCTATGATGGAAGGAAGTTATCCTATTGCGCCATTCAGGTGGCACTCTACACATGACTTATGAAAGTTGTTTGTCCTAACCAGTCTAGAAGTAGAGAAGAGTGAAAGATAGAAAAGTGACCTCCGCCGGACCCGAACTCAGGTCCCTGAGTCATGACAGAAGGGTGTTATTCCATTTTGCCACCTAGGAGGCCTTCTGAACGTGATTCAGGAAGGCTGTTTACTTTAAATTAGTTAAAAATGAGAAAAAGTGAAAGATGGAAAGGGTTAGGGCTAGGTTGGGTTGGGGTGGGGTGTGGTAGTTTAGGTTAGGGTTAGGGTTAGGGTTAGAGTTTAGGGTTTAGGGTTTAGGGGTTTAGGGTTAGGGTTAGGGTTAGGGTTAGGTTAGGTTAGGGTTAGGGTTAGAAATAATTGTAGTAGATCCCTAAGGCTAGATAAAAAAAGGGGGGGGGGGGTTAGAAAAAGAGTTAGGGTTGGGGTCAAGCCAAGGTTAGAGTTAGAGTTAGAAAAGGGTTAGGGTTAAGATTAGGTTAAAGTAGGGTTAGAAATTAGTTTAACAGTTAGAGAGATTAAGGTTAAGAATGAGCTAAGATTAGGGTTAGAAAAGTTTTGGGGTTGGAATAGGGAAAATTTAGAGTTTGAAATTAGTATGGTAGACAGTTAGCATTGGGTAAGGTAGGGTTAGAAATGGTTAGGGTTAGGGTTAAGCAAGATAGGGGTTAGAAGGGTTACGGTTAGGGTTAAGCTAAGGGTTAGGGTTAGAAAGGGTTAGGGGAAAAAGATGAACAGCCCCCCCACAAGGGAGAGGCCGTTGTGCACTGGCCAGTCATAGCAGCCCCATGCACCCCACTGGCGCCCCCAAATACTGCTGGCCAATTGGCTTTAGTCACGAGTCAGAGAGAATGAGGGAAACTGAACCACACTGGTCTTTATATAGGGTGGAGAAGCTCCTCCCCCTGCTACTGTAAAAGTCTCCTCCTCTCTTTCTCATGCTCCTAAACACATAGGGTTTTAAATTCTTAACAATTTCGGTTTTAAATTTCCAATTAGGATTATTTTAAAGTTGATTGACTTCCAAATTAGGGTTAATAAATTTTAGGGGTAAATTTAAGCATCCAACTTGGGTTTGTTTGATTAGAATTAAAGTGGCTTTCCAAATTAGGGTTTTCCCATTTAGGGTTATTTTGAACAAATTGGCTTTCCAAATTGGGATTAATAAATTGGCTTTAATGAATCTTTTAGAATTTAATTTAACCAATTTAGGGTTATTTTGAACAAATTGGCTTTCCAAATTAGGGTTAGTGAATTTTAGGGGTTAGTTTACAAATTGAAATCAATAAATTGGCTTTCCAAATTAGGGTTAACTAATTCTTTGGGGTTTACTTTCACAAAATTATAGTTATTTTGAACCAATTGGCTTTCCAAATTAGGGTTAATAAATTTTAGGGGTTGATTTCCAAATCAGAGATATCCAATTAGGGTTATTTAGAATAAACTGGCCTTCCAAATTAGGGTTAAGTTCAAAAAGTATGCAAATTAGGGTTGAAATTCAATATAATCAGGGTTAATTTGCCAATTAGGGTTAAAGGGCTAATCCCGAAAATTAGGGTTATCACCATTAGGGTTTAATTACACTAGGGTTATATCCAATTAGGGTTGGTTAACTTAGGGTTAGGTAGGGTATCTGCCCATTCCCCACTGAGATTATTGTTAGGGTAAGGGGTGGGTAGAGGATAGATCTCCTCCCCCCCATCCCCGAAGATAAACTGTAGCTGTATGGTAAGTTTATTGGCACCCCCGTCTCATAAATGGCATCCGCCCTTAGGTAATTTTTTTGGCACCCCCCATCCTAACATCCCGTCACACTCCAAAAGGACTTAAAGGAACAGTATGGCCTGGTGGGAGGGTGACCCTGGCCTCCCCCTGCCTGCAGCAAATTTCGACACTTCTGTGTTTTCTTCAGGCGTGGCTTGCTATTTAAAAAAGACTTGGAGCTCGTACACATTATTTTTCTTAACTGTATTCCACTCTGTAAAAATTAATTTTCCACAAACTCGGTGGTTTTAGCGAAATAATTATGAAATTTGCATTTTAATGAAGAATTATGTTGTTGAACTGCTTTGATTATGAATAATGCACATTCAATTGTTGACCCCCACACTATTCATAGGATGACAATGTAATTTTTAATGTTTTTATTCTACTTATAGCTATACACCAATGGTGTTTTAAATCAAAATTCAACCCAAATTTAATATAATTTAGATGAAATTTAGATGAAAGCCTCCACATTCTTTCCCTTTCGGGCTTGGGCCCCTTCCGGGGCAGAAAATTGGGTGACCAAGGGCATAGGAGAGTGGCGGTGAGGAGAGTGAGTACACCAGCAGATGCGGAATTCCACCCCGAATCCAATGGTCTTGGTTTCATGTCGATCGGATGCGCCGT
>JAVGVS010000233.1:535000-704318 GCA_032718565.1 Distichodus sexfasciatus | reverse complement strand
ATCTATCTATCTATCTATCTATCTATCTATCTATCTATCTATCTATCTATCTCTGTGTGTGATCTATTCGATATTTTTCGATATCACATTAATATTAATTCTCTCTCTCTCGCTCTCTCTCTCTCTCTCTCTCTCTCTCTCTCTTTCTGTGTTCTATTCGATATTTTTCGACATTATTTTCTATCTATCTATCTATCTATCTATCTGTCTGTCTGTCTGTCTGTCTGTCTCTTTCTCTGTGTGTGATCTATTCGATATTTTTCGATATCACATTAATATCTATCTATCTATCTATCTATCTATCTATCTATCTATCTATCTATCTATCTATCTATCTATCTATCTATCTATGTGTGATCTATTTGATATTTTTCGATATCACATTAATATTAATTCTCTCTCTCTCTCTCTCTATGAAACACTTACTTATTCCACCTGGATTTGTTAAACAAGAAAAGTAAGTAAAATAATACATGCAATAGATTGTATTTGCCGTGGTTTTTGCCCAGCAATATAATATAATATACATATATGTGATTAATGGACAGTTATTCGATTTCTTCCGATATCACAATGATATCTTATTGCTATTGCTATGACACAAGTTTGATTAATTCCAATTCAGGAATCAATATGAAACAATATTATATGCTGATTTAACACCATTCCCTCAATTCATATCATTAAGTAATGCAACTAATACATATTTTATTTTTATTTCTGAGCTATATGGCCCACGGCAGCCTGAGTTACCATAATTATAATTAAATAAAACCAGATGACATCTCCATGCTTGCTTGGCAAGTAATGTTACAATATGTATGATGTCTGATCAACGTTTTTATTTTGATCATTGAATCGATGTATTGATGTTGATTGACAGATCCTTGCACCCCTAAATGGAAGTGATTGTGTTAAATCAGAACGATACTGATCGCTTATAAATTGTAATCGTAGCCAACTTTATGATATCAGCAGAGGTCATAAATCGTTGTCCACTGAACCGATATAATAATGTATATTGTAAACTTGTTATTTACACTCCTAGTGTTTATGCACAATTTGCCCGCCACCTTCTATCCATTATTGGCCCGTTTCTGACACTAGGACCACTGAACCTGAAAATTATTCTGGAAGCTTCACTCTCTCAACCCAGGAGTGACACTGGCATAGAGGTGACATGATAGCAAATGTCACCACAACAAGATTGCACCATCCACAGCAGCACTCTTGGAAAAATATATAGGGTTGGCCAAAATGTGAAGTGCAACCCCTACTATACTGTTATAAAAGGTCAATAAGTCATCTTAACAACTTAACTTCTTTCATTTACTTCAGCTTAAAACTTTAGCTTAAAGTTCTAAGAGAAACACCTCATTGGAATTACTTAAAAAGTTAAATCTAGACTAAAAATAATGACTTACTAGCAGTGACAGATTCCAGCATCACTCCTTTACCTTACATTTTTGGGTTACCTCTATAGTCAGTGGTGTTGAAATTCCTCACATTGTAGGTTCCTGCTTGAGGAAAGCTCATGGTTATTGTTACACTAAGGCACGGAACTTCAAACAGCTCTTTGTCTGACTTTACAATTCATGAAAACCGGTTCATACCTGGAAATCGAAATGCCAGTCACGAAGCGCAATCGGTTTGGCTGATGAAATCTGGAGATAGGAGTGTGGAAATGGTGGGAGCGGTAGCAGTTAGTATGCTGCCTTGCTAAGGATGATACTGCACTTCTTGTGTAAGTTGTGGAAGGTAAGTGTGCTACTCTGGCGGGATTTGCTGCTATAAGGTCACTTCCTAGGACATAAAACAAAATGTCATATTTGTATTGATCTTTTTTCCATTCAGGTATTACGAATAGACAATGCAGAGCTCCTGAGTATTGATGTTTTTGAGTTGATCATCAATACCTCATCCTATAGAGATGCTACATTGTTAAAATGAGTATCAATAGGTTATGAAAACATACTTCTGTCATTTGCTCCAACATAAATCCATAATTTAGGCGAATCAACTAAATAGCTTAAGTCATTTTAACCAACTAATGACACCTAACAGTGGGGCAGTTGGTAGCGTAATGGTTAACGGTGATCGGAGGGTCGCTGGTTCGAATCCCAGGACTGGTACAGGTAAGGTAAAGGTACTGTGAGCAAGGTACTGTCCCCAAGCACTACTTCCTGGGTGCTGCCCATGTTAGCTGCCCACTGCTCCTTCACGGATGGGTCAAATGCAGAAGTCATATTTTGTAGTGTGTTCACAATGACAAATAATCACTCACACACCCCCAAGCACAGTTCACAGAAAATTTGAAGATGCGAGATTATCATTAAACTGTTGCCTGATTCAATGACTGCCTTTAAATCTACACTGTGAAAATGACTTGAGCAATTAATTATGTTAACGTACTGGTGTATCTGCATGGTGTGTCTCCTGTGTGTTCCCGTCTATAGACTGAATTTGAGTTTAGAAATGTGTGGAAGATTCACTGTGATAGTTTTCTTGCTGGATTTCCCTCCCTCTTTCCCTCAGCAGCACATCACACCTGCCAAAAGCAGCCACAAAGCTGCACACACAACATGGCAGCTGTTAAGAACATTTCCCCGAGGTAAAGTTCAGCCGTCCAACAATCCCTCGCTGCCTTTTGGCACCTCCCTAACATTTGCTCCCAACTCGCTCCACCAAATTATGAAATGTACATGATTTTCTGTTGATCATAAACTTGGACTACCATTGTTTTTAGATTTTAAGTGTCTATTTGTGTGTGTGTGTGTGTTTCGTGGCTGTCTTGGCGAGATTAAAAAATACATGGCTGGACTATAAAGATGTCTTTACCATATCTGTGTTGCATGAAATCTTCAGATATAGCCAAGTGATTTGAACAAAAATACCTTTTTGAGTGTATTATAATTATTGAAAATTACACTAAAAGCCAATAATTCTACCAAAGGAAAACACATTTTTATGGTTTTCATAGCAGAGGCTCTCCATTTCTGACTATATCTGTGGAAATGGTTCTAACTGTTATCCATTCAAAGCCTAGACAAAAATCAATGCGAAAAAAAAATCAATGCTTCTCTGTCCAATTTAGACACACCGATCAGAGTATTCTGGTCAGTGATCCTGGCAGTCCATAACTAAATAGTCATAAGCAGGGAATTGCGATGAAAGGAAAAGCCCCAACACAATGGCCAAAGCTGGTGTGACTGACTTTGAGGGTTATAATAGAAACTAATCTCCTGTCTGAGTTCAACCAGAGTTTGATTTTACCAACACTGCTGAAAATCACTCAACATTTAGACAAACCAGTTGGAGCTTTTCTTGATACGGTGAAGAATACAGACAAGGGAATATGCTCAGAAATATATCTCAAGATTTGGTTAACTTTGGTAATAGGGTTGTGCAAAAAAAATCAAATCGCGATTCTTTCTCTGTCGGTTCAATATCGATTCATGCATTCCAAAAAATCGATTCATATTTTTAAACTAACATAACGGCACTAGTTTAATATATTATTTTTTTATGCTTTGTGTATAATTTTAAGATAGCATCTACCTTTGTTATATTCTGATTGACTGCATACGTCTAAAGGACATAATGGCTTTAAAGGAGTTTTGCTGCCACGTTTTGCTCACGGAGAGTGGGCTGATGGGAAGCACCGTCCCAAATCCACCGGAGCGATGCAGAGTAAGAGCTTATGGCGTTCTGGAGGCTTTTACCAGATTACAAAGAGGAGGGAACTGTTAATCAAATCAAATGTGACAGCTTGCCAGAATTCACACAAATACAGAAGATTAACTCTGTGTGCTCAGAAACTAATAGAACTTGTGCTGGGATTTGCTTTCTGATATTAAAGAATTATGAACTCTGAGGTTATATTAACCAGTCCCTCCAGGATTTCGTGGGCCGTTTTTTGAGATAGTTGAGGCCTAAAATGCCTGATTTTGCTACGGCTTTTCTAAAAAAAAAAATTGTGATGAACGTTGTGGTGTTTTTTGGCCTTTTGTTGCAATAAAGTTGTGGGAACGAGTCAAAGTTGCAGTAAAATGTGCAATTTTGCTTCCCTTTACAATGATTATTTAACATTGAATTATCAAGAGAACAAAACCACTATTATTTTTATTAACCATTAATCATTTAGTTATTTTTGAAGGTAAACTGAGGCATTTTTATCACACACGTTTCCTGTTTCTTCTAAACGTAGCAAGGAAGTGAGTTTGCTGACGTATAGCTCTGCGTTTAGCGGGAAATTGCAATGATTGGTCAAAAACTGTGAAAAAAAGTTGTGTTAATTGGTTAAAAATGCACGCTAGTAATGAATTTGTGGGGATTGGCTGAATTGGCATTAATAGCTGCGATCACAACATCACGAAATCCCGGAGGGTCTGATTAACGGTAGACGCTCATTTATGTTTATTCAGTTTATTTCCAGGTCTATTGGTGTGTTATTTCCAGGTGATCAGATGTGTAAAGACCTTGAAACCCCTACATACATTAAAAAGTACAGATTTCTTTCAAAGACTGTAGTCTACAGATGCATTTCCACAAGAAAACACCAATGTGATTGCTCGGGTTTTGTAGCTGTGACATGAAAACTGGCCGAGTAGAAAGACTTTGATTAAAATGCATTGAAGTGAATGTGGAAAGAACGAGGGATGAGAAGCAAGAAAAAGACGAGTTGTGTTGACTGTCGTGTGACAACAGGTGAAAAAAAGCTTTTGAGTCCTAAATCCCGTGTATTCTTAGCGGGAGAAAACGAATGGGTTCCTATGGGAAAAATAAACGACAGGTAAAAATGATGAAAAAGACGAGTGCGGGTCACGACGGTTACAGATATGCGAAGAGGCCCACGGACCCTCGAATCACATAGAATTTAGAACGTGCAGTAAAGCATCAAAATTTGACCTGCATTTTAGTCTATAGAGAAAAATTGTATATGCATTTTAATTGAATTCATTTATTTCAGTTGAATCCGGACCGCTGAATCCCAGCCGGGGTCGCAGGTGGGACCGGAGGCCATCCCGGAAACCATGGGCACAAGGCCGGGACCAAACCTGGGCAGGCACCACAACAAGTTTCCTCTGGTAAAAGTATGGAGTATATATATTCCACTTTTGCCCAGACACTTACGCTGCACCCACTCCTCCTTCCTCTGTCTAAAAACACGAAACCGCAGCTGTTTTAGCGCGTGTTCCCTATGTTCCGTTTGATCCGCGGGGATTTGGGTGTCTCTACGGCACGATAAGAAGCGGATGGCGTTAGGACACATTCGATTGCTTTTTCCTCCATACCTGAGCTGACAGTTTGCCTCGGGGTAATTATGAGAAACTGTCAAAACATTGCTAAAAAATGGTGTAGGTTAACTTTCTGCTCAGAGTCCTGACAGCACAGAACCTCACGGATCGGGTCACGAATGTCACCAGAAACATGGGTTAAGAGAAGAAAAGACAAATTCCAGAGCTGTAAGACTCTCTTTCATATGAATAGCGTGTGCTGTTTATTGATAAAGTGTCTATATATTACAAACACAGTTAATGGTTAGTTTGATTCTATTATGAAGCTCTAATTCTAGACCTTGGCTACATCATTAATAATATTTATAAATAACAATAATATTTAATACTTTTTAAACATAATTATAATTGCTGAATACAAGAAGATAATTAAGTGAAATGAGAATGTTTTGTGTTGCCAAGCTTTTATTTATTCCCTTTTCAATTCCATTCTGGTTGCTGGTTCAGCACTTTACTCAAAATAATGCAAGATGCAACCTGTTCAATAAATAGTGCTTATATTCACACACACAGTTCCTCAACAGCCGTCTCTGATCTCAGCTTTTTATTTTTGCTGAATCTCTAAAACAAAAAAAATCTGTTGCATGCCTGGTGTATATATTGACTTTTCAGTCCCCACACCTTTCTGTATATTAAGTGCATGACAGTTTTGCATAACCAAACAATAAAATATTGTGTGTCAAATGTCAAGTCAAGTTTTTATTATTACAA
Organism: Distichodus sexfasciatus; assembly: GCA_032718565.1. Classification (NCBI taxonomy): domain Eukaryota; kingdom Metazoa; phylum Chordata; class Actinopteri; order Characiformes; family Distichodontidae; genus Distichodus; species Distichodus sexfasciatus. The sequence goes on along the minus strand of JAVGVS010000233.1, from coordinate 698,310 downwards.
AACACAAAACAGTTACTGCCACATAATGCACACAGCCAAGATCTGCACTTATTGAATTAACACCTGTGCTGTTGTAATGACGCCTGCAACACTCAATAAAACTCCATCCGGCAATAAATTGACGCGTTAAGTTAATTATCAGTGCATCGTCGGTTCAGATGTTTATCACAAGAGCACAAAAAGTGTGTTCTTTTTCTTAGTGGTGCGACTTGGGAAGTGATGGTTAAAGTGACGGTTACTCGCAGAAGATGTTTAAAATACAAAAGTCATAGAAAGTGAAAAGTAACCTTAATATCAGGGAACGGAAGTAAAATTTTCATTGTATTGCTCAAAAAATTAAAAAACAAAACAAAGCAAAAAATGATTAAAAAACTTTAAATCTTACTGGTAGGGAACAAAATGAAACTATTAATTTTTTATGACCTAAAATATATATATATAGACAAATAGACAAATATATACAATCCCAACCGGGTTCGCAGTGGGGACTGAAGCCTATCCTGGGAATTTATGGGCACAAGAAAGGAAACCAACCCTGGGCAGGTGCCAACACACCACAGGGCACACACACTTACACACACAATCACACTCCCAGTCACACCGTACCTGGTCAAATCTACATGATTTATACGTATATTAAAATGATTATTTTTCCTTGCACACTACAGCACACCACACAGTGCACCGCCGTGAAATATGACCTCTCCATTTGTCCCAACCATTGATAATTAGTGAGCTTTTTTGGCAGCACCCGGGGAGTAGTGCATGGGCCATCCTCATGAGTAGCTCAGTGGTACCTTTACTGGTCCGGGACTTGAACCGGTGACCTCCCGACCACAGGACCAACTCCCTAACTATTACGCTACCCCACTGTCCTGCGTTGATGGGCATGTGCTCTTCGGATTTTGGATATTGGTTTAAATGCGAAAAACAAACAAACGATGTACAGAAATGTATCGCATTACTTGTGCGTTTGCAGTGTTCATGTGATGTGAAATATAGTGACTGTTTAAAGTGAGATTTTATCTTTTTAACTAAAAGAATTCCGAAATAACCTATGAAAATAATCCCCCAAAAATCTTTGAAAATAATCTAAAGGGGCATGTGACCGGTTTCTTCAGATGCTTGCTTTCTTTTGATCACGTTTGAAGTTAAGAAACATGCCCAAATATTCTATTTCTAAAAGTCTGGAGATGATGTTATCTGCTAAATCGCTAGCTGCCATCTTAAAAGGGAATTCAGATGAAGAGACGAAAGCGCTGAATATCCTTTTCTTTTTCGCACACACACACACACACACCTACCGATAGCTGCTAGAGAACTCTTAAATGAGCTTTTCTCACACTCTTCAGGTAGCTGTCAATCCTGCGTATAAATTCAGACTATACATAGCACTTCACACCGTCTGACGATCAGCCAATGCATTGGAATATGTTTTCTTGACGCTTGAAATGCCAGTATTCTCTCACCCTCGTCTTTTCTGCTTCTTCTTCCCATAATCATTTGTATGAGAGCTGTCTGTCTCTCTGTCACTTCACATGCTCGACCCATTGCATCAACTTGAGAGCTGCGTTCATCATCCAAAACACTTTCTTGGAGTTGCAGAAGGCTGACAGTCGACATGGAAGTCAAAAAGAAGTTGTAGAAATAAGTAGGATTCTTACTCAGATCAATATTGCACTCCTGTTGATGTGGATTTCCTTCTCATTTCATTCATTCATTCGTAAATTTTCCGAACCGCTGCAATCCGAACTGGGGTCGCGGGGGGAACGGAGCCTATCCCGGCAACTTTCGGCCGCGAGGCGGGGGACCAGCCCTGGGCAGGCGCCAACACACCGCAGGGCACACACACGGTCACACGGTTCCTTCTCATTTCTTACTCTATTTCTTCATCTGGAGTATGATCGAGTAGAACCTTTTCACAGGATTTACTATCGATCCTTTATGATGATTTTGGGGAGACTCAAAAATATAAATGACAACGACAACACATCGAGCTGTTCCAGACAGATTGGCCTCGTTCACCAACAATTAGATTTTTCCTTAAATTTCTTCTTAAGAAAGTTTAAATAGTATAGTATTATACATCTGAAGAACTGAAGAAAACCCAATAAGGTCATTTTCGGGGCAGGTGGTAGAAGGTGGGCAGAGGTTTGCTGGTTTGAGTCCTGGAGAGTCCCGTAAAGGTACCACTAAGGTACTGCTCCTCGGGGTGGCTGCCCTTCAGCTCCCCACTGCTCCTTCATGGATGGGTCAAATGCAGACGTCAAATTTTATTGTGTTGCGCGGTTTGCTGTGCTGTGGTGTGTTCACAAATGACAAAATAATCACTCACTTTTTTTACTCAACGGACACATAAATTTTGAAACCTTTTTTCGGAAGAGGAGCTCTTGTTTAAACACTGTGCCTCATTCACCAACCCTTTTAAGAAAGAAATTAGTTCTTAAAACCCACTGACGCACGTTTCCCAAAGATTCTGACATTCGCCAATGTTTTCTTCACTGAGATTTTTTAACAGAATCCTGCAAACTGTGAAGAGCACAAATGTTACTGCATGCCTGTTTGTACAAAACATTAGCTTAGATTTTCTTCAGTTCTTCTGTATCATTTAAATTTCTTAGCAAGTTAACTGTCTTGACTATTATAAGAACAAATTTTAAGAGATTGGTGAAAATATTGGTGCATGAGGCCAAACGTTTTTAACTGAACATCACTCTATGTACAGTAGGAAAAAAAGGACTTACAAGAAAAAGATTAATATTGGTGAATCAAGCCTATTCATCTGCAAACTTCACAATTTGGGATAAAAAATTAAGTAAGAGCAGAAAAAACATTTTGACGTTTGACGAGCGGTCAGGAAAAATTTAAGGACATATCACTGGTTATTGAGCAGTAATTTCACATAAAGTCAAAAATCGAAATTTTGCTTTTTTAAAGACTGTATCACAAGCCATGAAGTTCCATAAAGTGATTTTTTAAAATCTTGTACTCAAAGTTATATATCTTGTGCCCACAAGACTGGTCAGATTCGAGTTACATTATGAGGAGAAGACAGTCTTAGTTTATGCTTTGCAATAGTGAATGCTGAAGAGTTTCGGTTGTCCAGTACAATATTTAAGCAATAAAAATGTGAGGTTTCTGTTGTAACCTGCTTGCCTGAAGACTGTGAAGAGTAATATAGATAAGAATATTGCGATATTTTGTTCATTATAAGCTGTCTGGATAAATTTACAGTCTTCAGACACACATGAAACTTTGCAGGAAATTATCTTGTGCGCACAAGATAAGAATGGTCTAGGTTCAAGATTTAAAAAAAACACTTTATGGGACTTCAGGGGCTGCATAGTATCACTAAAAATCACACCCCAGATTCATAGAACTTTTAGGAGGGTTTTCTAAGGTGTCTACGGAGCTTGGCGTCAGTTCATCAAACATTCTCTCCCAGCAGGTTTCTCTCACAGACCCGAGTCGTGCTGCAAGACACCTGATGATCAGAGAGATGTACACACAAGCAGCAGCTCAAAGACTCCCAAATTACAGTCGAGTCTCTACCACTCTCCTTCTTCGCTTGTAGTATTTTGTGGGTTTTCTTTTTTTCTTTTTTTATTATTTCTTTCATGCTGTGCTCATGCAGCTGGTGGCCCAATTTTGCAGAGAAAGAGTGAGAGAAAATTGAGAGAGAGAGAGAGTGTTGGAGGAAACATCAAGACCTTCAGTGTGTCACCCTTAATTAAAAATGGATTAATCAAAACCAAAAAGGGGGGAGGACATAGAAAAAGTGGAAATTTTCAATTCATCACACTCGTCTGTCTGATAAGTAATTATGTAACAGCTCTCTCTTTCACCCAGAAGTCCAAGACGCCATAGAGTAGGAATAAGACTGAGAGCAACGAAGAACGTTCTTCTATGAGAAGAAAAGTGGAAAAATTAGCCCAAAAAATGTTATTTCACCACACAGCACAAAAACAGGCTGTCTGAAATAGGCCTGCCAATATGCAATATTAAATACACAGTTTTCAAAAAGCAGAGAAGAGCATCTTTATGAAGTCAAAATGAAATGAAAGGAGAACTTTGCATCATTAAGCATGTTTTTAGAGTTTCATGGTTTTGTATCATTCAAATGCAAAATCATTAAATCATTGTATTTAATTATTTATCTTAAGGTGTACTCTAAACAAAAATATGTTTTTGAATTTTTTGAATATGGTTTTGAATTTTTTCTGCTTTTTTAAATTGGTTAAGTTCAGTGTTAAGGCACAGTTCATCTGGAAACTTGAATTTTCTAACGCAAATTAGTCAAGTAAGTAAGTTCGAGCCAAACTTGTTCATAAAATAAATTGTGTTAAAATGTTAACATATTAAAAATATTTTAAATGAGGGTGATGCAGAACTTGGAGGAATGATAATGATATGGAGGGGAAGAGAAAATGACAAAATTATCACCTGATATCACACTAAATAAGCAATTTTCACGTTTTATGCTGTCTAGTAGCTACTGGTCAAATTCATGCATTAAAATTGTAATACATTAATATTTTTTAACGCACATTTATTATATAAACAAGTTTGTCGTGAACGTACACTTTCTTGCCATTTCTTAGCATGCATTTCTTTATGTCAGTACTACACTGTTTTTGTTTAATCTAGAATGTAAGGATTTTAATCTTGCGAATAATCACTATTAATCGTTATGATTAACGTGATCGTTTTGTGATGAAGAACTTGTAGGCCCTATAATAGGAGGGAAGTGGTGTCAAATAATCAAATAAAGTGTTATTTCATCACTCGAGGGGTTTGTTTTTACCACGTTCTCAGAAACACCGAAAATATCTGACTTTTTAACAGAACGGTGCCAAAGTGCAGGATCTTACGCAACGCTATTTGTTGCTGGTCACAGTGCATTTTTTATGCCTGGAAAATATATTTTTTATACCAGTATTTTAACAAAAGTGCTTGAGGATAAGCCTGGCAACGGATCTGGTGCATCTTCACACGTCGGCTCCCACACAGCGGTTTAGAGAGCAGTGCATCGTGGGAGTGGGCGAATCGGCTGCCAGATCACGCAGGAAGAGCTTAAAATTTCATTGTGAAAGTCAGGTTCATACGAGTGAAGGGAACTGGAACACAGACGTGAGAGCTTTATATTTTTGGAACCGGTACCAAGTAGGTGGTGGTCAAGTGGTTAGGATACGCGCCTCTGGACCAAGAGGTCGTGGGTTCGAATCTTACCTCCAGCACTGCCATCATTGGGTCTCTGAGCAAGACCCTTAACCCCAAGTTGCTCCTGGGAAACTGTCCCCAAAACAATAATAATAAAAAATACCATCAACATAAAGCGTAGCCTGACATTTAGGGTGTTCGTCCCGCGATCGGAAGGTCGCAGATTCGAATCCCAGGACCGGTAAAGGTACCACTGAGGTACTCAAGAGCAAGGTAGCGTCTTCAAGCACTGCTTCCTGGGTGCTGCCTATGTAAGCTGCACACTGCTCCTTCACAGATGGATCGAATATAGAGGTCAGATTTGGGCTACGTTCACACTGCCATGCTGAAGTGACTCAAATCGGATTTTTTGCCTTAATGTGACACAGATCTGATCTTTTCAGGGCTGATCTTTTCAAATCAGATTTGTGTCACTTTCATATGTGGTACTAAATCGCATACGTATCCGATTCGCGGCCATGCGACCTGAAGGTGAACGCTCAGATCGGAATTCATGTGACTTTTTGCTTATACGCATGCACTGACATCATCAGCCGGCACCGGCAGCACGGGAAGGTAAAAATGGAGGAGAGCTGCGATAACAGAAAATGCTAGCCGCCTGACTTTTTTCTCCTTTTCGACCTGCTCATGTGCAGCTGATTCACTGTTTGTCGTCCTCCAGAGCAAAGTGCGATACATGTGTGAGCTACTAACGCCTCCATTTTTAATGCCATGAGTCGTCCCACAGATATGACGTTTTTTGTTGGTGGTGACGCAGTTGCCCCGTGTAAAAACGTATAAATGTGCGCACACGTGATGTTTCGGAGGACCGATGCGTTCAGATTACAGTCAGATACAGGTCACTTGTAGTTATGAATGTGAACCGTCAAGACAGACAAATCCCATCTGAGCAAAAAATTTGAACGATGTGGCTAGCAGTGTGAACGTAGCCTTGGTTGTGGTGCACTGTGGTGTGCTGTGGTGTGGTGTGTTCACAATTCATATGCAATGATCAGGGTTGCAGAAGGTATGTTTAAATGGTAGCTTCTCAAGCTACAAGAAAATTGCAGTTAAGTAGCTACAACCAAGCTTCTATTTTAATATAAGAGTTAACTACACTACAAGCTCCGTGCTATTACATCCAGTAGTACTTCAAAATTGATCTGAAACATCATGATATGTGTAATGTAATGATTACGTAAGGTCAAACCACAATAAGGTTTCACTGACGTTTTGGAGGTAGAGAGTGTTTAGGTTTTTTGCTTTGCTAAGTCGCACTCAAATGTGTAAGTCCTGTCACTTTCACCTTTCGGACTGATCCATTTTCATAAATACAGCCACAGATTTTAGCTTCCATCTTTGCCAAGGTGGACTCCATCCTTCGACTCCATCTCACAGCTGCCAAGAGTGCACTGTGATGTAAAGAGCATGCTTGGATACGGCAGCCTTCCGGGTGCCACGTCTGCCGTTAAAACACCTCATCAGAAACATGTGGAAGCTAAAAATAGTCAACTTTGCAAAGAGGGAAAATAATAGTATTTTGTTGGTATGCTGCATCCATAATAATTAATACATATTGTTGAAACTGGGCTGGTTCTATTCGCTGCCGTTGACTTATATCTATTCCATTGATTTTGGCCATGCATCAGTACTTGGGCTGGGCAATATCACCTCAAATCAATATCATGATTAATTGAACATTTTACCTAAATTACAATTAATGAATAGTTATTTTGTATTTTGATTTTTTTTTGTCCTCCCAGGTTTCTGATGAATAGAAAAAGATCACAGCTTTGATCTGTGATTGTAAAATAAGTGAAAGAAACACAACCAGATGTAGTGACAGACAGGACGGGGCAAAAGCATGTGACAATGGCAAGTTTTAAAGAAAGTGAGTGATTATTTAAGAAAACAAAACATAAACACACACTGGGGAAAGTATTAACAGAATTGTAAAAAATCATCAAGGACAAGATTACGTCAGTTAGATGTTCTTAATATTGGTTTTGATTCATTTTAAATTAATTGCCCAGCACTATCAGTGACTCAGTTGTTCCATTAATTAATGCCCTGTAGTTATTAAGAGTTATAATTAAAACATTCACGTCAAAAGGAAGATGCATACAATTTTCAAGAGATCGGCAGACGTAATCCAAGCATGAGGCCTAAAGGACGCTCGCAGTGCTCTTCACAATTGAGAGCGACAAAATCCATTTATTACATTTCTCTAGTTACGTGCCAGGTGGAAAGCAAACAGGAAACGCAACACACAACCTTTCCGAAAAAACCTGGTTAAGTGCAGTTAGAGAGTCTTTCCCCAACTCTCTCAGCTTTTAGAGCAAACGCCATTTGTGCCACTTCAAGTAATTAGGAGAGAAGCGTATACACTCTGCTTTTATTTCGCTTTGTGATAAGCTGATCAAAGTGGGCTTAAGATCGTCCTTGAGACGAGAGCCGGGACGTGTCATGCCTCTAAAAAAATACAGAGACCAACTCATAACTAATTTGCTAATCTTCTGAGAATCGCTCCATGTTTTCTTCATCCTTAAAATCAGAATGAATCTTTTACCTTCAACTGGAAATATTGGGTGTGAAATTTGTGTTTTTACATCAATCCTTTAATATAGGATTGACTCCTACTCCTTTAATATAGTAGTTAGCTACAACACAAGTTGAAAAAAATCATCTAGGCTGTTTCATCCAGTAACAATTGATATTTGTTCTGTAGTATACTCTTAAATTATTTTTTAAGTGTGAAACAGTATGTTAAAAGTAATATGAAAATCTATATTTTGTCGGTTTTGGTCAATTTTCAATTAATTGCCAAACGCTTCCTTAAAATCCTTTGTGGAAAGAAGGATGGACTTGCGCTTTGAGTTTTTTCTTAGGCAGAGCAAATTCTTTAAGAGAAGGTCATGCGGTGTTCGGAGAGGCCAGAAGTGAATGTTATTTTCCCTCACTCTTTTCCTGAGTGTGACTCTCAGTGTGTTTTGGGGGTGGAGGGGGCAGTGATGGTGGTCAGGAGAGATGGATGAAAGGCAAAATTCCAGTGTGGAAGCTTTGCAGAGCTGCAGTGCTACACTATTATAGATGAGTTAGGTGACTCGGTGTCAAGCTCAAGAAATTCTGGTCAAGACAGTGGAGAACAGCGTTGGGACCCATAGTATATATATACTTCAATCATTATTATAAGATATGCACCATTTCATTCATGAATAAATAAAGTCATTATTACAACTATGAGGCCTAAAAAAATAATAATAATAATGGTTCATTAATCATATTAGAGATAAAATCTTCAATTAATTATAATATATATATATATATATATATATATATATATATATATATATATATATATATATATATATATATATATATATATATATATATATAAAATATAGAAAAATTTCTTGGTATATTGTCATATTTAAAATTTGTATGTATATATATATATATATATATATACATGCTCAACTCATTTTAAAGAACATGCAAATTTGTGTAAATATTTTTGTCAGTGAATTTGCTTGTTCTAATTCTTACAACATATTGCTTAAAGATTTGAGATTATATCAACCTTGGCCCAAGGTTTACTGGTAATTAATACATTAGTTTTTATTAGATGGCTGACTTTTCTGTCTTTTGTCTAATTAAAACAAAATTAGAAGAATAACTGAGAATAAAGGTTTTCATTAGTGCTGTAAAAGTGCAGGGGTTTCATGTTGCTTATACATGACAGTGAACCCATTTATATTATATTAACCCATTTCCTTACTAGATTATTTGATGAACATGCTGACATGAAGGTGAAGAAATAATGTTAAAAAATATTTGAAATACATTGGGATCTCTCTGCAACCGTATATATGCTTTATGGATTTTAATCTGTACCGCCTTTAGTTAGTTCATATACCGAAAACTTCTAATTCAAGGTCAGATGCAGGTCAGGTTATGATGCAAGTTCATATCTCTTATCATTTGTATCATATCATTAGAGTCCGTGTTTTTAGTTTTTCTACTGGCACTGATTTTATTTTATTTTTTAAATCAAGATTAATATACAGCTGAGATTAAGCAAAACCCAGAGCTCTTGTATGTTGTTTTCTTTTACGCTCACAACAAAAATAGGCTTTCGCTTGTGTGTTCCTGGAGATTCTTCTGTGCACTTGTTTGCAAGAAAGGGGTGAAAACAGTAGATCACGTCAGGCACTTTAGGTGCGAACCGTTGTCCTGTTGACACTTAATTAGCAGCACATTGAAAAACACATCCATGTGGAATTATTGATCCAGTCATTTGTGCTGCGTTATGGGAAAGGTTAAACTTATTGGCTTATCGAACTTCAAATACAATGCTGAGCTGTGAAATGCCACGTTCCTCGAAAGCCAACTTTATTTGGCAGGTTTGATTTCACAATTATTCACAGCAGCAGACGTTTCTGAAATAGATGTAAAAACATGTTTTGCATGCTCACCTGACACATATCACATAACATAATTTAGTGGAATAAACTTGGTTGATGTCGAAACAATAGCCCAGAGTTGGGGAAGTTACTTTTGAACGTTCACTTTTTAAATCTACAATGATGATTTACAGCTAAGCTACTGCTTTAATACAGTTGTTAGCTACTAGGGCTGCATAAAATGACTATTTTGGCAGTCGACTACTCTGTTGACTGGTGTTTGGGGGTGGGTTTTTTGTTTTGTTTTGTTTTGTTTTGGATTAGTCAGTTATTATTTCTGTCACGCCCTGTTGTCCAATCGCTGCTTTAACATCACATAAGTTCCTGTAACAAAATAATGACCCATAAAACACGAATAAATAAATAGCTTAATTAAATGTATTTGTAACATTAGTACATGTAATCACAATAATAATCACAGCTGAATACAAATTAAAGTGCAATCGATCTTTTAAACTACAATATTAATGCTCAAACGATTAACATAAAATAGCGGGAGGCTTCCAAAAAAGTCCAAAATCCAAAACTCCAGAGCAGTTTTGTGCGCGTGTGGCGAAAAGCAGCATCATTGTGAGCGCACGTATTTAATAACCTCCTTAACAACAAAGCAACGCGACATTAGAGACAATAATGTTTGATTTGGTTCTATATTGAGTAAACGTCAAATGATTCATGGTTCCTCAAAAGTTAAAATATCCGCGCCCCGCTTGTAACAGAAGAACTGTTACGTGTTAGGGATTTTGTTTCCACACGGTCAGTAAGAGAGGTAACACCAACGCTAGGCGGCGTCTGAGTCACTGTGCTGATGTACAACATGCGTTAATAAAGAGACATAAACTGCAGCAGAGCAGCACTGACACACGTTTTAATAAAGGAAATTAGAAGCTTGTGAAACAGGCCCATACTTTCAGAAGTTCCAGAATCACTCATAACCCAGTACAGAATGAGCTCAAGGCAGGCAATACTGCCCCCAGCAGGTCCTGTAGCGCAATGCAGTTTCTGTTGCATACGACGCGTCGTAAAATGTCGTAAATTTCGCATCAACGGCTTTTTCTAGTCGACGTCGTTGATTATGTCGACTAATCGTTGCAACCCTTTTAAGTGAGTTATAATTTTGTCATTGTGAACACAGCACAGCACACAGGGCACCCCGATGACATGTGACCCATCAGTGAGTAGCTTTTTGGCAGGGGAGCAGTACTTGGGGACAGCATCTTACTCATGAGTACCATAGTGGTAACTTTACCAGTCACTACACCAGTAGCTACACTACAAGCTACTGAGAGAAAGTAGCTAACTGCATCCTAGCTGTTTCATCCAGTAATACAAAAAGTTAGAGATATGTTATGGTGTGTTTTGTAAACCTCTCAGTGAGTGGACATGAAAGTAAAAGTGACTGATTATTTGACAGCACACAGTACACCGCAGTGGGCGGCTGACATGGACAGAGCCCGGAGAGCCAAGAGCAGTGCTTGGGGACAGTACCCAGGGATCCCAAGTCTCCCGGAAGTTCCAGGAGTCTCCCGCATATTGATAGCAAACAAGAACCTGCACGCGAGACAGTAGCGTGTGCATCGCGCCCTTGGGAGAACTGTGAATCGCGCACCTGATGGAATGAGAGAGTGAGAGAACGTGCGTATGTGTGGATCACTGCCATGCACCCCCCAACCCCAAGCACCAACGCCAACCCCGGGCAGGGGGGGCGGTCCTCCCTGAAATGAGTTTTTGCAGGTTGGGATGCCTGCAGTACCTTGCTCCTGCGTGCCTCAGTTCAAACCGGTAACCTTCCGATCACGGGGCAAACACCCTAACCGTTAGATTACCAACTGCGTATTTAGACGTGTGAAAATTATTGTAAAAGACTGTAATCACAAAGAAACGTGACTGTGCTTCTTAATTACAGGCAGACCAGGCTTGCGTTGGTTTTCTGCCTCGTGGAAGTTGCTAGTGTTGCGTAACGGTCGATGAGTCAGAAGCCCAAGGCTGGTGTTTAATTCCTCTCTGAGGCTGATCTCTCGCTGGATCTCTCAGCTGAAGTTGAAGCGTTCACACACATAACACACACTCTCTTTCGTATTACTATCTTCATGAGGGACTTCTTTTGACTCATACTGACTGACAATCTTACAGCAACACCTAACTCTAACGTTAACTGTAACCGAAAACATAACTCTTTATTTTTTTTAAATGAAACATGGAAGTTTTCTGTAAAAAATCATTTTCCCTCATTGGGGCCGGTGCACGCATAAAAAATCTGACCCCACAAAGCCATAAGAAGTGGACAAATCATAATTTAGAAAGCAGCCAAGTCCTTACAAACATGTACACACAAACACACGTACAAAAAATAGAGCAGGGTTACCTAACCTTTACTAAAACCAGCACTGTTAAGTACTGTTAAAACAATACAAATCCAATTTTTGAGGGACAGCCAGGTCCTCATAACCCCCTAAATACCTACGCACACCACACACAGACATGCTGCAGGTAGAGGCGCGTGAAGGCAGATTTTTTTTTTCCTCTCTCATATTTACTGCCGTTCTTTTCAGGCCGGATAGCAGCAAGGCCAGGATCCGACTCGGCCACGTTAAACTGCGTCAGCCAAGAGAATTCAGACATTGTGGCATTTCCGCCGGTGAGGTCATGGCTGTGAAAGAAGAAATGTTCTGTCCTTTGAATTGCCGACAAAAAACTAAGATGCTAAACTAAATGGGCGAAATTAAATTTTTAACAAACGAAGGAAGTAGCCACTCCGACGCATTCCTCAATTTGATGCAAAACTGATTTTAGACCGGATGGAGTGAAGTTTACTTATCCTGTGGGTCAATATATAGAATTACTTTTTATGAGATATTTTTGTCTGAATCCCAGACTTTCATCAGATGAGAACGACTACTTTTCAGTTCAGTCCATTTAGACATATTCATTTACGTAATACAGAAAGAGAGAATTTACATGTGCTTGATCGAAGGTTGTTGTATTGAGACAAGAACTGTCCAAAGTATTTTATTATATCACACATTTACCTCAATATTTGTGAGGTAAATACCTATATTGTATCCACAACTGTATAATTTTCTCATCGGGAAAGTACTCATTTGTGTTGTTAGGTTCTGTAATGATCTATTTTGGGGATCACTAATGAATGTTTTCTTTTAAAAGTCATCCATTTGAATACGATACCAAAAGTTCTTAAGTCTATAAAGAATTTTGCCAGTATTTGTAGCAAGTATAAAGAAAGTCAGTGATTATTTGTCATAGTGAACACAGCACAGTACACAGGGCACCACAATGAATTGTAACCTCCACATTTGACCCATCCGTCAAGGAGCAGTGGCCCGGGGTACCTCAGTGGTACCTTTACCGGTCCAGGACTTGAAGCAGCGACAATACGGTCACAAGGCCAACTCCCTAACTGCCTCGTGCTATTTCATCTGAAGAGTTACAACTGCAGAGAACGTTGAGGAGAAACTCAGATTCACATTCACTAATGCAGAGTTCCATTAGAAACCACAACAGCACTGTACACCATACGCAAGTGAGGTCAGAGCCTTGGCACAGATTACGGCAAACTTCAGTTCATCAGTGTCAATGAAGTGAATGGGATTAAGACGGAGAAGTGCTGAGCAGACAGAAATAAACCTGCGTCACTTCGGTGTCAGAAAGCAGCACATTTCAAATACATCATGTGCTCGGGGGAGATATTAAGCAGCTCCAGCCGAGAGATGATTATCATATTTCTGCATTAAGAGTTCCACCAAATATCGAATGTGACCCTAACAACCAGTTTTGGAGAGCTGATATTTTCTATCGTTGCATGTTACTCACTTAATATGTGCAAAAAATAAACTCATTCAACAAAAGTTCTAAAGAAACTAGAGAGGCATTTCCACAAGAAAATGCAAATGCGATTGCTCTCTTGCAGCGAGACTTGTAAGGTGGTTGCTAGATGGGTGCAAGGTTATTTTGATAGTTCCAGGTTGTTGCTAGGTGTTGCTATGGTGTTACTAAGGTGTTGCTAGATGTTGCTAGTTGGTTGTTGTGTGGTTGATGAGTGCGGGTCAAAATGGTGGTCATGAGTTGCTGGGTGATAAGGGCTGATGGTGAAAATCAGGTTTTGTGGCTGTGGCTGAGTAGGAAGACTTTGTCTAAAATGCATTGAAGTCAATGGGAAACAACGAGGGATAATAAAAGTAAGAAAATGACGAGTGCGGATCAAAACAGATTGAGATGTGTGTTCAGTGAGGTGGTCTGAGGTGGCATAAGAACCGCGTTGACTGTCGTTTGAAAACAGGCCGAGGGGCGCTTTCGAATCACAAATCCCATGTATTTTCGATGGGAGAAAATGAGTGGGTGTCTATTGGCTAAATAAATGACAGAAAAAAAGGAGTGCGGGTCATGGTGGTTACTGATATGCAAAGAGGCCCATGGGCCCTCGAATCACGTCGAATTTGGTGGCATCGTGAAAAACGGTGGTTACACAGTAAAGCAACGAAAATGACAACGAAAAGCCTTTGGACAAAAACAGCCCGAAAAATGGAGTGAACTCACGAACGAGTGCATGTATCGAAAAGGTGTTTGTAAGCGACTTACACCGCTATAGGCTGCACTTTTTACAGTTGGAACGAAGTTTCTAGCACAAAAACTGAAAGAGGAGCAGCGGTCAGAAAAAAAGTGTGTGGAATAAAAGTCGGATAACGATGTGTGTGTTCACCGCAGACGTGTGTGAATATGACCCTCCTTTAACCCGCGTCGTAGCAGAAATCCACACAAATTCATAACAAACCCTTCCGTATTCCATCGATATGTGATGTTAATCCAGAGATTAGAGAAGGGAATGACATCTGTAGCATATTACGACTGGAAACTGCAGAATAATTAAGGAGGAGGATGTGATATGGAGGTAAGACGCAGGTCGTTTGTGACACGCTCATTAGCTGGGATTGATCCGTGAACACAGATCTGTTTGCTTTTCCTGGCATTCGTCTGGACTCTTCAGCTTGTTTTTTCACGGCGAGACGAGCGGATCTCTCGCTGACCAGCGCTGGCTGTTGGTGCTAATTGCGAGGCGCAGTGGGATCAAAGCCAGTCCAAAAGTAATTATGAGACAACACAATGTAGCACAACAAACATGTCTGAGTGGATTAAAGCAGAGAAACGAGCTCTTATTCGACATTAGAACACAAAAACCTCAACACTGCTGCTCACTGAAGACATACTGACCACTCACACAGTCCAGATCGCACCAGTCGTGTATTACACCTCTCCTGACTCTCTCTCTCTCTCTCTCTCTCTCTCTCTCTCTCTCCTCTCTCCCCTCTCTTTCTCTGTCCATCTTCATTTTTTTCTTTCTTTTGTTCATTTATTCATTTTCTTTTCTTTCTTTCTTACTCGCTGTCTTTCTCTCTCCATCTCCCTTTTCTCTCTCTCTCTCTCTCTCTCTCTCTCACTCTCTCTCTCCTTCTTTCCCTTTTGTCCATCTCTCATTCTGCTCCTCTTTCTCTCGCTAGTTCACACTCTCTCTACCTCTCTCTTTCTCTGATCTTTTTATGTTTCTGTTTCTCTCTCTCTCTTTTCTGTCTCTAACACTCTCTTTCTCTAACTGTCTTTCTTTCTTTCTTTCTTTCTTCCTTTCTCACTATTTTTTATAGAATGTCCTCTCTTTTATAAAGTTCTTATAAACTATCCTTTAAAAGCCACAAAAATCTGCCAAATCTAAGTTCTGTTTTCAGAGGAATATCAGCTCCACAAATGTAAATTTAAATGTCTATAATTAGAAGTTTCCAATTCCAGCTTTAAATCTTATAAGACTCCACTGTGTTAGGCCTCGTTCACACAGACGTCTGAACCAGGCGTTTTTCTGGCGTTTGTGGCGCTGCATGCAACATTTTCTTGGCGTCAAAATCCCGACGAACGCGAGGAAAACGACGCTATTGCGAACACCAGTGAAACGCGTATGGCGTTCAGAGGGCGTTCGTTTCGAACGTCCGCGTGGATGAGGCCTTAATGTTATAATTACTTTCTTTACACTCGTGTTGGATTGAATACTCAAGTCATTTTTCTTACCAATACAAAATTTAGGCCACTCAGAACCAAAACACGTCCAACCCTGCCATGAAGCATCAACTTTTTCACACCATAACAGACCATGTCTTATTAACTAAATACACACGAAACAAGATAGAAATGAAATATAATGGCCCTGAGTGTTCCATTCTTGCATCCCACGCGTGTTTAATTAATCAACTATCGCCCGGACAGTTTAGTGAGCTCACGATGCTGATTACTTAATAGAAGCTTATTAGGGAGAGTCAGAGAAACACAACACCATCAATATGACATGTTTTCATTACGGCGCACTGAACCGAACCACAAGACTCTCCACTCAGACTTCCTAAGAAGGTTCCAGATACGGAAACACTTTCGTTATCATCTTTAAAGGTCACTCTGTCATTTTCTCAAACACGGCTAAAGCAGTCATTTAGGGTTTACTTAAAAACGTTAAGACATTTAATTAATATCATATTATACAACTGTAAAATTGATGAAAACACAGCAAGCCAGTGAACGAATCTCAAATAAGAAAACATTGCTGAAGGTCAGAATCAACTTGAGACTTGTATAAGTGGGTTTTAAGAACAAATTTCTTCTTAAGAACTGTTGGTGAAAGAGATCTCATGTAACTACAACTAAACGCAACCTGAAAACGTGAAAATCGTTCAAAATCGTTAACAAATAAATAAATATTTTTCAACATCAACAATTGAAGATTCCTTATTTGAATCTTTAGATTGAAAGAACAAAGCAAATGTGCAGACTTCAAAGCAAATTATATACATCACTTTGGATAGGGGCGTCTGCTTAAATGTTAATGTAAGTGTAAGGCCCTTTTTTTAGCCAAGGTTCGGAACTCGGGCCCTTGGCACTGTCTCTGGTTTCTCGCCCGGCCTGCTTCGGTGGCCCTCAGTAGGAGAGTGTTGGGGGTGAGGCGTGCATGCTGTAGTACACTAATGAGACATCACATGCCGCCTGAGGGGAGAAATTACACTGCCGGAGTGTACGGCATTTACTATAAATACGAGCCCACTTCCACGTCCTGCAGCCTGCGCTGGAGACAGAATCTTATTCTTCCTTCTTCCCAGAATCTGAGTCATCTTGGCTGCTGAGATCCCAAGAATAATACCTTGTTAAAGCCTTTTAAACGCTGTAATATAATAATGCGAATTAGCTTTTTTTTATGGAGGACAGGAATTGGCTTTTCTTCATTCTTCTGTTCAATGAATATAATTAGTGACTTTAATAATAGTAGATGCAGTGATGTGTAACCGATCTATGAGGTGTTAAAGCTACCTGTAAACAGGTGCACAGCCTCTTTAAATCAGACTAAATTATATAAATACCTCTGAGAATGCATCTAAAACAACCAAAAGCTTAAAGGGAAAATCCAGAGTATGTGTTGGTCGATATGTTTTTTCAGAGCCGATACCGATACTAATTATTATTACTAATAAATTTGGCCAAAAAACTATATTTTGAGCCTATGTATGTCTTCTGTAAAAATTAAAATTGATGTTAAAATTTAGGATATTAAATACAACACTTCATTCAAACAGCTGTTAGCGTATCTTTAATTTTGACAACTTTTCATGTTCATGTTTTTAACACAAATGTGACCCTCCACGGCAAAACCAGTCGCTTGTTGCAAATTTTGCAATTTAGTTATTATGTTTTCATGAAAGGGCATAAATCAAGCTTCAAAACGATACCTATATCGAATGAATGGGACGACATATGACTGAGATATCAACATTCAAAGGAGTCGGGTTTCTCCTGTCACGCCAAGTGAGAAACGGAGAAATCTGCCTTTGAAGTTGACTATCGACGTAGCACTCACAGACGCTTGGTGCGGTCGCGGCTACGTTTGTATTTACGGTAGCCTACGCTGCATTCACAGCCACACGGATAGTCTACCTGCGTTAGGTTTCGAGAGATTTGAGATGATTCCGGAGAAATATCTTCACGCTTAGTCAACCAGTGGATTTACCGTAAATATTGAAGTAGAGCGGTCAAAACAGAAACTTTGAAGATTCTGCTGGAATTGAATTCCTCACCCCAAGAAAGTCACCTTAGGATGGAAAGGTAAGCCAGCCAAATTTATTGCTGCCAACAGTACAGTATAGACCTTCCACTGTTTCAAAACACCAAAACTAAAAATCCAAAATTTTACCCCACGCAACATAAACGCTGCTTCTGGAAACCTTCCTTGCAACAAGCGACTGGTTTTGCCGTGGAGGGTCACATATGTTGGGGCAAGCTCCCTGTTTCTGTCAGAATCCAAGAACCGGTAAAGGTACCACTGAGGTACTCATGAGCAAGGTACCGTCCCCAAGCACCATTCCGCGGGCGCTGCCCTTGTTAGTTGCCCACTGCTCCTTCACGGAGGGGCCAAATGCAGAGCTCGTGTCTCGTTGTGGTGGTGCACTGTGTGCTTTGCTGCGGTGTGTTCACAATGACAAATAATCACTCACATTCACTTTTACTTTTAAAGCACGATTATTCAAGTACTATTAGGCAAGGGAAAGGGTTGGGGGGGTGACATTTAATAAAAAAAAAAAGTTAAAGTCAGATCACTGCTATCTCTTCAAAAAAAAAGGGAAAAGGAGGGAAAGAAAAGAATGACGGAGCGCATAATTAGTGCTGAATTGCCTTGTCAGAATTTGACCCCAGGGGTCTGCCACACGAGGCAGTGAAAAACACCCAACCGAGAACTAAATCTGGCCAGCTGCAAGCCACCAGACAATTCAAGAGAGCCAACAGCAGCTCCCTGCCATGAAACGAACACCGAGCCCCTCTTTAAACTCGATTAGATGATGAATCATAATGTTAATTTCTTTAGCTGGCCAAGATGTTATTTTTTTCTTCCTGTGGTCACACCAAATTGCTAATGGCTTTCCACAAGCCCGAAAACAAGCCCTGTCAGCATTTCTGCTCTAATCAAATGCATTGTTCTGTGTGTTTTGCATGATTTATCGAGTGTGCCAGGAAACTGGAGATGTTATCAGGTCATTTAGTTAAAATCTATTTACTGGGAGTGTATTTGACTCTGTCTAATGTAGAACGGACTTTAATGCACTTTAAAGTGCTGAGTCCTTGTTTTTGGGGGGTTTAAGAGGACGGTTAACCGGATTACAAGTGTATTTTCTCGCTATATAATAATTAGTGTGTACAGAGAGGACAAGGAAACTTGGTCGGAAAACTTTTTGATGTTGATGGCAAGGGAAACAAAGGTAATGCAACATCTTAAGTTTGTGCTCTAAACTTGTCCAAGTTGTACTTTAATTCCAGTTTAATATTATATGAAGTATTTTCAAATCAATTCAATTTAATATTTATATAACGCTTTTAGCAACAATTATTGTCAAAAAGCACTTTACATATAACCTGCCCAAACCCCCAACAAGCAAGCTTGAGGCAACAGTTTCATGGAAAAACTCCCTCCAGCAGAAAGAAACCTTGAGAGGAGCCAAGACTCAGAAGTGAACCACATCCTCCTCTGGGTGACCCGTGTGCATGAACATTTAATACACAAGTAAACATTAGTTCAAGATTAATCGTTAATTAATCATTTTTAAAGAAGTGAAGATATAAAAATAGTCCAAAGAACGCTTTCGAATCCCGTCCACTCAGCAACATTAAGCTAATATTAGTTTAATATTAAATTTGGATTCAAATTTTCATCTAAACTCATCATATAATTTTGACTGAAATGGGTAATGGGTAATGAGTGATTCTTAAAATAACTTGTACTTTAAATTTGCTTTAATTCCAATTTAATTTAAAGCAGTTAATCAACATAATATGTCACCAGAGATTAAGGAATCATGTTCATTTGAAATACCGATCTCACTGACAAAATTAGTACAGCCAGAATATTCACATTTTAAATTTTAATTTGCAGCACGCAAATCGTGTTGATGTTTTGGTTTTGTGTTTGTGATCTACCACTATCTCCCAATCACGAAGTCAGTAGCATTTCAGCATTCAGCATTCAGGTTGCCAGTTAGCACTGAGCTGCAGTTACTAAAACTAAAATGCCTCACTATGACTCTCAAAAACGCCTTGACCAAAGCAGAAACCATACGAGGATCATCAGTGGAGATGCGTCTGAACGATGGAGATGGCTGAAAGCAGAGAAGAAATTGAAGAAGTGGCTAATTTTCTCCTGGACAGCTAAGATTTAGCCAAGGTTGGCTAACTTGTATCACCACTAGACGTAGGAATGGATATTTAAAATATTTTCAACGGTTGAATAACGTTTTTCATGTTCGATCATAGATTATAGCCCATGTGCAAGTGGGTCATCGATTGAATTGTTTGAGAAACGAAAACGATGGCTTGTATAAAGTTCCTTTAATGGCACATTATTGTAAATATGTTTAAAATATGGCTAAAATGTGAAGTGATTCTTAATAACCTGGCTGCAATCTGAGTGTTGCAATAACACACCAAAAATGCTGAGTTCTGCTGTTGCAATTCCACTTAAACAAAATCAACAGTGAGATGACAGTGACACACAATGAATATACAAAAGGTAAAAACGCTCATCTGAAATCCATATTGTTTCTCTGCCAACCTTTTGCTCTTTAATTTTCTCATAATAAGAAAAATATGACTTGGTAGTGAGAGAGAGAGAGAGAGAGAGAGAGAGAGAGGGTGAGAAGGAGATGAAAAATAGCTGGAAGCCCCAATGTGAACCTGCTGTAGAGAGTAAAGAAGGTGCTGATTCATAACTACAGCCTAAAGCAGAGGCAACTCACAGGAACCTTTTGCTAAAAATGCAACCGTTATTAATTATAAAAGAAAGCTATACAGGCCAATTAACATTATGCAAATGAAATGCAAACTGGTGGTGACCTAACTTTTACATGTGTGAATCTTCTGAACCCTCCATAAATTATGTTGAATTATTATGTAGTACACAAACACTATAATAAGCCTAAAAACAAAGGTATAGAAAAATTCCCCAAATTCTCTTAGGGCTGTAAAGGTTAAAAGCTGGTATTGGATCAGTACTGGGGATCGACCGATATCTGAAGCCCAAGTATCGGTATCAGTATCGGAATTGAAAAAGTTGGATCAGTGCATCCCTAGTCTTTATGAAGCTTCTGATACACAAATAATTTTATTCTTTTTTTTTTTTATTTAGTACAAAAGTGTTGGAACTGTGGACATAACTACTAGAAATAGTAAGAGCTGCGTGTTTTATTGACTTGCAGAGTTTTTTTTTTATGTAGAGATATTCTATGAAAAATAAGGTTTTTCTTCAACTCTGAAGCTTCTCCCAACTATACAGATCTCCAGCAGGCCTGTGTGCATTTTTAACTATTTATATTTTTTCCTTCTCGACTGAGCATTCCTCCACGTTGACGTTGATAGTATTGAGCAAATATGAAGGATGCCCGTGCTGCCTCGCAACCCCGACTTCAAGGTCACTGGTCCAGCTGGCTGCATGGTGCACCAAATAAATAAGATTAAATGCCAGAGATTCGTGGGCTGTAATATCCCTGTCCTTCCACTGTACTCTGTTATTGCATGCTTGAATGAAGCATCGGCGCCCAGACTGCGATGACGAAAAGGTGTTCCCCTGCAAGGACAAACAAAAACTAAATAAACTGAAATTTTGTCTGAAAGCTTTCTTTTTTCTCTTCGAAGAACTTTGATTAAAAATAAATGCATGATCGTTCTGCTGGGAAACCTTTGACCTTTGTATTGCAACAACAAAAAATAGAGGAAAGGAAAGCAACGTCCCACTTTTGGCATTGACAGCCATCTCTCTCTCTCTTACTCTCTCTCTTTTGATAATTCAACCAGTAATACCTATAAAAAGTGGAGCGCTCATTTGGATTCACATGGATCGCCCAGCTCCGCTGCTATAACACAATTATATTCGAAAGCTCTGGCGAGCCAAGAATCAGCAACGACCCTCAACAACGGCACGCTTCAGGGATTTTTAAAACATAACCAGCTGTGCTCTTCACCCCATTTGACTTTAATTCCTTGCTAGGCACATCTGCATATCTGGATGGAGAACACCTTTAACATATAAACCAATAGGATTGTTTTATGCCAAAAAATAAAAATGACCAAAAATGGACTTATGAGGTTTCCGCCTGACAGCGGCGATATGATATTGTCTTGTTGATATCAACAGACTTCGAATCGGTGTCCAGTTGTTATTCTATTGTGATGACACTTATGATTTACACCCCTACACCCCTTCGGAAAATAACGACATACTCTTCTTGCCCTCATATGTACTTTTTTGCTTTTCTTTTTTATTTGGCTAATTTTATCTGATTTCAATTGTAACAATATATCAATACATACGATAATTTTGCAGCTCCATGTATAAATTATAACTTATTTCTGCTTCACAACAGAAGGTTGCCCTTTGATCAAAACGTAATATGAGCGTGGGTTTTG
Organism: Distichodus sexfasciatus; assembly: GCA_032718565.1. Taxonomy (NCBI): domain Eukaryota; kingdom Metazoa; phylum Chordata; class Actinopteri; order Characiformes; family Distichodontidae; genus Distichodus; species Distichodus sexfasciatus. The sequence continues at coordinate 676,165 of JAVGVS010000233.1, read as the reverse complement.
GGACGTCATAAAACAACTTGTTATTTTGCAAACCTATATTATAAAAATACATTTTTCAGGTTCTAGATTTTGGTTTCTGGTTTCAATGTGAAAAACAAATGAACGGATAATACACAGATTCCTTTTCTCTAATAAAGAGTGTTTCTTCAGAGTCCTTCTAGTGATTGTTACACAAAGTCTAATGATGAGTCAAATATGAGCCTGCACAACTGCTGCAAAGCAGGTGTTTTAAGAGCCCACGGACTTTATTTATATTCTGTGTAACGCTGAACAAAGTCGTATCATTCTGCCCGAGTTTGATGGAGCTGCGGTCTTGCGAGACTCATGTATCACACAACCGCACAGCAATTGCTCAGATCTACAGCAATCTATTGATCCGCAAAGCCTGGCTAATCAATACCAGAATGAGGGGGGAGAGAAAAGGCAAAACAAAATTACCAAGAAAACGAGCAATTTTCCAAAGGCAAGAAGGAGATAGGAAATGATGGGCGACTACGCGCCGACGGCATTAACGGGTCGACGAAGGCCTTGTGGCGGGACAAAACCCAATTACCAGAGATAGCTGAAATAAGAAAGGATCTCCCAAGCATGTGGGGTGAGAATAAAAGAGGCCAAGTTGGGTCAGTAAACTAGAGGATGTCTGCTGTAACTATCAGTGTTTTATCAGCATTTGGAATACTAATACTCATACTCATACACTGCCGTCTCACAGTGAGAAGGTCCTGGGTTCGATCCCTGGATCGTCCGTAGGGTCTTTCTGTGTGCAGTTTGCATGCTCTTCCTGTGTTCGCATAGGTTTCTGCCCTGGAGGTTAAATGGCGACTCTAAATTGGCCCCGTAAGGTGTGAATTAGTGTGTGAGTGTTGGTCCCAGGGTTGGTCCCCACCTTGCATCCCGTAGTTCCCGCCCCGTTTATGTATTGTCACCTTAAAGCATAATACCTGCATGTCTTGTCATGTGACTCAACATCTACATGTATTTCCCTCGGTTATTTTAAAATCACAAAAATATCCACACTTGCAGTGCAAAAAAAAAATCATTCATTAATCGTATTCGAGGTAAAATGTTTAATTAATCATGATATTGATTTGAGTTCGTATCGCCCAGCCCTACCATCCAGTATGCACCAGACGTTCAGAGCGGCAGAGTTCAATTTAGTCATCTTCTCCCCTCGCTCCACCCCATACCCTCCAGTTTTTCCTGATTAAAACGAATCCTCTCCCGTGAAATATTCCTGCATTGCGCAGCTTAAGGTTAGAACCATTATGTGCTTTGATGTTTAATGATCCATAAAGTGGCTGTAATATCACCCTGCCCAGCAAAATGCATTAACATTTGAAAGCGTGCGAGGACTTAAATAAAAAAAAGGGCCAATTACCTATATTAATACACACTGTCACATTGATGATTATATGATACCTTTGTTAATAGCACGGCCATTTGAAGGGAGAATTAAAGCATTATTTTTTCACCTCCCTAAAGCTGTGGGAGACGAATGCAAAGTGAGAGAGCGTTCCAATTTGAATTGATTGCAAGAAATAAACAGTCAATAGTTTTTTTCCCCCAAGGTTGTGTTTAACCTCAGAGAATAAAAGGTTAAGAACCAGGAGAATTGAAGAAACAGTATAATACGGTATATTCATGACCTCGACCCCCAAAATGTTGCAGGCCTGTGTTTAATTACAATGATAAATAATTATAATTTTTTAATTTGGTCATGACAGATGCACGATTTTCCTATTTGTGTTTAAAAAAGGCATATCATCAAACTGTCCTGGACTTCACATAGAGTTGTGGTCAAAAGAGGTATTGACAACCTTAATGGCCCCTTGTGGTCAATACGTTGAACTACAATTGCAATTGCAAATAATGTAAGCAAATATCTAAAAAGATATTGATTGTGTGTGACTGCCAGGTCCTCAGCTGTTTGAGTCTCCTCACTTGACCCAAACCTGCCGTCTCCAGCTTTGGATAGACACTACTAAATATAATCCATTTTTGACCACTTGAGCACTCGAACCGAGTGCTTTTACCTTTCAGCGCAGCCGAATCTCATCCTCAGTAGCACAATTCACCACAAATAAATCACAGTCAGAATGAAGTAAAAAGATATATTCAAGGTACTAATATAAATAGATAGAGAAATAAAGATCTAACAATGTCCAACTTGAAACATAGACGTATTTAAAGAGAGTGCAAGCCAAACAGTAAGTCATGGACTTTACCTGAGTCATGACACGAATGTGAATGAACGAATAAGAGGATGTGTGTAATGGATGAAGGTCCAAACAATGGGTCTAATGTTTAAAGCTGGAAAAAGATGGAACGCCGACGTGCGACCCACACGGACCTGAGGCAGGTAAACTATTTTGAGAAAGTGGGCTGGTTTTGAGTCACGTCTTCTTGATCCAATTTTGAGCGCAGCCCCCTTTAGCCCTGCCTTCTGCAAACCGTCATTCTCATCAATCATTTTCACGAAGTAGTAGCACTCCCGGGCTGTCACAACGGTGATTGATGCCCGGATTCCCATCTCCTGGTGTTCACCAATAAGATCCGACCTCTGAAACATGCTTCGTCCTGGGGAACGAGCCTCGCCGGCCGCAAACAGCCACAAGACTTCACACACTTTTTCATTTTATGTTTTCCTTCTCATGAGGTTCACGCTCATCATTAATAATAACCGTCTCCCGGGATCCCTGGTGCACGTCAGATGGCTGGCATGGATCATGAGGGATTACCCTGCAATAGGGACGGACGAAACAACCTCAAATCAATATTTTATTATTGATTAGAGGGTCTAATATATTATATTAGAGGGTCTGAATGTCAGTTTTGATTAATTTTCAATTAATTGTCCAGCCCTACCTTGCATTTAGAGCTATAACAGAAACCTAAACATGATCCAAACTTAAATGACTGCCACTGTACACAATCTTAGTCCTAGTCTCATGTTTAAAAACTTCTCTCAGTGTCAAAATTACTCTGTTAATTGGTCATTAGCTGTCAATTGGGCTACATCTGTTTCTTAGATGAACACCCTATTCCTAATCGTTATTACACCAAATAAACATTGAACATCTTCTTTGGAGTTGTCTGTCAGACTGTCCAAAAAAATCTATGACCAGTGAAAACATTTTAGCCAGAGACAAATACTGCTGGCAGCAAACTGTACATTCTCAAAAAGAAACATCCCAAAAGTCGTTGAAATCCACTTACAGTGTCTTATACAGACTCAGACTAGTATATCTTGGAAATCGCTCCTTGCCTTGATACCACTGAGAATTTAGTTCAATTTTGTCCTCTCCGTCCAGCTTGAAATGGTCAGTCCAGCCTCTTAGTCTCTGTGTCCCTCAGAGCACTGCCCAGCAGGGGTAATTATGACGGATGGGGCAATTTCGGCAGCCTGCTCCTTCTTCTCTTTGCAAGAGAGCCATAGCCATCCTGCCATTGTGGAGTCATAATGACTTTGAGTGACTTTTTATCTCTCAAAACTAGACAACGGCAAGTAAAGAGACGCTATGAGAGTCACTCTCGTTATGAAGATATGAATATATGTACGGTATATACACTCTTGTAGTGTTTCTTTAATCAGTTTATTAATTTCTATTTCTTATCTCTATTTTCAACGTGTTTCACTGAGATCGAGAGTTTAGCGGACAAGATGGAGAGAAATCGCATCTTAGCATTAGCTGCAGCATTTGAAATAGATTCTCACATGTCTTGGAGACGGGATTGGGCGCATGAAATCTCCTCCAGCTGCCCCAGATACGCCACCATTTGTAGAGAGTTCTTGACAGTTTATGTCCCCTCCCCTTTTCCTCGATTTTGATTGGCTAGCAAGAGAAAAGTGACATTGACGAGCGCAGTGCTGTTCTAAAAGTTTAATGGCTTTAAACCTGAAGCGCTCTGAGCGTCTCCACAGGTGTAGGGGCTTAGCGAGTGTTCTGAACGCTGAAGCTCACAAGATTTGTATTAAAAACAGGCGCTGCCAGCAGAAAAAATGCATTTGGTGGACACAGACCCTGTATATTGTAAAGCTGTATGATAAGTGTATGTGATGTTGTTCACAATAAAAGTCCTACCATAGCACTGCCTGGTTCTTGTGCCTGATTAATCTTGATTAAAAATTAGTAAGGCTTGCACAGATTTGAGTATTCCATATCTGATCCAGCAGATTAGCTAATTAATGATGAATGAGTTTGTGAAGGAAATACCAAATTGCCTGCTGGTGATTGCAGGGCACCAATTAGGAGTCTACGAATACCAGGATTAGGAACTAATTTTGATGAAAATTCACTTGACTTGTAGCCGGACAGGTTAACATGCCTCAGATAAAAATGGTAATGACTGAAGATTAAATTATAGCCTGAAGATACCATCATTTTTGGAAGACACAAAGTCTGGACAAGTGGACCTTGATCACTCCAATCACTTTTCCACAAAACAATGTCTGTATGAGATTAAAACTTTGCAATCCTTTCTTTATACTGCACAACCAGTGGTAACAATAAATCCAACCTTAGAACCAAGTCAGAGACCCTTGAGACACATTCTGAGTTTTTTGCATCATTGAGAAACATCATGATGTTTCTAGACTGAGCCACCACTGTCACTGTCTTTATCCGCATCTATTATAAAAATAACGGGAATATTTTATTTCCTATCATATATGAAAATGGGAGTAAACCAAAAATCAACACCTTGCAGAATATGTCTAAAGATTCATGTCTGCAAATGAGATTAAATGAATAATGAATGCTGCGTTGGACTCGTTGAACCTGCCCCTGCTGTGTTTAGTAAAAACATTGTTTTCATAAAATATTTTTCAAATTTAACATGTTCTTCTCTGTTAATCATATTGCAAGAAATGTACTAGAAAGTGCTTCACCTAATAAACCATGGTTATTAAACAGGAACAAGGGTTCTTACCCACCTCAACTATCAATGATAATTGGTAATATAATAAGAATATTTGATTTCCTATCATTACGAAAGAGGAGTAACATTATTATTAGCATTATTTCTAAAATGTCATGTTTGCCAATGAGATTTAAATGAATAATTAATGCTGCGTTAGATTTGTCAGATCTGTCCTTGTGTTTAGCAGAAATGTGTTTAAATATTGAAAATAAAATATTTCTCATATATATAAGCTTGCATGCAGTCAGAGTCAATATTGTATTTCCCTGACACAGTTACAAGAAACATGAGGATTACACTGAGAGAGGATTGGGCAGAAGGCCGTTGGTCAGCTAATTGCTGCGATCTCTCAATAGTCCCTCCTGATCTGGTCCCGCTGATATCAGCACTTGCGGTTTTTAAAAGGGGAGAGAGGCGCATCCTCCCGTTTATTACATTCCGCACCCTATTTACATGCCTCTTAGGGCCTATGAGGGCCTGCTTTAACTCTCAATTATAAGCTGTCCGGCTTTACCGTGTTTATAAGCCGACGCCATCATTGAATTTAATTTGAAATGGGATTCGGGTCAATGTGTCTGTTCAGCAAACGTGCACAATGTTTATTCTTTCCAGTAATTAGCATCTCTGACAACGATGATGACCAGGTTGGGTTTAGGAAGCCATCGTATGCTGATTCGCAGTGTTGGGGAAGCTACTTATAACCTTTTGAACTCAATGGACGCGTTTCGCGTTCATTTTTGTAACCTTTAGTCTTAGACTCATAACTCGCGACAGGAGTAACACACATGCATGATACACATATCAATGAAATCGAGAAGACTTACCCTATACGATCGTCTAAGTCCCGTGTTTGTGCAATAAATTATTCCAGAGTAATTGTGTGTGCAAAAGATGATACCAAGGAAGGTCAAATTCAAATTCCGTCTGGAAATAAGCACATATTTTTATATTGTAATAAGCCATAGAATGTCCCAGATTGAAAAAAAAATACATAACAATGGCTATGGACCTTTACCCCACACATTTCTAAAGTTAAATCTCTAGTGAAAAACATCGTCTTGTAGAAATAAAAGAAAAAAAGTAAAATTGCACTAGGCGAAAACTAGAATTTGCTTAGAAAAATGATAATATCAAGATTTTACTTGTTAGTTTCACATCTAATAATTCCATAAATAAGTAGCCCTGGGTCTTCTGAAAAAAACAACATAAGGCATGAATGACTAGCTTATGGAATTAAAATGTTATAGCCCAATAAATAAAGGGATGCAAAAACACTCAAAAATGGCCCAGAGTTCAAAGGGTTAAACTGTGGCTTTTCAAGATACAAGCAACTTCTGATGAAATGTAGCTAAGCTACAGCCAAGCTACTGTTTTAATATAGCAGTTAGCTATGCTACAAGCTACAAACAAATTGTTTTGTTCAGTAATATGTAATGTTTGTGCTGTAGGATGCACTTAAACGAATGTTAAAAATGTGAGACTTAACAATACAGGTCATGTTAAAATATTATTACTTTATAATGTAATGACAAATCACAATAAGGTTTCAAAGAAGCTTTGGAAGGAGAGAGTGTTTGGATTTTTACACTCAAAAGTGTAATTTCTGTCCGTTTCGCCTTTCAGAGATATACATTTTGATAAGTACGGCCACAAAGTATTGCTTCCATCTTGGCCATGGTGGACTCCATCCTCCAACTCCATCTCACAGCTGCCAAGAGCGCCAGCACGGGCATAGTATCCTATCAGATGCCACTCGGGCTAATTCAACACCAATCAGAGAACCCTAGTTGAAAATAACTGTCTTCGTAAAGAGAGAAGAATAATAGTATTTTTTGTAATTACATAACCACAAAAAATGGTAGATGAGTAGTAGACAGATAAATGACTTGTTTATGTGCTCACATAGAACTTGTTTGAACCAAAATCTTTTGCTCTCAAACATATGTTGCTTACTCAAGCAAGTGTGAAAATGCTTTCACAATGTTCCTGAAGTAGCTTTTATACAGTGCCTCTCATTTTGCTGCAAAGAAGCAATCAGCCTGGATTTATGGCACTGGAGAATGTTGCTTACAACACTTTAAAGAAAACTCTTATAAGAGTCGCTTAAACCTTTCTGCAACCGTCACGACAATGTATAGAAATTAAGAGATGCTTGACCTTAAATTAAGTAAATAAGAGTTGGTTACAGTCATTTGTTGTCAGGAAATCAAAGGTATAAATGTCAAGAATAAAGATGTTAAATGATATTTTGCTTTTTGTGATTTGTTATGATATAACCTCATATTGATCGCTGGCTCCTCAACTGACTCCAATGGGAATCGTATCATAGCAGACTTTGTGACATCGATAGACAATGAATCATCTGTTGAATCAATATGTCATATTGTGAACACCCTACAAACAGGTTCAGCCATTCAAGACATTAATGCAAGAGAAGAAACACTATAGTTATAAAGTTAGAATGATTAGAGAGAATAGACTGGTGTAAAACCGACTAATCTAAGCACTGAATTGCCCAGATTTTTTCAAGGTCTGTCATTGTTCACCTTTACAATAAAACGTTGACTAATAACAAATCCTTACAAATGAAAATTCTACACATACTGGAAGCTGAAGACCCAAAAACAACAAAGAGAGTGTACTTTAAGAAGCCAAAAAGTCTGGTTTAAGACCAGAGATGTGTTCAGATACCGGCTAGCCTCTTAAAAAATAAGCCCAAACGCACACAGAGACATTGTTTTTGACGTGGGGCATGAAACGTCTTCTTCGCCCAGTTTTGATTGGCACAGTGTGGCTCAGGAGAAGGCGGAGGCGAGCGCTGAAGGATGTGGAATCTGTTCAGGGAAGGATAAAACCCAAACAAAGCATCTGGCCTTGGCAGCATCTCCGACCTCCTGAAGGCGAAGCATCTTCAATCGCACCTGTGCGTTCAGCCAATTGCCTCCGAACTCTCGAAATCTCTCTGAAATTTCACAGATTTTGTCAGAACTGTAACAAAGAAAATTGTATTCAAACTAGTTGTTCACAGTCATCACCAATATTGGGGAGTAGCTTACTAAAATAAAATACTTTTCATTTTTATTGTACTTTGATTATGAACTGCACAAGCTGAAAGGAAAGTGGATCTATCAGTGCTCAACAATTATATCAGTGTCTGTTAGGGCTGGGTATCATTGCTGATTTCCTGAATCGTTTCCATTCCGATTCACAAGGTCATGATCCGATACAATTCTCGATTCGATTCGATATCAATTTATTTAGAGATTTCTTTGCGTCAATACTAGTTTTGCTTGGTCATAAAATAACTTGTTTTAAAACCGAAGTGTTGCCAAACATCGGCCTTTAGGCCAGATGGTGATTTGAGCGGAGCAGCTTCAGCCATGGCTCTATTTGGTTTGGATTTCGCTGGTCTCACGTTTTTATAGCTCTCCTTGCGCGGTCCCTAGAAGTAGTGCATAGCCGCAGGAAAAGATCGATCCGCAAATTTTTTTAATCGATATCGTATTTTTCGAACGAGAATCAATATTGGTCGGTGAATCGATTTTTTTAACCCAGTCAGTGTCGCTATGTCAAGGTCATGAGAAAATACGTCAAAAACAAAATTGAATAAAAAGAAAAATAATGTTCACGTGTGTCCTCTATCGACTTCTGTAACTTGGTCTAAAATTCTCCATTATTACTGTGTTTAAATGAGACTTAAAATGTATTGCTTTTGTGTACAGATGTGGCCCAATCCCATCGAAGGTTATCACCTGACATTTCGACTGCTTGATATTAATGGCCAGCGTTGGACAGTTTCTAAAACACAGTGCAAAAAAATGTCTGTCAACTTCCAAATTTGTGAGAACGACACAATCAAGTTGTCTAAATAATTCATAGTCTGGATAATCCGCTTTTGTGCTCTCTCAGCACAAAAACACGGCGGCCCGTTTGCCGCTTGACTGAGAGGGAGGCATGTAAAAGTGCAGAGGCCAGTGTTCCGAGGCATTTAAGTTTGACAAGAGAAGAATTTGCTGTCTCGGTGCTACGCAGTAATAGAACATCACTCTTATTCAGATCGCCCTTAAAACTGGCCTCGAGTCCGCGTCCCACTACTGCCCCCTAGAGGCGGCTTTCTGGTGGGACATGCCAGTGGTCAGCATCCTCAAGAACGCTCACTCACCACTTTTACCTGATGATTTGCCAAAGTGAACACAGCACAGCACACAGTACATCACAATGTAATCTGACCTCTGCATTTGACCCATCCGTGAAGGAGCAGTGGGCAGCACCTGTAGAGCAGTTCTTGGGGATGGTACCTTTACCGGTCTGGGACTTGAACCAGGAACCTTCTGATCATGAGGCAAACTCCCTAATCATTACTCTACCAACTGCCCCAACAAAGACCGGACACAGAGAAGAACAATGAGCTTCTTTCAGCAACTGTTCTTAAAGAGAAATCTGTTTAATCTACTTAAGCAGTGTTCACAAAGATTCTGGTGTTTGCCATTGTTTTCTTAATTGAGATGTATTCTTAGATATGAACACACTGTATGAACAATGAAGAGCTCATTTTATTTTGTGTTTGGGCAAAATATTAACTTATTTGTCTCCATCAATTCCACAGCTGTTTAATATTATAATATTTAAACGTGAACATTTGTCAAAGAATTATAAATGAATAAGATTATGCTGTGAGTCTGACTGACATTTGTGAAGAACAAATTTAAGAAAACACTTGAGAATGAGAATTGAGGTGAATGAGACCCATTGCATAATATAGCATTTAAACGTCTTAACTTGCTTAAGGACAAAAAAGATGGTGACACAATCTTCCACCTCTTTCGCCTCAAAAAAGGTGAATTAAAAACGAATTTATCCAGAAATGTCTTGTATATAACCAAACAAAAGTGAATCCATTTATTCTTTAATGTTTGAATAACAAAATACTTCACACAGAAAATAACATTAAAGATAATGTTGCATAATACACAAAACAGGACTGGAGGAAAACAGTGGAGCAGTCACATGGTAGTGAAAACAGAAGCTGCAGAATTAAAACAATTTATTCACGATCATTTGCATATCGTTAATAATTGCCACAGCTTTCTGTGACCTGATTGATTTAATTTATTTAATTGTATTATTTAATTTCCTATTTAAAAATAAGACCTGGTTGCGACCCCAAAGCCAATGTCAGATCGCGCTGGCTCGGACATGGAGATTTGATCAGAAAACCAAACATTTCTAAACGTCCGTCTGAAACTCTGCATGTGTGTGTGTGAAGCCCAGTGCCTTTTGGAGAAGCTCCCGTTTCACAGATCCATGATGAATCGCTTGACCTGTTTCAGGTATTCCGGTGCGAGATAATCCTGGAGCTCGTCCTTCCTCACCCACGCAACAGAGTCTCGCTCGGCGTTCGCCACAACGCTGCCAGACAGCAGCGCTTTGAAGAAGAACACCTTGGCCCCTATTCTGCTCTCCGTTCGAATGTTTTGGGGGAATTTGTATTTGTAAAATCCGCAGGGGGCATTGCCAAGAAATTTTGCCTTCAATCCAGCACCTGGGTTAGGAACAAAAGAACAAAGGAAAAAATCATAAAAATCATTGCATACAAAACAAATACTATGCAACAAAAGGTAAAAATGCAAAATACTTTAGGAATAAAAATCAGCTTTTCTACATCGCAATCTGAACAGTCTGTCAACATCTTGAAAGTTGAAATATTTGGGGTCAACAGTTTTAATACAAATTAAAATCAAAATTGATGTTCTTTCTTAAATCCTACCAGAGCTGTATCTTAACTTTGTAGTCAACGTTGTGTACTTGTTGCTAGGCAGAGTGAATGCTACAGGTAAAAACTCTTTAGCACTTCCCTATCATTTTACCAAATGTTATTGTCTGGGTATATTAAATCGACTGCAATTTTTCTGCCTGTTTCTTGATCCTTGCTTAGTTCAATTCCAAAGTGGATGCTGCTGCTGCTGAGCAGTCACGCTTTCTGCTATGTGGACTAAAGGGACGAGAGGTGCTCCAACCCGCACAATTACTAAGGACGCCAAAACTCTGTAAATGATAGATCTATAGAACTGAGTCAGCGCTCATGGAGTAATATTGAGTTTCTGTGGCTTTCAAAGAAAGAACATTCTTGTGATGGATGGAGCTGTGCAATGTAGCCTTTGGTGCAACCTAGGGACGTAACAATTCTCCTAGTGTATGGTTTGGTTCAGACTTTGGTTTTTGAGCTTTCATACCTTTTTTTGAACAATAAGAGAGAATAAGAAAAAAAGAAATAATTCTAGGTTTTCTTAAATCATCAACAAAATCTACATTTCGCCCATTAAAGGTTCTGAATGTTTGTTCCCATTAAACGTCAGGCTCTCTGATGGTTTTGATTCATTTTCAATTAATTGCCCAGCCCTTACTTCAGAGAAGCCGGACTGTGAGAGAGAAGAGTAAATACCTGGCAGAGAGGCGAGTGCTCGCTCTGCTGTTTGTCTCAGCGTCTCCCCCGATTCCCACGGCAGCTGAGGCAGAAGCCAGAGCTTTGCACTGCCAACATCCTGCCTCAGCAGAAGCACCAAGCTGTCCTCGAGGCAGCGCTCAGGGCTGCTCACGTCTGCACTGTCACCAGCTGGGGGGGAAAAAGGTTTGGAGAGTTCAGAGTCAGTACGACATCCTCAGTATGTTTAAAAAAAGAGTCGATTCATGTTAATAATATGCTTACGATGCTGAGAATGAAGGAACTTGTGTGCTCCACATTCACTTTTTACTAACAATAGTTACACACCTTTTGTCCTTAATGCAGGTTTGAACTGCTTGAATCTCTGCTCCCATGTGTCCTCTAAATCTTGTGCAGTGACGATGTTTTGGCCTCCGTAGTTATCCTCCTCGTCGGAGTCGTAAGTGCCATCCTGTTTACGGCTGAGGCGGTCTGCGTCCTCCAGCAATCTCAGCTCGTGGTCGGACAGCAGACTCTTCTCTAGCTCCACCTACAATTAAAAAATATAAGTCAATAATAATCTTGATATCGAAGAGCGTCTGCAAAATGCCATAAACATAAAGACGGTTAGAAGTTTTCGACATTAAAACGAACATTGCCAAGTGTTTCAGAACACTGTACCTCTGCGGACTCCAAGCTGAAAATCAATGCTCTAACTTTTATTTATGTATATATTTTTATTCTTACTCTTTAGTTTATTGTAAACTTTGCAAATTCAAAAATTGTTTTTTTGTTTTATTTGCCAAGATTTAGGATTGTTTAGGGTACACTTCACTACATGTTGTACTTGTTTAGTTATGTATGTGAATCAAAGCAATACCGCTTGGCAAATGTTACTCCAATATGAGTCGAAGTCGTACAGTCAAATACTTCCTAAAGTTAATTTACTTGAAGTACTTGTTTTAAAAAATAAAAGTAACATTTCAACCTGCTTAAAACCCAAGTCTACACCTCTAGCTTCATGACTTTCCAACAGCAACAATGTTTGTGGCAAAACAAAACACTGTCTGAACTTGGTTTTATCGTTGCAGTCTACAGGCGTGACTTAACCCTACTAATTACTGACAGACTGTCACCTGCCAAAAACCAATCACGTTTTAGAAAAGGGGAATAACATTTACTTTATCCACAGATTCGAAAGTGACGAGTAACGAGAACCTTGATAGAAATGTAGTGAAGTAAAAAGTATGGCATTTGTCTTTCACATGTAGTGATGTAAAAGTAATAGGTTCCCCAAGAAAATGGTCCTCAGGTGAAGTACAGATACCCAACATCTGTCTTCACGTAAATGTACTTCGTAACTGTCCACCTCTGCAAATAATCTTGAATCAAAGCAACGTACTTGACAATAAACTTAATTCTGATTCTGAGTGGCATCCCGTACCAAGATGTATCTATGAAATCCAAAAAATATACATCGACTTCCATAACTCCTGAGTAAAGTATGGGGCTTTGCGACGTCACCTGGGTCATCAGCTCCATCACTCGCCGCTCCAGCGGACTCCGGTCCTGAGACACCACCGGCGGCCTCATCACACACACGGCGCCGTGCAGCAGCCACGGAGACGCGGGACGCGACACATTCACCTGGTGAGCCGCGGAGGAAAAACAGCGAAAAGCCGTTTTAAAAGCTCCGAGTCGCGTCACGGAGAACCAGCAGTGAGCCGCCATCTCTGCAGCAGCATGTGTTTCCCACAATGCACCGGTCAAGAACGACGGGTTTCACCATTAGCAAGACGCGGGAGGGGGAAACTCTGGGACATTGACGATAAGACTGGAGAGTGTGTGATTAAAATTGGCAAACGCATACGTATTTGTTGGTTTTATTCGTTTTATGACGAGTACAAATGTTGTATGTGTGCGAGTAATGAATTTTATTAAGGTATTAAGAGAAAAGCCTGTCTCGACTCCCCCTCTCTGTTGCTAGGGAAATGAAACATTCTGGACGCACATGACCCTCAGCAAAGTCACGCAGCTCCGCGCGTTTCCTGAAGAGCAACATCATTAACTTCAACAGCAAATGGCATAAAAATGTACAAATTTAATTCTGCGTTAGTCAGTTGTGTAAGAAGTGTGTTCCAGCAGCTCCAGCAGCCGTTGAGCTTGACCGGAAGGAATAAGTAAGAGTGTGTGTGTGAGGAGAGTGCGTGGACATGTTAATTAGCATGTAACAGTACATTAATGAATAGGATGGATAAGACTGTAGTAATGTGTGAGTGTGTTGGTTAGTCTGTGTTTGTGTGTGTGTGTGTGTGTGTGTGTGTGTGTTGGTTAGTCTGTGTGTGTCTGTGTGTGTGTGTGTGTGTTGGTTAGTCTGTGTGTGTGTGTGTTGGTTAGTCTGTGTGTGTGTGTGTGTGTGTGTGTTGGTTAGTCTGTGTGTGTGTGTGTGTGTGTGTGTGTGTGTGTGTGTGTGTGTGTGTTCTTGTACTTGCTACTTAGTGAGAACCAAAATGAGTTTTTAACCAGCAGAGTGAGGACATTTTTGGGAAGTGAGGACTTTTTTTAGTGGTCCTCACTTCTTTAAACTGCTTTTACAAAAAAAAAAACAAGTTTATTTGCAGAACTAAAAGTGTAGAACGATTAGCTTTTGGTTACTGAGGTTATGGTTAGGGTTATGGTTAGGGTTAGGTGTTGTATTATTTACATATAGTAATATAGAAGTCAGTGGAGGTCCTCACTACTATATAAGTACAAGGATGGGTGTGTGTGTGCTGGTTAGTCTGTAAGTAAAGTGTGTGTGTGTGTATGTGTGTGTGTTGATTAGTTTTAATGAAGTGTGGGTGTTTGTGTGTGTTGGTTAATTTAAGTAAAGTATGTGTGTTGGTTCAAGCAAAGTGTGTGTGTACTAAGTCTTAAGTGATGGGTGTGTGTGTACTGGTTAGTCTGAGTAATGTTTGTGTGTGTGTGCTGGTTAGTATTAAGTAAAATGTGTTTTGTCTACTGTAACTTTCATTTATCAGTGTGTGTGTTTGTGTATAACTGCTGTCCTGCTGTTGTTATGTTTTTAGTGCTGCTGTATTTGGGCTTCAGCGTTCTCTCTCTTTAAGCGCTACATGTTTCCAGGAGGCTGAAACACAGCAACAACATGTAGCATCAGAAGCTCCGGAACAAAAATTAAAGGACTTCAGGTACATTCCGTTCCGCTTACGTCAGGATTGTAAAAATGACTTTCACTTTAAAAAGATTGATTGATTGATAGTTGACTGGTTTGTGTGTGACTGCGCAAAATAGAACTTGATCTGTGTTGGCATGTGTTGCTTCTTTAATCAGTCGTGTTTTTCCAACTTTCCTTCTCAGTTATTACCCTCCATTGCCTGGCCAGGACAGTGGTTTAAGATGGGGCGGCAAAAAGTTTGAAGAATTACCAGTAGTGCACATAAAAGCCACCTACAACAAGTAAGTTCTCACGCACCTATGACAGAACTTGTCATAGAAATGTCATTTTCTTACCAAACAAAGCATCTTGATGGAGAAACGTTGTGTTGATGTTTAGTAGTGGTCATGGGTTGCATTTGGTAACTGATATGCTGACATTCATAGCAGTTTTGGAGAATTTTGTGTAAAGCCAGGTTATGAGTCTGTTGTTATTTTTATAGCACACACATACAGGTGACAGACAGTGAGGGCCAGTCTATGGCCAGGACTTCATGTGGAACTGAGGGATTTCGCAATATAAAGAAGTCCACTCCTATTGCAGCCCAAACTGCTGGGATATCTGCTGCTGCGGTGAGGAAAGCGTTATGCACAAACAGTCTAATGTTTTTGTAAACACTGAAATTTTCTACATTTGGGTCAATGACATGCATGTTTTTGTCAAGTGAATCGACCAGGTTAAATGTACTGAATGCATTAATTTATACATTTGTTATAATTGTTTTTCTACCTTTTAATGTAAAATTGGGTGCTAAAATACTAATTAACCCACCAATATAATTAGAAATATTTGGTTGCGCCATCCAACTTAAACGCTTTGAAATGATATGTGACCCTCCACGGCAAAACCAGTCGCTTGTCGCAACGGAGGTTTCCAAGAAAAACGCGCGCTTGTGTTGCATGGGATAAAATTTTGGATTTTTTGTTTTTAGTGTTTTGAAACAGTGGAAGTTCTATACTGTACTGTTGTGAATAAATTTGGCTGAAAAACTTACCCTTTCCATCCTAAAAACGTGACTTTCTTGAGGTGAGGAATTCAATTCCAGCAGAATGTTAAACGTTTCTGTTTTGATCGCTCTACTTCAGTATTTACGGTAAATCCACTCGTTGACTAGCGTGAAGATATTTCTCCGGCTCAGTTAACGTAACGCAGGTAGGCTATCCGTGTGGCTGTGGATGCAGCGTAGGCTACTGTAAATGCAAACGTAGCCGGGACCACACCAAGCGTCTGTGAGTGCTACGGTGATAGTCAACTTCAAAGGCAGATTTCTCCGTTTCTCACTTGGCGTGACAGGAGAAACCCGACTCATTTGAACGTTGATATCTCAGTCATATGTCGTCCCATTCATTCGATATAGGTATCGTTTTGAAGGTTGATTTATGCCCTTACATGAAAACATAATAACTCAATTTTGAAAATTTGCGACAAACGACAAACTCCATGGTTTTGCCGTGGAGGGTCACATATTTAACTAATGAGACATGTTTAAACACATTGTTCCAAATGGAACAACATGCACAATATCCATTAAAAATAGATATCTAGACGCTTTATTTGTCATTGATCCATTTGTGTATTACTCACTTAAAGCCTTATCTTTGAGTGGAGATTCACCATTGAAACACGAGGTTAGTCTAGGCATAGGCTTAAATCATAGTGTGGGAAACTGGCCCTATAAGAAATACCCAATCATGTATAATTTTTGTTTTTAGCTTGATTATTTTTAAATTAAACAAATAAGTAAATATTGTAATATGAATTATAAATGAGTTGTTGGCTATCACACAAATTTGTTCACTTCTCTTTTTAGTTTGTGAACTAAAAAACCATGCTGCTGGTTGCATTTAATAAAAACTTTATTTTTAAAAGGTTAACCCTAAAGAAAGAGATGTAGCTCTTTCCCAACATATATCTCATTAACCATCACCTGAAATATTTATTATGGTCAAAATATTGTGTATATTCTATTTTTGCCCCTGTAAAACGGTTGATAAGTGACTATTAATACCAAACACATCCCATATCCACTGGATGGCAGCACTGTTCCTTAGCAGCGTTTAGTACTAAAGTTCTCCAAAGGCTACGACTTCCACCTTCCTTCATTATTCTCCCAACGTCTAAAGCAACTTCAGTTTTTCAAAAGACAAGAAATTGACACAGTTCAGCCTATATGTTCGGCTTATTTGCAGCAGTGCGAATTAACCCTAACACTACAATAAAGTCCTAATCAGAGCTGGGCTTTGTTAAGCAACGCTTGCCCACACTTGCGTCTGCCTCCTGCTGAGAGCAGCTCGTTCACACACATTACGGCGAGCAGAAATTATTCTCATAATGTGGCCTTGGCATTGGATAATTGGAGAAGTTTTTGTGTACATCGAGTCTGTTCGCTCGCATACCGACAATTAGGCTTCGGGGACAGGAGTACCGTTCAGCGTTTAGTTTCCGATCTGCCTCGGCGCCGTTTTCATAATTTCATCAGCATCTGCTGCGGGGAAGTTAATGAGAAGCTGGAACGCTGGTGCTGAGGATAATAACTGCATGACTTTATTCTTATAGCCATTCATTTAGTGGCTGGATGCAAGCCGCATCTTCTAAATCAGTGTTTTTTTTTCCCTGCAGTGCCCTCGCAGCACTGCCCCCCGCAGGTTTATTTGGCCTCACACATTTATTAGCTCTTAACTGAACAAGTGCCTTAATGTGTTTTATTTTCTCTTTCCTGTTTGTTTTTCTGTCCAACAGAAAGCCCAAGCCAAAGGGGTGACGTTTGTCCGGGTGCTGGTCAAAGGGATCGGACCTGGACGCTTGGTGAGTGCACATCAGATTTGTATCGTATCGACAGATATCCAAATTTACAATATCTGTATCGTGTCGGACATAAAGAAGTTGTGTCGTGCCATGTCTGTTAATGATACATGACAGCTTTAACAATGAACAATAATATCTCAATGTATGACAAAATTCAACAACAATCATCTGTTATTTTTTCTTTCTTTCGTACGAAGTCATGAACACTGTTCGATTGCGTCATCAGTGACGCTTTGCTCCAGAGTGATCATTAGTCATTGTGAACGCACCACAGCCGTGAAGGAGCAGTGGTCAGCTGACATGGGGAGCGCCCGGGGAGCAGTGCTTGGGGACGGTACCTTGCTCATAAGTGCCTCAGTGGTGGCTTTACCGGTCCTGGGTTTCAAACCGGCGACTTTCCGATCACGGGGTGAACGCCTAACCATTACGCCAACAACTGTTGCAATGTAATCATGGATTAAAGTTTTCCGTCGCTATGACGGATTTCCGTCAACTGAGTGCACTAAAGGTTAATAATGGGATTGATGCAGAGCCGAAGGAAAAAAAATGGGGTCAGTCAAAGTTTTGGAAAGGATGTCTTTTTCTTTGGTTTAATTACGATTTAATTATTCTTCCTAAAAATAAAAATAAACATTATGGTTTCGGCAGTTCGCTTAAACATTGACGGCTGCGGAGTAGCCTACAGGCTGCAAGCTATTTCCCGACGCTTGTTTAAGATGCCAAACTTCATAGTAAGGAGAAAATAATTCCCCACCATTTAGTGCCACATCAGTCTCAAAGGCTTTTAATGTCCTAAAATAAAGATCAGCGAAAGGGTGAATGGCACGGGCTTCTTGTTACCTGGCGTATCCGATAGTAATAATAATAGGCTAGTAGTAGTATATTTTACATTTTCAAAAAAG
The DNA here is from genome assembly GCA_032718565.1 of Distichodus sexfasciatus. NCBI lineage: Eukaryota > Metazoa > Chordata > Actinopteri > Characiformes > Distichodontidae > Distichodus > Distichodus sexfasciatus. Next base: position 657,903 of record JAVGVS010000233.1, on the reverse strand, counting down.
ATGGGAATAGAACGTATTTATGATTGGAAGTCAGTGGTGTGTCATGAAGTGTCTCATTCGCTAATAGTCGCTAAAAAAGGTCGGAAAACAGTGGAGGAAACCCATTGCTTAAATAGATGAAGAAGCCAAAACTCCGAAGCTCAAGATTCAGGACAGTGGCTCCGGTGTCGCAAGTGCTGCGAGAGCTTGTGCTCCATTAAAAATAATTAAATAACAGCATGGCCGAGGTGGTATGGGCCCGCGACACGGAGCATTTGGTTTAAAATAAATAAATAAATAAATAAATAAATAAAAATTTAAGTCAAATTCAGTTTTTTTTGGCTTTAATCCATGTGTAATGAACAACAATATGGACAATGTATTAGTGACTGTATTGCAATTTTAATTCTGAATGCAGCTGAAAGAACAAAGATAGAGAGATCCCATTGTACATCATCAGGTCACTGCAGCCAGCTGTATAATCTTATAACAAATCTAAAAGAGTCTGTGTAGGTGCAAGAAGCTGGGGGGCGGGGAAATAATCTGCCCAGATCCATAATGTTCTACTATCTGAGTATTTTATTTTGAGTCTGTTTGGCTGCCACAGCAACAGGCAGATTTTTCAGCACTAATACAGCGTCTGACAGTGATGGCCGAATGAATTCTGTATTTTGCTTTTAAAAAAAGAAAAACCCATTTCTCTGCTCATGCAGCAGGATAATGATCCGGAACATACTGCCCTGGCAACCGGCACTTACCCACCTAAATGAGCAGGAAAACAGTGAGGACTGCGGCTCTGACCGCTGCCTGGACATGTCCCAAATACACAGCATAATAATACACAGAATAATCTACTCAAATGTCATGGATGCAAAGCACAGCTCTCATACACAAGTCCGGGTTTTCGACCAGTGTTTTGGCTCACATCTGAGCTCAAGGACAACACAGTGGAAGGAGGGAGTTCATGTCTTGTGTAAAGCAGCTTAGTCAGAGCTGGGCGATATGGTAAAAAAAATATTATCACGATGGTTTTTTTGTATCAAACAATCTCGATAATATCGAATTTGACATTCCTTTTGCTTTTTTGTCGATGGTATAGACGAGAGTTTGCAGTAGTTACCACAGCGCCGTGTTGATGTAGACGCAGAGATTACCATGGTCTTATATTTGTGTCTTATATTTGTGTCTTAATTCCGAGCGCGCATTGGAACTGTCACAAGCATGCTCAACTCAAAACAGTCCGTTTGTGCTCAGATCTATGGAACGCCGAAGGTGCCACAGTTCGCCTTAAAGTAGTGTTAATTTTGTTGCCCATTTTTTAATTTAGTCTTAGTCTCGTGTCAAAGTTCCTTATTAGTCTTAATCATATTTAGTCATTCACATAACAGTTTTTGTTAGTCATGTTTTAGTCGACTAAAAGTCTCAACATTTTAGTCTAGTTTTTTGTCAAACGAAAACTCAAGGTATTTTATTTAAGTTTTGGTTAAAACAGTTTAGTCTTTTCTATTTTTTATTTCAGAGATAATTTTTGTTTATCATTTCAGTTGAATTGTGTTCCACACCGCTAAAATATTGATTAAATGTATTAATAACCTCTGGCGCAAGTAGTTGCATGTAGTTTTGCGGCCGGAGGGGCGCAGGAACACGATGTAGACGAACTGCTGGCACAAACACGTGACAGGGAGTCCGGTGGTCTCTTGTGTAGACGAAAACGAGGAGGGAGTTTTTGTTTCGTTTTTATTTCATGCAAAACATTTTAGTCTCGTTTTTATTCGTAAACAATAAGGCACATTAACACAGTCTTGGTCAGTATTTTTAGAACATTGGTGCAGTCTCGTCATCGTCTCGTCTTAGTCGTGGGAAAGAGGGTCGTTGAGAACACATTTCGTCTCGTCTCATCTGACGAAATTAACACTACCTTAAAGGCATCTTACTAGAGCGCCGTAAAAAGTGCCGCCTTTTACAGATGTTTTACGGCGCATTTATACGCCACGTTTGAGCACAATTCAGTAGAGCGCATCAAAAGGTAGTTTTCTGTGCTGTAAAAAGCGTTCGTATATTTGGGCGTCACAAAAAAGTGTTTTTAATGAAAAAACGTCCTAAAAGCGGGTTTTTTACTGTCACTGGTGGCACCTCTTTCGCTCCATATGAGGGCGCAGAGTGTTTCGAGCACGCACAGACACGAGATTTTGCTTGCGAAAGTTCCTCTGAATTTACAAAGAATTTACTATATTCTGTTATTTATTTTTCTCGGGATATGAAGTGATATATATCGGGATATGAGATTTTTTCAATGCATTAGTTGTCATTATGATAAGCATGGCTGCGCTGACCAGCTGCACGTCCAGAACTGTGCAACAGCAAGAGCACGCAATTCAAAATGAATTATAGGCTTGTTGTTATGGTGTAAAAACAATACAGAGAGTGTTATGAAATGCCGACTTTCGTTATGTCTTTGTTTCTGGTTAATGACATTGCAAGTGCAGAAAGGAAGTAAAGTCCCATGTTGATGATGTTTATCGGTTCTGTAATGAGGCTGATTTGGATTTTTTTTTGTTTGCGTTCAGCACGTCAGATGACAATCCACAGTTGGCATGTTCTCTAACATTGTGTTATCAAGTTAGCAAAAATGTGCTTGTCCTTGTACATTTTAATTGTAGTCGAAATACGTAGTTATCCAGGCTGTTGTAATGTTGGTGAACGAGTGTAATGACAGTTCATCAGAGCCAAAGTGCAACTTGTGGTCAGTTAGTTGACTGTAGAGTTCATTGTGTGCTCTGAATTTGAAATAATAATTGCCAAAGGGGTTGATTTGTTGGAGTTTTATAAATGAGTTGAATATGCAAAATGCTTTGTCTGATTTGTTTGAAAGTGACTGTGAATAAGCACTGCTGTTTAGCACGTCTAGTGACTGCTGCCTTTCAAATCTCAACATTAAACATGGAACAAAAGAGTGAAAAAGAAATTTAGAATCTCACAGAAGTCAGTAAAGACTCTTGAACATTGTTCTGAAAACACAAGCGTAAAGAAGAATATAGAGACTGCGCCTCGGGAGTTAGCACGTTATAATCCGTGTACTAGATTGAGGTGTAAAGTAAATCAACTGAGGGTTTCCATGATTATTACTAATCAAGGAAACCAATAGCTGATGTTTTGAACTGATATATGTGTGCTTTAGAATAATTAAAACTCCGTCACAAAACTTGCAAAGGAGCCATTTTTATAAAGTTAAACAAATAAACGATAAATCAGTTAATTAAAATATCGATCCCTTACGTTTCCCAATTCTGCTGCAGGAAGCTGTAATTTCTGTGGTTCGGACAGAGAGAGTTCACAGCCAGTGTAATGCATGTCTAAATGAATTTTATCAGCATATTTGTGTTGAAATATATGCTCCCGATAACCGTAAAAATGCGAAATATCCCCACCGCTAATCGGCACGCCAAGCCGATAATTGGTCAACTCCTAGTTTAAAGTACTCAAAATCTGAAATCGAAAAACTTTATACAAGCTTTACAGCCATTAGCTAAAAATACAAGCCGTCTCCACAGCAAGGAAAATTACCATCGTGAGTCAAAGAGGAAAATTAAGAATGATCAGATGTAATGACGGTGTGATTGGGGAGTATTATGAATGTTAGCCTGAAATGGAGGGTTGAATTCCACAGTGATTTCTTGAGCTAGCGCATCTACTGAACCTTATTCAAGCCTGATATTCACCAGATAATCTACAGAGAAATATCAGTGCATCAGACCAGCATGATGTGGAATATTTGAGCTCTTCAGAATTCACATATCAAACAATTCAGACTTCTATTTCTGATGGATTAGCCTCGTCAAATAAAACAGATTTGTTTTGTAGCACACTTCGGCCGTTGTGGCGTTGGAGAGATCATAAAAACACAGCAACATTGAACCCTAATGATACCAAAATCCAGGATTAAACAGACTCAGGGCTGAATTATTAAAGACCGCAGTATAGATAAATGCTGATGTTATCACCACTGCTTTCATTACTGGAGTAATTAAGCGATTTTTTTACATCAGGAAAGTCCATTAGTTCACTCGCTTTGGTCCGGACCAAGTTATTTTTTTTTACTTTCACATTGTAGGACTTGCAAGTGGACCAGAATTTGTAAACAAAGCCGCATGTGTGCTATATTCGTTCAACCATTGCACAGAAACGTGTGGGGTGGGGTAAAGCTGGAAGCCCGAAGCGAAAGTACACAACCGTGGAGATTTTGTGTGCTGTTCTCTTTGTGCATCTGGAAAAAAGTGAAGAGTGATGTGCCTGTAAACTCGTCACCGAAAAGTACCAATAAGAATGCTGTTTAAGTACTGAACTGATGAGCAGTACCGCTGAGAGTTGTAGTACTAACTAGAGGCATTTTTGGAAATGAAATGCAAATGTGATTGTTTGTAGCAAGAGAATTAGGGTTAGAGTCATCGCATAATGACACAATCACATAACGAATTCCGTTAATGTTGCAAACAGGAGCGTTCATAATGCACTCGGCAACATTTAGTCATAGGGGTTTCTCACAAATAACGGAAAAAGGAAAAATGGACAACTGGCTAACGAATGCACGTAGCAAAAACGTGAAACATGAAACACTACACCGCTACAGCGCACACGTTTGGAGTTGAAACAGCGTTTCTAGCGCAAAAACTGAGGTTGGAGTAGCGGCGCCAAACATGGGTGGATAACGAAATAATGGTGCAAATAACGCGACTTGAGAACAACATACACTGCTATAGGCTGCACGCTTTAAAGTTGGAACGGTGTCTCTAGCGCAAAAGCTGTAGGAGGGATAACGTCCAGAAAAAGTGGGTGGAATAATAAAGATCATAATAATAAAACGAAGAGCAATATGTGCATCTCAACCATCCCCATCCCTGCATACGAATGACATCTTAAACACAAACTAGCAGAGGGAGCAAATACACACATCTGCCATTCTGTGATGCTGGTCTGTTTTCAGCGGTTTTGTTTTTATGGTAATTGCGGCCGAATTACCCGAAAAAAAGGGAAAATATCTGAAAAACCGTAACGTCAAAAATTCGCCTTGAATATATTGTTACTGAACATATATTAAAAAATCTCTGAATGATTTCCTTTAAGTCTGTGTGATGGAAAATTCCACCAACTGATGGTCAAACTGATCATTCAGCACATTTATAAAACAGAGCAAAAAGACAGAATTATTCAAAAGTTGCTGTTGCCTTTTTCTTTTGCAAATTCCTCATATTCATAAACCTTTGGCTCAGCAGCAACGTCCCTTTCTCTCTCTTTCCGTCATCATGCATTTGCCTATAAAGCAAGAGTAGTTCTTACGAATTCTAATTTAGCTCTGGATAATGTAAGTCCAGAGCGTTGACCCGGCAGCCCGCAGCAGGTTGCCGTGGTGAGGAGGAGTGTGAGATTTGGGTTGGTGGGGGGGGGGGGGCATTAAGGGGCGGAACACTAAAGATAATGAGCCACTCCAGAGCCACCAGCAGAGCGAACCTTTTAAGACTTGCACGAGTCATTTTTCCCTCGCCACACAAGCTGAAGCGTTTTCTTCAATCGCAGAACAGTCAAACTAACCTGCAACGATACATCGATCTACAACGATACAATAATCAACGAGGCACAATGATAAAAAATTACACGGAGATGCGATATTATAACGTCTTCAACGCCTGCGGATGTCACAAAGTCGTATACGATACGATTTTGATTCGATTCAATTCAGGAGCCGGCAATCAATATGAGACAATATCAACCAAATATTAAAATAAAAAGCAATCGTCTCTTTTAATTAAAAAAAGGATCTTGATCAATAAAGTGATGTTACAGTTTGTTTGATGTCTGGGCAGTGTTTTCAACCAAACAGTGTGTAAAGACCTTAAAGCCTGAATTTGAGCCTCAACTACTTCACTTCTGTCTACAGTTGAATCATATTTTATTGCTTCCTTGTATTTATACTGTTTGTTTGTATCTATATTGTCTGGAGTAGAAGAGACACCAACGACCGTAACCAAATTCCTACATTTGATAACCAACTTGGCAAATAAACCTGATTCTGATACTATATTAAAACAGCAGAATTATTTTGAATTACCATCTGAACAACGTGTTGCTGTAAACAGCTCGGTCGCATCACGTTCTCACTTCCTTTTTCCAGTCTGCCATTAAAGGGTTAAGCATGGGAGGACTGGAGATCGTGTCCATCACAGACAACACTCCGGTTCCACACAACGGCTGTCGGCCTCGTAAAGCTCGCCGGATGTAAAGCCTCCGTAATCCCTCGTCCGTCTGCGTGGAGGCGGTCAGTGCTCCGAGGAAGTCTGGAAGATTCATCTCGATAAAGAGGCTTCCCTGTTGTGGCGACGTTGGGGAAACTTGGTGGTTGTTGGTGTGTGTGTTTTTTTCTTTCTTTTTTTTGTAAATGTATTAAAATGTTTAAATTGGAACCGCAAATTTTCTCCGTCCTTCCTTTACATTTAGGTGTCTTTTTGTATTTAACCCTATTTACTCGTCTCTTTATTTTTTGTACTATTTATTTATTTATTTTTTGCATGTCCAGCGACCCGGTGAAGGTGCTATGGCCGTTTTCGTGCTGCAACAGTTGGGACGACGTGTTGCAGGCTAACATACACTTTAAAAAAATGTTGTTTATTTTATTTACTTATTTATTTTGTTTATCATCATCATCACTGTTATTAGAATATGTCAGTTCCACCTCACCAGAGCACAACGGCTCCCTCTAAATAAACGGACCCTTGTGAGGTTATTGCCCTTTTCCTAGCGTTACATCAGGTGCTCGGTTGCCACGGCAACGGCAATTAGTGGGAACTCGGCCGGCTGAATACGAGTCTGTCCCCGTACCCATGGCAACCAAGGTCAGGCCTGCAACGCGCATCTGCTTTCGTTGCCGTGCGGCGCCACGGCCGCGGAGCTTGAGAGAACTCGGTCGGCGACGCGGGGAGGAACCGGTTTCCATGGCACGGTTTCCACTGCAATGCTGAAGTCTGCATTATGCTCACCTAGAACTAGAACCGAAACCGGAACTAGAACACCTCCCAAAATAAGGGCTCTTGATGGAGAGGGTCTTAGTGCACCTAGTTTAATATTTCATCCAAATTTTAATCTAGAATCAGACATAACATCAAATATTATATACATGAGTAAAACATAAAATTTGACGGTTTTGATGCACACAATTTATTTACATCAGATAAGAGCAATTTTGGAAAAAAAAATCATTTTGTCCGTTTAATGTTTGTTTTTTGTTTTTTTTTAATTGTGAATAAAAAAATCTCACATTGAAACCTAAAATCACATGGCCGAGAGGGTTTAGAGCACTCAATCTAAAATTCAACTGATTTTTGGCTGTAAACAAATGATTGATTTGTGGAATTTCACTGATTAAATGTCTATTTGGAAATGTATGGTTTTGTCATAAAATGACCATAACAGAATCGGGGTAAACAGTTGATCTTGAGATTATTTCTGGGATTATTTTCTTCTCAAAGACCCAAAAAAGATTTTTTTCTCCACTAAAACTAATATTGTTCTTATTTTTTTCTTAATTTTTTATGTTCTTAACAAAGTTAATGTCTTTAAATAGTATATATTTATTCTTCTGGAGAACTGAGGAAAATCCATTAAGCACAAACACACGTGATAAAATTTGCTAGATTCTTATCTAGGAGCAAATCTTATATAATAAGCATTGATGAATGTCAGGATGTTCAGGAACGCTGCTTGAGTGGGTTTTCAGAATCCATTTCGTCTTAAGCACGGCTAGCGAGCGAGCCCCAGTGAGTTCAGGGCTGTGCTGCAACAATGACAGCGATCTTTGGCATAATTCCACTTTTCTTCCAACGTTAAGCAGCACAGAATTGTCCTTGTCGGAAACTCTTTCAAATCGCGGTATGTTCACACGCAGAGTGTATACCCGGCAATTTCCTTTGACATGTCCTGCAGCAACGAAATGCTTGCCACGTTGGACAGAGAAGTAAGAATGCTTGGAGAATGAGGTCCCGTGCTCCTGAAGCAGAAGAGAAACTTCATTAGTATGTGATGTATTTGTTGCGTATTTAATCTCGCGCTTGGCTGTAGTTCTGTAGCTGGTAAGACGGCAGCGCGGCTCGGTTCAGTGAGTTCGGTTCCTCCCACTCGTCTGCTTTCGGCGTTCTGTCTGCGTGACATTGAATTCTCCATTTTTCTGATTTGTTGGGTTTGTTCTCACTCAGGCCTTCAGGCGGCAGCTCTTGGCTGTTTGGGATTTGGACACACCAAAAAAGTGGGTCTCCAGCTCAGGCCTGCTGCTGCTGCTGCTGCTGAGTGTGTGAGTGTGTGCTCATGCCTGATAATTACAGCTCAGAGCTCGCTGGTCTCCACCAGACGACCTTTTCATCGTAAAACAGAGAAATTACACACTGCCCAACAGATTTTAGATGATCTTAGATCTTAGATGTTGCAAATTTTGAGATTTGTGCTGTGAAAAGAGAAAGTGAGGGATTGTCATTGTGAACACAGTGCATTACAACCAACTCTGACCTCTGCGTTTGACCCATCTGTGAAGCAGCAGTGGGCAGCTTCATGGGGAGCTATGCTTGGGGACGGTACCTTGCTCATGAGTACCTCAGCGGTAAATGTCCTAAATCGTCAGTAGCCTCAAGAACGCAGGGCTAGAACTGAAACTAGAACTAGAACCAAAAAGACAAAAAAGTCACTAGAACTGGTACCAAGATGAGAAAAGGCAGATGACTAAAGGAGCTGCAAATGCCCTAAATCATCAGTAGCCTCAAGACCACGAGACCTAAGTCTAGGACCGGAACTGGAACTAGAACCAGAACCAGATGAAAATAAAATTGGAAGAAAAAAAAACAGTACCAGAATTTGTACAAGTACTGAACAAAAGGAGCTACAAATCATCATTAGCCTCAAGAACACAGAACCCAACAAGAACCATATGTAGGTCCAGAACTAGAACCAGAACCAGAACTAGAGCTGTAACATGAACTAGAACTAGAGCCAGAACCAGACAAAACAACACAGAAAAACAGTATCAGAACTAGTACCAGGACAGAAATCCCTAACCCATTCAGAAGAATGTTGAACCTGAGTCTAGAACAGGAACCAGAACTAGCATGAGAACCTGAAAAGAAAAGACAAAAATGGTACCAGAACTAGTTCCAAGAATGAGAAAAAACAGATGCCCAAAGGAGCTACAAATGTCCTAAATCATCAGTAGCCTCAAGAACGTGGAACCCGAGAACTAGAACCAAAAAATTAGTCCAGAACTAGAACTGGAACATGAACTAGAACCAGAACTAGAACTGAAACAGAGCTAGAATTAAATCCCGAATCAGAACTAGAACCAGAACTTGGACTAGAACCATAAAAAACAACAGAAAAACAGTATCCAAACTATTATCAGGATAGAAAAAACAGATGCCCAAAGGAGCCTCAAGGAGCATCAGTAGCCCCAAGAATGTGTCTAGAACCAGAACCAGAACCAGAACTCGGACCAGAACATTAATTTCTGCTAGTAAAGATAACATTTTCACTGAAACACAAACTCTCCACTGAAGACATGAAAAATATGATAAATGTTTTTTGGAGCATCTCAAAATCTACTAAAAAGTACTAAGTCTTTTCTCTTTCTTTCTTCACTTCATATTGTGGTTGCCAGAGTGGCCCAGTTCCCTCACACCTACCACTACTTTTCAAAAATAAAACCCTACCAAATTGTAGAGAACATTTAAAGGGTTTAATTATCTGCATTTGGCTCAGAAGAAAAGGTATTTATGCACATTTTATCCTCGTATCACGCAAAGCATTTGGAAACGTTTGAAGGGTGGAACTCGAAGGTTATTATGTAATTACAATCGAAGTCCTCTTTTGTTCCTAATTGAAGTACCACACAAATCTCACTTTACCGCGTTAGGGGGGATAAAAGAGAAGGTGGGAGTGATTGCACGGAAATTATAACTCCCTTTGAGGATTTTATTTTGACGTGGCCGTTATGGCGGTTTTTAGTGGGTGTAATCAGGTGGAACCGAGAAAAGTCAACATGTAACCAATAACTCGGGCTGTTCTGCCGAGATGTGGTCAGCAGTAGGGGTGTAACGATACATCAGTCCTCACCGATACGTAGTTTCGATGATCAATAAGCCAAAATGAAAACATCAATTGGACATTATACAGATTGTACCATGACTGCAGTATATATCTAACAGGAGGTCTATTTTTATTTAAATGTTTAATTAAAATGTATGATATTTTAGTTCCTTTCTTAATTTGATATGAGTGGAAGTGATGGTGTTAAATCAGCATGTGATATTGTCTCATATCTGGGCTCCTGAAGTGAATCGAATCAGAATCATATCGCAGCTGCTTACCGGAGAATTTACAAATGTGTACTGCAAATACAGTCAAACTTGGAAACATATCTGACCTCAGACCTCGGCGATTCTTGGAGATGTAATGAGCGCTGTACAGGAATCCATTTGCGCTATTATAATCAAACATATTCGCACCACTTAAGTACTCCCTGCGGTCACAAACGTGGATTTTGCCGCCATTATCAACATTTACCATTTAATTGCGTCAACTTGTTTGGAGGAGGTCAGCGTATGGAAGGCACAGATTTTTTTTTCTCCCTGAAAAGTCTTTTCAGCAGTTATATGTTGCAGATTTCTCCACGTTGTGACATTAGTGGTGTCTCCTTGTCTTCAGATTTAAAGAGTGTGATGCTTTTCCCCTGAGACTTCACAGGTTATGAGTGTTTTGTTGGACCTTGTCGATTTGTAGAATGCATTAGGGCCGGGCGATATGACCAAAAATCATATCACAATTAATGTAAATATTAAATTATTTTTGATATGGTGTTTGTCCTCGTAGTTCACTGTCAAGGTTTGTACTGTAAATATGCTCACTTATTAAAGCTGAGAAATCTTTTCTAATAAAATGTTACGTTTGTGATTTTAAAATAATTGAAGCAAACACACAGTTGTGGAGACAGACGGGTCGGGGCAAAATAATGTGACAACACACAAGTTGGTATGTTCTGAAGGGGATGGCACATGAACACTAGGAATGTTGAAATTAATTATTTAAGCGATGCATCGTGATGCAAACGTGGACCACTCTGCATCAATGCAGTGGCAGAACATAATCGATGATATTGGGGGTTTTCAACTGCCAGTCCGCGGCTGCATTGCAGGTGGTCCGTGACATGCAATCCAGTTTCACCAGTGAAATCACTTTTTAAAAATTATTTCATTTTATTTATTTTCAAAACATTTCCAGGTGATTCGTGGCATCTTTATGAATAATGAATTTGATGCAAATATCTAAAAAGTTAAAAATGCTGCTTAGTCTGAGTGGTGGTCCCTGGGACAGAAACAGCTGAAAACCCCTGGATTATATCACAATGACATTGCTTGCTTGCATTCTGATTTTTCTGGTGAAAAAATACTTGTCATTGTGAACAAAACACAGCACAGCACAGTACACAGTGCACCACAACCAAATATGAGCTCTGCATTTGAACCGTCCGTGAAGAAGCAGTGGGCAGCTAACATGGGCAGCGCCCAGGGAGCAGTGCTTGGGGACGGTACCTTGACAGTACCTCAGGGGTACCCTTACCAGTCTGGGATTCTAACCTTCTGATTATGGGGCAAACTGGCTAACCGTTAAGCCACCAACTGCCTTCAGAACATCCCATTAGTAACTAAGGCTGTCCGATCTGTGATCCATGCCCAATCTGCGTGCAATGTGAAGTAATGTAGAAAAGCTGATGGGATGCATTGTGATGCAACACGATTTCATATCAAATCCTGATAATCGTAAGTGAATCGCATCGTGAGACCAGTGAAGGTTGACACCTCTAATGAAGACACATTGGAGAAAGTTTTAACTGCGTTTTATATTTTTAAAAACTGAATTTCAAAAATAATCAGACAAAGATTACATGAATTAGAGGATCCAAATGTTGATTTTGAATCATTTTTCGAATCGTTGTCCAGCTTTCGACTGCATGTTGTGCTTTTTTTTCCCTTTTAAATCCTTCCCAAAAAAATAAAGGTAAAAGAGCAGAGAACGAACACATTAAAAGCAGTACGGAACGTCTCCATGTTTGGCCTTGAGTGCTAGATAATGGCCTTCCAATTATCCCTGTTCGAAGAATCTAGACTTAGTTGTAATTTACTGTAATAGCAGGCTTGGAACATGGAGGGGGAGCTGTAGTTTGAAAAAAAAAAATCAAATGTATGTGTGAGAAGACCAGGAGTTGTGCTAAGTGAATTGGAGGATATTTCCTGGTTTTTGGTTCGCCCTCCTCTCCTCTCTCTCTCCTTTCTCCCCTTTTTTTTTGGTCTACATGCCCTTTTAGAAAATGCTAAGGTCCTAATACGCCAATACCTGCCTCCACCAAGAGGGTCTTGAAGACGGCAGCTTTTCTTTTGATTATTTATTTATTTATTTGTTTGTTTCCGCAATAACATTTCGCCTAATACTCCTCCCGCTCCACGCCCAAGCTTTTAGCAGCTGCCGATGATGGTGGTGCATTTTGAAAATGGAATTGGGCAAAGAGAGAGAGAGAGTGAATGGAGAGATTTTGAATGCTCATTGGCTATTCAGTCAAGAAGGCCAGAACCCACTTGAGCTCCATTTGGCCGCTCTTACCTGCCCTGCCACATTCAATAGCACCTTTGTTCTAAAAGGTGAGTGTGACTGCAAGAACGGCTGAGCATTCGAACCAACGAACGTCCAGGCTTTTTCAGATATACTGTAACAAGGACTAGTAATAATGACAGGGTCGCATTAAAGCTTTCCACTGCTAATTGTCCAAAAAAGAATTTTTCACACTTGATGAGTTGCTGCATCGACCAAACGCTACATAAAAAAAAATATATATATAAATTTGATACATTTCTGGGTGACCAGCGCCAGGGAAGCTACGTTTTTCAAGCTACAAGCTACTTCTGATTGAAACTAACTATGACCCAGAAGCTTGGCTGTAGCTTAACTACTTTCAGTCATAAGTAGCTATTCTATTAAAACAGTACTTAGCTGTAGTTTTTCTGAATATAATTCACGTTAACATTATATTTACAGCATTTAGCGGACACTGTTTTCCAGAGCGACTCCCATTTTTCTAATTACAGCGACAGTTTCCCTGGAGCAACTAATGTAATGTAGTACTGGAGGTGGGATTCGAACCCATGACCTCTTGACCTAGAGGTGAGTGATTATTTGTCATAGTGAACACACCACAGCACTGCACACAGTGCACCACAACCAAATGTGAGCTCTGCATTTGACCCATCCGTGAAGGAGCAATGGGCAGCTAACAAGGGCAGCGCCCGGGAAGCAGTGCTTGGGGGCAGTACCTTGCCATGACGACCTCAGTGGTAACTTCACTCGTCGGAGATTCGAACCGGCGACTTTCTGATCACCGGGTAAATACCCTAACCATTACGCTACTATCTGCTCCATTAAACTATTAAAACTTATGTGTTAATATAGTAGGTCAGCTAAACAACAAGCTACAGGGGAAATAGTTAAATACACTGAAGTTGCTTGTCTCTGCGCATACGTCTTGCCCCAAAATTATTCATTTTTTAATCTTTCCCCAAAATGCACTTTTATTCCTTGGCATTTAATTAAGTTTAGGGGTTGTTTCTTTGTCTTTGTTGTCTGTAAATGACATGTGCAAGTTTGTTTCCGTGGGCCCACCTGAGGGGGAGAGAGTGATTTTTTTAAATGTCATGTCTTTTTTATTTGTAATTTTTATTTCACTTGTTTAGTAAAAATGTATTTTGATTCATTAAAAAAAATAAATGAAAAACTTTTCTCTATTCAGATGTGCAGAATGTGTTTCTGTCTTATACAGTTAGCCCTGTATATGTATACTCTACTATATATATATACTAAAGTATATTATATTAATATATTAAGAACTTGATACTGTTGTTACTGTTTTACTTTTAAATGTGAAATGTACTTTATAAGAAAATCAGATTTTTCCTTTTTTAAATGTTTATCTTTTTCTTGCAAACCTATATGTAACAAGGACTAATCACACTCTGACTTGAATTAAACTCAGGAACGTAATTTTGGGTGAAACATGATAAAAGTAATATGAAAATCTATCTCTTAATTTTTAAAAATATAAATCATTTCATAACAGTTTGTCACGTTAACTGAGAAAAGTCACCCAAGGTAAAAATAAATAAATAAACATATAAAATAAAAACAACAAGTGTGAGTGTTCCAAAGGAAAAGCCTTTTTCAAGAAGGGCATCGTCGCGTCTATATGGCTGGGAAAACGCAGCAGATTCTGGTTATGAAAGACATGAGCAAAAACAAACAAACCTCTCCGCCGAGCATTTGGTTTGACTAAAAAGTCCAACGAGGGATTGCTTGGATGATTAGCTGTCAATGTGACAGGCCTCCGTTGCTTAGGAACATGACTATTCTGCCTGAATTGTCGCTTCACTCGGTCGACTCCAAAAAAGCTTCAAATTGACAGCAGTTGTAATTTCACCCTCCCTTTCTGAACGCCGAAATCTTCTGCAGTCCTCGTTTTTTTATTTTTACGTGCCCTTTTCATGCGTACGCAAGCACATTATCTGCCTTGAGCAATTAAAGCTTTATTTATTTATTTATTTATTTATTTATTTATGTTTTTTTCAGGTCACGACTCACGTCCCTGTTTGCTTACATGGGATGTCCTGATGCTCCCTGACAAAACATTTCTCCCACTACTTACTGGTGCTCACTGAGACCATGGTTGCCATGGATACTCCCCAGTGGCAAAGGCAAAAGGGGGTAACAGTGGGGTGAGGGGGTGGGTTTTTTGTGGGGGTAAGACGCATGCTGACTGTGTGCTGGTTGGGTGCAGTTTTGTTAGTCTAAATACTGATGTGTGTGTTTGTGCGTGCATGTGTTTGTGTATGCATGTGTGTGTGTGTGTGTGTTTTTGTCAGTCAGTTTGTTTACTGTGAAAATGAATTGTGCAAAGCAGGTTGAAGCCTTATCTGCGTTAATGAGGCAGTGAGTTACGTTTGTGTTATGGTTATGGGTTCCGCTAGAGGGCAATACAAAAATTTAGTTCCTTCTCTAAATCCTTTTGTTGATTTTATTGTTTGGGACTCTGTTTTATTTTGTTTTTTCCATGTTTATTTTAAAGAGGAAAACATGTCTGACATCGAATTGCTAATCTTCAGTGCTTGTTTCCAGCTCATCTAGTATCAAGGTTTACCCCACATTAATGAGTTTCTGTGGAAAATGAGTTTTGTGTATATTTTTCCTTTCTTAGCTTCTGCATAGACAAACTGTTTGTATTTATGCACTTAGTCAGTGAGTAAAACTTCCG
Organism: Distichodus sexfasciatus; assembly: GCA_032718565.1. NCBI lineage: Eukaryota > Metazoa > Chordata > Actinopteri > Characiformes > Distichodontidae > Distichodus > Distichodus sexfasciatus. The sequence continues at coordinate 642,548 of JAVGVS010000233.1, read as the reverse complement.
GGTGAGTTAGAAGGTTTCATTGTTGTATTTAGTGAATGGAGGCAAGCAATTTTAGGTGTGTAATTATTGAAACAATTAGAGTCATGTTTAAAACTGTAACGTCACCTATACTGGACTGTTATCCTCTTTGTATTAAAAAATTTGAATTAAGAGTTACACAAAAAAAAATCCCTCAGTTTTAATACAGACCATATATCAAATCTACTTATCACTAATCAATTTGTAAATTTGATTAAAATCAAAAATTTAAAATTTGTGTAAATTTTACACAATATTGAATTCTGATTTTTGATATTCGGATTTTGATATGTGATATGTTGAATTGGGTATTAAATCGTTTACGAGCTGCCTCTTTTCCAACGCATCCCCTGAGGACTCTTGTTATGAAGGGTTTTTAAAAAGCGCGGTTACGTCATAGTGGTAGAACTGGAGGCCACCTGTCGGTCGGCCGAACTCGCCTTTTGCTAGCGGCGCTGGTCTGCGGAGTGTGGTGCTGAAACGATCGGCGCGCGGCAGCTGAAGCCAACAACAGCGATCAACAAACACAAAACACAGCGGCGACACCCGAGAAGAGAGAGAGAGAACAGAGAGAGCGATAAATTATTGCTGAAATCTGAACTTCATTAGGAAAAGATGTACCGAAAAAGGAGAGGTTCTCGCGTTGTCAACGCGTTGTGTTTCTCACCGCACTTCAAAAACGCTCCGGGGCCAAATTGTCTTGATGCGAGTTCCAGTGACATTACTGAACGATGCAACAGGTAGAGATTTTTATTTTTTTTTTCTTTTTTTTCCTTTAAATGATCACTGAATCTGTTTTTTTTTTTGCATCCTTTGTGGTAAGATTTTGCAACATCCCTCATGCCAAGTGCATGTCTTAATAGTTTATTTTGTCTATTCTAATTGATTTTATTTAATTTCTTTGATAAACAACAAAACTGTGATCGATCTCCTTTTTTTCTCTCTTATCTATCACTTATTTCCAGTTCTCCGATTTGTACACTTTATGCCCTGATGTGTTCTTATCGATTGCTGGCGGACTATATTAAATCTTTTCAGAATAGAATCTCTCCCCCAAAACGATGCTATAATCCCCAATTACTGCGCTTCGGCGGTGGGGAAAAGGCAGCAAATTGTGTTTTTTTGGTTTCGTTTCGACATATTTATTCTCACTAATGAAATGTCGCGGACAGGAGGGGTCAAGCTTTAACGTTGTGACGTTTATCGTTTATTATTTGCTTTCATGGCTTAAAGGTGTTTCAATACCCAGATTTTGTTTTTACTCTGGGAAGGTTTAGTAAGAGGTCAGAGCATGAAGATCACTTATTAATATATATATATATATATATATATATATATATATATAGCATATATATATATATATATATATATATATATAGCATCTTACATTATTCAAGGAGACTAAGGAGAATTGTTAGGATTTTGCCCCTTCCAAAAAAAAAATTGATCTAAGAGTAATCCATTTTCACATGCATTAAACAATTTTGGCCTCCCCAAGTATATTTCCATTTTAAATGTTGTGACAGACAGCCCCTAATTGCAGGTGCCTGTTCAAAATAACAAAATAACAGAACATTGTGGATTTTAGCGTATTATTTTTCTCTGCCCCCCAACAAATCTGAGGGTCAGCTCATTACCAAACGTGTGCTAATTGTAACATTTATTCTGGTTAGGTGTGTAAAATAAATGATGTGGATAACCTTTACGCTGAAAAAGAGGTGACATGATCAAAATAAGTGAATTAAATGAGGCACAGTGTTTTGGTGCTAATTGTATAGTTTTATGGCATCATAAATGGCTGTGACGTATGGTCCTTTGCTTGTGTGACAGTTGTTCTGGAGCCAGTCGTTCTGTTGAGCTTTCAGGGTTGATTTGCTTTAGACGTTGCTAAATATTACACACACCTTTGTTTACAGTGGACAGAGAGGTTGATAACTGGTGTTTTTTTGTCTGTCTAAACTGAACTAAAAGAAAATTGCTATTTAAACCCTATTTGCTTATTTTGGTGTTTCCTCATGTTTTACAGAAAATGATAAGTCTGACTTAACACACAGACACACCCAGCTTGATTTTACCTGAATATGTTACCAAATATAATTACTTCCACACACCCGTGATACGAGGATAAACGTGTTTAGATATGGAAGTGCCACAGTTTCGCAGTCATCTTTAAAGAGGCCTGCGAGCTTTTGAAGGAAGTATGGCCTGGCTCTTTTGAAGCAGCAGGGCACTGGGGGGAAAAAAGAGAGATCAAAACATGATAGAATGTGTGCAAAGAGGCTCAGTTTAAGGACACATTTGATGTGATGTTACAATCTGTAATGGAGGCTGAAGTGAGACCGAGGGGGCTGTCACCCCCAGGTGGAGATGGGGCAAATGGGGAGTACTGAGTAGTTTTGATGTGCTCTGGGGGTGGGGGAGGATAGTGGCTCAACACTGTCCACATGAACAGAAGGAGAATTTTGTTTTCCCCCCCCTTTCCCCTAATCGCATGCCTAAAACTGCCAGTCGCATCGTTTCCCTGCTCATGCGTTTAGAAGCTTACCGGCCAGCTTGGCATTCTTCTGTCTTTCTGTGAGCCACGGCAGATGACAAGTTCATTTCCTAACGTTGGCGTGATCAAACTGTGTGCATCCATATGCCTTCCTTCCTTCCTCCAGAAAAATGGTTAGGAAAGATTTCTCTTAAAGAACTGCCCAACATTAGACTGTGGGTTTTTGAAGGCATTTGATGAGGAGAGCAGAAATGCATCGACGCTTTTAGCCCATATGGCGGATTTTCAGGGTCAAGATGCCCAGCAGGCATCAGTCGGTGAAATTGTCATGGCAGTTTCCTCGGGCCTTTCTATTCACAGCCCTGGAGCTGAGCTGGCAGCACGAGTGGGAGGCCAAGACCCTCCTTAGCCATGGCCCCCTGCCCTGACTCACTAAATATAACTTAAAGAAACAGACTCCCTGAAAATGTTACTTTTATTTACTTCTAAAAGTTAGTAGTCTGTATTTAGTGAGCTGGCAATTAATGATCTGTACCAATTCACTAAATTTAACTTAAAGAAACCACCATGGTTGTATTTACTGAGTACTAACATCTAAAAAACTAACAATTAATGATCTAACCCAACTTACTAAATATAACTTAATGGAACATACTCACCAAAAATGCTACAGCGCTTTTATTCATTGACACTAATTCCTAAAACAGTGGCATTTCATGATCTGCCGCTTGCCTCCATTCACTAAATATAACTTAATGAAACTAACTCACCCAGGTTTACTCACTGACTAACTTCTCATCTCTTTTACTTACTGATTTAATCATTTCAGTTTGCTTTTCCCTTAAAAAAAAAAAAAATCACACTTGCTTCTCCAACATTTTGAGTTTTTCCATTTTGGCTTTTAAATCGTAAAAGGCCTCATTCAACAACTGTTCTTAAGAAGAAATTTGCTTAAAACCATGGCAATCTATTTTCTGAAGATTATGACATTGGCTAAGATTTTAGATGTGTTCTTGGATTTTACAGGATTTACAAATGGTGAAAAACAAATTTTGGCATATTTTATTGCATGCTACTTATTTCAATATTTGCTTTTCCTTTAAAAGAAAACCAATATCTAGATTTTAGCTATGCATATTTGACGCAGTAACTGCATCACAACCATCTGCTGACTGATTAACCTCCAGTTTATTTCCCAAGCAATGTAATCACTAGATTTACTTTGGATTTGGTGCTAAACAGACATGTAAAAAAACAAAGATTCCAAAAATATATATAGTTGAACTAGTATAAATAAATAGTATAGTGGAATTATGGGATCTAACAATTTCCAAATAGGATAACAGACATATATAAAGAATGTGCAAGCTGCACACACAGTAAGTCACGGAATTTACCTAAATATACAATTTCTAATACCAGAATGAATGTGCTAGAAGTTATGACAAAAGTGTGCTGGAAGTAGAGAAAATGTGCAATGATTGAAATAATCCCCAACCCTCCATATTCATTAACTATTTCATATGAATGTGATTTTCCATTTCTAATTTTGTGTTTTTTCATAAACAAATGTTACTGTAAGCAAATGCGGAAATTGGACTCTCAAAATGTATCATCCAATGATCATTTTTGATTAATTGTGGCCTGTCATTTCCATATCCAGAATGAGCGAGCCATTCAGCATCCAGATTCTTTAAAGTCCATATATCTAGTACCCTTGTTCAATTTGTCATCACGACTGCTTTCGCACTGCCTTCAACCATATTTGTAAAGTCTTCGCCCGTTCTGATCTGATTAGAAATTCCATTATTTTTTTGTCATTTATTACAGAAAATATGAATCTTATTTGCCGTACCTGACCATGCTTTAGGCTTCTCACTGTACTTCCACAAGGTCAGGATGGTAGGGCAAGTTGGCTTCCTCTAAACTTAATTTACCTTCTGTGTGTGACGTCTAAGAGGGAGACGGAAGTGGTGGGCGGGGGTTGGGGAGAAAGAAATGAGGGTGATGGTTTCGGGTGGAGGCGGGGGAGTGTGTGAGGGGGATGATGAGAGTGAGGTGCCATTCCCTTCCATAAACTTCTCACGATTCAAGTTTAGCCCGTGTGCTATAGGACAGAGAGAAATTAATGAAAGGAGGGATTGAATCAGAAAAGGCCGCGGTAAAAATATTTCTGTCACGCTTCTTCAGTAACAAGCTTGTTTGATGAGGCAACATAATCAAATCGAGAGTATAAGAGGAGGAGAGTGTCCCATTTCAAAGGCATCACCCATCCTCAAAGTAAACGCAATTTCATTATTTTGCACCCCCCCCCACCAGCCTACTATTAATTTACTTCATTTCGGGCAATGCGATGTGCACTGCTATCTTTCCCAGCCATATGTTATGTCCTCCGTTTCTCTTCCCAATCAACTTGTTTGATAAGGGATTTACAGCCAGGACTGCAGGACTTCACGTTCATCTTAATGGTTTTTAAAACGTAACAGGCCTCATTCGCCGACCGTTCTCACCTCCATTATAAACACCCTACTTTGCAAAACACAGGTTTTTGATATGTTCACTAATGTTTTCTTATTTGAGATTTGTTTTTAGGTAAGAACAGAATCTACAAATGGTGAAGAGCACTTCACACAATTCTAAGATAAATTGGAGCGTCATTTCCCAAATTTGTTCTTTTGAAAGATAAAACATTTAAATAGTATGATATTATATGCATGTAGAAACGCATCTCAGAAGAAACGTTGGAGAATGTAGAATTGGGGTCAAGAACACTCAGTCCGAGACCATGTCCTGACCGACCAGAGTGTGCTGAGGCCAAGATAAGGACTAAGACTTGAAGGGTCAAGACCCAGATGAGACCAAAACCAGGGCGGGGCAAGACAGAGACGGGGTAATTAATGCACGCTTTTACACCACAGATGACAAATATGGAACACACTAAGTCTAAGCAACATTAAAGATGTCTATTCAATATTTATCTCAGCATATCTGTATCAGGAAATCACTTCACTGGGAAGCAGTTATCCAAACTGATCACATCATATGTTAAACTCAACAAACCACAGTGGGAGAACACTCCTCAAGAAAAATCTCTGTTTTATTGTCTTTATTATGTTTTTATTATGCAGAGACATTCTATGGCTTGGAACTGTGAAGAAAAATAAGTTTAGAGACAGACAGAAACACTTCTTTATCCATTTGGTATCCATCTGGATACAGAATAAAATTGATGAATAAATGCATTTCTATCAAATTTTCCCTATTGATTAACCTCTAGCATTTTAAAATGGGGAAAAATCTGATCAATTGAAAATGAAGAAATACAAATAAGTTTGGGGTAATTTTGAACCAAATTGGGACTCATTTTGGCCTATAACGGCTTTTCTGGAAGAGAACTACGTTTTTGAGCGTGATGGCGTTCCATATCAAGCACTACGTCGTGTTTACATCGCGAATAATTTAATGAATGCGTTTTACGCAATTACTACAGTTTTTGTGGACGGAATTACTTTCTTTTATTAAGACAGCTCCACGTATAATCAATGTTGGGCAGTAACACAGAATACAGGTACCGACCTTACATATTCAGATTACAGATTATGGGTAACTGTATTCCGTTACAGTTTTAAATAGATGGTAATCGGAATACAATTACATTGTTACAAATAATGGATTACATGACAGTATTTCTCTTTTTTACGCGCTTATCCTCTCTTTAATAAATTTCATTCATTTAATTAATTCATTATCGGAAGCCCTTCAGAACACGCAACCAAAGATTCCAATGTAAACGTCCATTTAACAGTCAGGGCAGAAACGCATTCTGTCTTGGAAATTCAGACAACACTTCACCTTAAAAGAAGTAATATGAGTAATATGAAGGGTGTGATGCCACATTCATACAGTTGAGTAATCAAACGAAATACGTTACAAATTACATTTTAGTGCAGGTATTCTGTATTCTGTAGTGGGAAAAAAAAAAAAATTAAGTAACCTTCCCAACACTAATAATATGACTTTCAGCTATGATATTTATTCCTGTGACTTATACATTTCATAGATTTGGCCAACATCTGTGTTTTTCCCTTGCAGTCTGGCACAAAGAGCTGCTGTTTTTCTCATCCACGACGACGCCTAATTCGTAGCGTGGAAGTAAATACGAGCAGTCAAACAATAAGCCTCATTGTGAGCATAAATGCTTTTAGAAAACCTTGCTGGCCCACGCCCACAAACAAGCCATCATTTCTGTCGCTCGTTTACACTGATATTTCATTTCTATCACAAAATGCTTTGTTCCTAAGTTGTTTTTGTACCCCCCTCCTCCTTCTTAAAATAGGTCACTTCAATTGTAAAGAACATTTTATTTTTTGTTCCCCAACACTCCCACCCCCATCCCCCAACCCCCACCTCCGCCCACTCTCCCCCCACTTTTCCTAACAATATTTCTGTTGCTCGCATTGTAGCGCTGCTCTTTTCCGGCGTCGTCATAAGAAAGATTGCCTATGGTTTATGAGTCGTAAGTCTGCCAAATTGCACAGGCACTTAAAGTGATCATTAGTTTCCATTCAAATGGCACAAGAACAAGAACTAAAGCAGCGTCGAGCTCGGCCATCTCTCCCTGCTGGGCCACATCAGTAGTGGAACCGAGCGTAAGGCTTTTACTGCTGTCTGGGGGATATAATTTCTCAGCTTTTAACAATGCATTACTTTTCTTTTCCCAACGTGCTAAGCGTTCCCTTCCCGCAGGACTTTGGCTGGATAAGCCTCCTGGGTTTCTTTAGTAAATTGCCTGTTATATACATGCACATACTATGATTTGAAAGAGCTTGTGACAAGGCCAATTCGGTGCTGCTTTACCTTGACAAAAGTAATCTAATAATATGTAAGGTCGCTCTCGATCACTTCACAGCTCTAAACTTGTTGGAACGTTTTAAAGATGTTTTGTTCTTAAAACACACTTTTCTCATTTAAGATTTGTTCCTGGGCAAGAACCAATTCTACAAACAGTAAAGTTAAACTTATGCAAATTTCTTTACATGCATGTTTGTGCAAAACCTTGGGTTATTGAATATTCTTCAGTTATGTTCTCAAAACTCACCTTTTCTGACATTCACTAATGTTTTCTCATTTAAGTTTTGTTCCTGGGCAAGAACTAATTCTACAAACAGTGAAGAGCAGTCCTAACACAAATTTCTCTGCATGCATGTTTGTGCAAAATCTTATGAATCTTATGATTTTTTTTTTCAATTCTGCAGTTGTATAATGTTATACTATTTAAATGTCTAACAAACCACATTCACTAACTGTTCCGAAGAAAACAATATGTTCTTAAAACCCCACTCACGAAGATTCACAAAAATTTTGACATTTACTTATACTTTCTAAAGTTTTTGTTCCTAGGCAAGAAACAATTCTACAAACAGTAAATTTAAACTTATGCAAATATCTTTACATGCATGTTTGTGCAAAACCTTAAGTTATTGGATTTTCTTTAATTCTGTGGTTGTATGACATTATACTATTTAAATGTCTTAACTTAAACCTCATTCACTAACTCTTCAGAAATATGTTCTTAAAACCCACTTTTTCATATGTTCGCCATTGTTTTCTCATTTAAGATTTGTTCGTAGGCAACAAGCGATTCTACAGACAGTGAAGAGCACCCTTACACAAATGTATTTACATTTGTTTGTGCAAAACCTTATGATTTTCTTCAATTATGGGGTTTTATCATGTTATACTAGATGATGTCTTAACTTTCTTAAGAACAAACCTCGTTCACTGAAGAAGAAATATGTTCTTAAACCCCACTTATGAAGATTCACAAAGATTTTGACATTCAGTGATACTTTCTTATTAAAGGTTTGTTCCTAGGCAAGAACCAGTTCTACCAATTCTCAATAAATTTAAACTTACGCTAATTTCTTCACATGCATTCTGTGCAAAAACTTGGTTATTAGATATTCTTCAATTCTACATGTGTATAATATTAAATTATGCAAATGCCTTAACCTTAAGACAAACTTATGAAAACACTTAAGAAAATATTGGTGAATGAGACTCATTCTCTTTTAAGTGTCACTTCTAACCTCTTTCATTCCTTCTACAGTTTTATAATACAGTTAAATGATATGCAAACAGAGGAACGGATGTGTGTGCATATATAAATGAATGGTTGGACAAATGGAAGAACAAACAGGAGGAGGAGTAGTTTTTAAAGAGAAGAGCAAACGTCCATCCTGCTGAATTTGATTAGAATAACTCTATTTTGTATGTGGTTTTTTTCCCAGCCTGTCGCAGACATAATTACACAGTTGCTGGAATTATAAAGGCCTGTCGCAAAAGCAATAAATCTGTTTCATAAGAGCAGCGCACCTGTGATTATTACCTTTAGCCTGACAGGCAGTGGGCGAAAGCTGGAGTGGCCAGTGGAAAACGAGGACGCCGGAGATAGAGCTCGAGTATAAAAGGGAAATACGGACTAGACTACATGGTTTTGTGGAAAGGGCATGTGGATTCAGTGCCATGACATTATTAACTCAAGACATTTTTCCAGGGCTTTGTAAGTCACCTTATATTACAGGAGGCTTTTCTGAGACCATTCGCTAAAGGTCTTCTACAGCTGGGTTGAAACATTTCCAGAGAGAGTCCGTCCGAGTCAATTCGGAAATTTTGATGTAATACTGGACATCAAATGATAAATGAATTATGTACTTAATGTGGAATAAATTAAAAGAATGTTTGTGATGGATGAATATTAATATGTAATTCATTGTGAGGAAAATTAAAGACTACTGAGCATCATTCACTTCTTATGAAATTTGGTTTTAAAACCCACTTGAGCAGTTTGCAATTCTGGCATTTTAACATGTTTGTTTGAGATTTGTTCTTAGGTATGGACAGAATCTACAAGCAGTAAAGAGCACTCTTACACACATGTAATTGCATGTCTGTTTGTGCATGCCTGTTTTGGGGTTTTCTTAATTCTACAGTTGTATAATATTATACTATTTACATTTTAATTTCCTTAAGAACAAATACTGGTGAATCAGCCATAATATGTTTGATTTGTGTTGTAACCTCTGCTTTTGCTTCTGTTCTGGGCGTTGTGGAAGACTAGTGATTTTGTTGTTGAAAATACATCTGTGACAACAAGTCATAGTCTGCCTTAGTGACCAGAACACACACCAGCCGAATGATTCTTATCCGTTAAATGTGGTGATAAAGCATGGATATTGATTGCTTTATCCGTGTGATTTGCTGCAGAAAGGATTTTAGGATCAATTGATGAAATACAAAACTTGAATTTCTTTTTAGGTAGGAGAAAAACACAAAAACTATCTCAGAGGCTTTGTGAATATTTCTGTTCCAAACATATTTTGTGCTCATTTGTTGTTCTTTGTGCTACAATGTTTTTTTATTATTACTTTGACCAAACTGACAAATAATAAAAAGCAGCTCAATAAAGGCTTTGTTTCTTCTTCTTCTTCTTTTTCTTTTTTGACCACCCAGTCATCAAGAGTGTTTATATTTTATGCGGCTTGTAATCGTCGCATACGCCAGTGTGAATCATACGATATTCTTTTATCACAGTGCACGCAGAATGTTTGCAATGCATTTAAATAAGGACATAAATATCTTTAATACGACTGTGGAAACGCGCGATAGGATGGATAGAAGCAATATCAGTCGGCAGCCATCAGTCCTACCGCTGGCCAACAAAATTAAATGGCAACGGCGTTGTTATAAAAGCAATTCATTTTCTTAAGGCAATTTAGCAGGCTATGGCTGAGAGAGAAAGATGAGAGAGAATATAACTCATATTCATGTAGCATGTAACCATGGCTACCACAACAAGTGGCGAGGTAGAGAGAAAGAAGCGTACGGCCTTGGAAAATACTTGAGAATCCTCACTTATCGCACTTGATGCGTAGAGAAGGCTACCACACAGACGACATTAACGGCAATGGGTTTGGGGGGAATGTAAAGCGACATTGGTTGCCTAAATAAGATGGTAAAAGAACAAGTCTGGACATGCCTGAGAGAGTTGTTTATTAAGGGAACATAGTAAAAATGATTTGATCAAAAAAGTTAACATGCTTCTGTCATTTACTTCAATAATAACAACAGCTAATTAAATAATATTCAGCCAACTTTTAGGAGTTTCCATGGCTTGGTTTAAGAGTGAATGTGTTTTCATATCCCACACAGGAGCTTTACTGAAATTAGCAATATATTGTGGTCCCTTCTAGTAATATCTTTTTGTATCACTGATAAATCAGACACAATATTCAGGCAGAATGTAAAAGGAAAAACACAAAATGGGTATCGATATATCATATTATGATGAAATTTGTGGCTTACACAAACGGGCTCTGGTTTCATGCTATACTGTGGTTTGAAAGTCATTTTAGCATCAGAATCTCATACCAGCCCATGCCTGTTCCAGTTGGGGCAGTTTGTAGAGTAACATTTAGGGAGTTGGCCCTGTGATCGGAAGGTCATTGGCTCAAGTCCCACATTGGTAAAGGTACCACTGGGGTACTAATGAGCAAGGTACCGCCCCCAAGCACTGCTCTCTGGGCAGGGCCAAAAAGCTGATCACTGCTCCTTCACAGATGGGTCAGGGAGTTTGCCTTGTGATCGGAAGGTTGCAGGTCCCGGATTGGTAAAAGGTACTACTGAGGTACTAATGAGCAAGGTACCGCCCCCAAGCATCGCTGCCCATCAGTTGCCTACTGCTCCTTCACGGATGGGTCAAATGCAAAGGTCACATTTGGTTGTGGTGCACTGTGTGCTCTGCTGTGGTGTGTTCACTCATTCACTCACTTTCAGATACACAAACAAATCACAGTTTCTGTTTAATTGTCATTGTGTATTATTGGCATCAATTAAGATTTTTGGGAAGCTTTATATTTACTAACTAGTCTGCTCTTCATGGCAGATTTGGGTTCCTTTTTGTAATTTTGGGAGTTTACTCTAGCAGGCCTTATCAGCTAAACTCCACAAATTTTGTCGTGACTCCAAAACAGTCCCCCATTTTCTACATCGACTTCTTTCTGCAGACTAGAAATGAGCCTACGACTGAGAAAAGGCAATAAAATCGGCCGTAAAATGGGTGAAACCCTGTAACCCTCGCTTTTTGGGAAGCCGACTAGATGACGTCACTACATCCTCAGGTTCCGTCCCAAACCACACCGCATCCCAGGATTTGGGACGCAGCCCTGGATTCTCGGCCAGTGAAATGTGTCGCGCCTGAGGGGAAAGATGGAGTCGGAAACAACAGTAAGTTAAAAAGTCACTTTAAAACTCTCAACCTTCACTCAAAACCCACCCGACGCTCATATAAAAGGCAAGCCATTGTTAACAAAGATTATTTATAAAAAAAAAAACCCTAAATGCTTTTCTTTGTTTTCACTAGTTTAAAAAGCGGGACTTACGCGAGCTAACTCGTGTAGCATCAAAGCTAACAAAGTTTTATTTTGAGGGAAATTTGGGAAGACTTTATAAAAATAGGAGTTTGAATGTTAAACTGCATTTGCTGCTTCTTGTTGCCCAACGGATTTTCGAGTTTAGTTTTTTCAGAGTTGTTCTGTTTTCTTTAGATAAACAACAAAACCATTTATTAAAAAATATATATATATGCCAGTGTCCGGCGATGTCGCGTGCACAGAACATATTATATAGTGTATAGTATGAGACATGATTATATATAAAGTGCATATTATGTAATTATGTTGAATATGTAAAGAAAAATATAAAGACAAGATATTTGCCTATTACTGTAAATATGCACAAGAATTTTGTATGTATATTGCTTGGAAAATTTGATTCTGTCAATGATTTATTGCATACATACATGTAAATGCAGTGCTTTAAGACTAGGTTAAAAAACACAAGAAAGTCTGACTTTATTGAAGCAAAATGTGAAGAAATAGAGGTCACTATAAGAATTTTGCACAGCACATTATATAACACACCTAATCTTAATGAAATAACAGAACATATATGAGATTTTACATACTCAACATATTTGCATTATCAGATGAAACGTGCCTCTCATCCATTCAGATGATGAAAATCAGTCCATAATTCTAATTTTGTATTCTTTCAGCATGGTCATCCTGATATGCACTGTCAAAAAAAGAGAGAAAACACTAGTTTGTATAAAGCAGCAAAAAGGTTTTTTTTAGTCAACCAAGGTAATAAAAGGCCAAATTTTCAACTCCAAACGAGTGTCCGACTGTCCCTGTAATGAGAAAAATGGAAGTTGTTCTAAATTAGAGCGTCAACTAAATGCCGTGAATGAAGGTAATATCAATGTAACTCTCACATTTTCCAAATTTTCTTTTCTTTTTCTTCTTTCAGTGATTTTGAAATGACGTTGGTCATGTCGAAGCTTTGCAGAGGTTTGGGTTGCCGCTGATCGACTTTGCCATGTCTCCCAAAGCGGTGAGTCAAGGCAAGTGCGAGGACACGGCGGTACAGGTGGCAGTGAGAATTCGGCCACTTCTGCCTAAAGAGCTGCTGTACGGCCACGAGAGCTGCGTTACCGCCGACCCCGAGGGCCGCAGAGTCACGCTGGGCCACGATCGCCACTTCAGCTTCGACTATGTTTTCGAGGAAACCTCTGCGCAGGACGAGGTGTACAAAGGCTGCGTTCAGCCCCTGGTCGAGGCTTTCTTCCAGGGTTTCAACGCCACCGTTTTCGCTTACGGTCAAACCGGCTCGGGAAAAACCTACACCATCGGGGAGGCTAACATATGTAAGTTTTGCTAGTCTCTTGTTCTTGAAATTAGGAATACAAAATTGTATGATGTCTGATGCTGTTGCATTGTTGATCATTGAATTGATGTACTGATGTAGATTGATGTATCGTTACACCCCTAATGAATACACCAAGAAACCTTAGACATTTTGGGTTCTTACACAGGTCTGTTATTAAGCATGATCATATAAAGTGAGTGATGTCATGATTGAATGCCATGCAGTCTTTCTCGAAAGCAATCACAGCTTTTTGTAAATCAAGCATAATACCACCGAGGCTATTTCAGTCAATTGTTGCTTTGTCAGAATTCTTTTTGACGGCTATAGATTTTCACAGAGACCCGGCAAATTTTTTATAGAAGATGCTCGCTCGCATCTCGTTCAGAATCTCTCCCTACGAGTTCACGCACAGTTGGCCATGCCAGCAACACTTCCTCCAGTGCAGCTGTCACCGCGTGAAAGCGCCGCCCCTGTTGCCATCTGAGAACCTGTGTTTTTTTGGCAATTTGGGGAGCTTTTTTACTAACCCGATTGTTGGCTGCAGCCTCCTTCAGAGATGACGAACAAGGCATCATCCCTAGAGCCTTGGCCGAGGTCTTCAAGCTGCTGGACGAGAACGACCTCAGCGACTTCTCCGTCCGAGTGTCCTACCTTGAAGTTTATAAAGAGGTCTTCCGAGACCTTTTGGAGGTGGAGACGGCCAGCAAGGACATTCACGTGCGAGAAGATGACAAGGGCAACGTGGGTGAGGAGCTTGTGTCATATGTTATATAGCAGGTACAGTTTGAGAAAATTTCTTCAAGCAAAGGTTCGGGAACATCTTAATGTCTAACGTGTGATGATTCAGTATTCCGGTAGACTGAATAGTAGTTGAATCAACACCTGTTGGTGACTTACGTTATATACAGTATAGTCAATATATTTTGTGTCCAAACCAAGTAATCATTATTTTTTGTTACACAGTAGAGATTTGCTTACAGACACTATATTGACAGTCTGCTTGCTTATTTCAGAGTAGAAATAAAAACACAAAAAAGACAAAAAAGTAGTCAATTTAATAATGACAGCAGTCTAAAAATAAATCGGTTTTTAATAACAAAAACAACAACAACAACAACAAGCAGAGGTGCCAGTCCCCCAATTTGCAAGTCCACTTGCCATAAATGTGGAGGGAGGCATCCGAAAGCATAAGTGCCCTCATTGATAAAATTACGGCAAAATAACTCGCTGCTCCATTGTTTTTTGGCATGTGTAGGATTTAAAAGCTTGTGGAATAAGTGGAGCTTGAATAAGCAGTAATCCATTTCCTCTTTTCTGAGACACGTCCAATGAATATAGACCTTTACAAACGTTAATAATAGATATATATTTTAAAAAAATCTGATCACACACACTCAATAATTCAGATTATAATGATGACTTTTAGCTTTAAAAGAGAAATAATTATAACTCATAGGTTTATTTATAAATTCTACTTCACTTCATAGAGGATGTAGATACAGTTTTTAAAAGGCAAAAATCATTTGTACGTACTGTATGTATTTTCAGTTGTAAAGGCAGATGGTAGCGTAATGTTAGGATGTTCGCCTGGTGATCGGAATGTCGCCGATTCGAATCCCAGGACCGGTAAAGGTACTATTGAGCAAGGTACCGTCCCGAAGCCCTGCTGCCTATGTCAGCTGCCCGCTGCTCCTTCACGGACGGGCCAAATGCAAAGGTCACATTTGGTTGTGGTGCACTGTGTGCTGTGCTGTGCTGAGGTGTGTTCACAATGACGAATTATCATCCACTCATTTTTGTCATAATACTTCACTGCTTAATGCACCAGTACTTGTTTAAAAACAGGGTGATATCACTTAAGAATTGGGTTTGTAGTTTAATATGAAATGGCAATAATAAACAGCATCACAGTTATAGTAGTTAAATATTCTTATCCTGCTAAATCAAACATGGGAACACAGCCTGAGCACTGGGTATTGTGTAGTACAGTGTGAAAATGAATCAGAACGGACATTCAGAAGCTCTAATCAACAACAAGTGCTGAATGATGTTGAAAAAAGGCTTTTTTCTGTGTCTGCTTCTTTACAGTGCTGTGCGGAGTGAAGGAGTGCGAGGTGGAGGGGCTCGACGAGGTTTTGAGCATTTTAGAGTCGGGGAACACGGCCCGGCACACGGGGGCCACGCAGATGAACCCGCACTCCAGCCGCTCCCACACCGTGTTCACCGTCTTCCTGGAGCAGCGGCGAGGAGGCGGCCGGGTGTCCGGCTCCAACCCCCACGTCCTCGCCTCCAAATTCCACTTCGTGGACCTGGCCGGCTCCGAGCGCATCCTCAAAACCGGCAACAGCGGCGAGCGACTCAAGGAGAGCATTCAGATCAACTGCGGGCTGTTGGCGCTGGGCAACGTGATCGGGGCGCTCGGGGACCCCAAGAGGAAAGGCACGCACATTCCCTACAGGGACTCCAAAATCACCAGGTAGAAACGTGGCGGATTTGTAGGATATGTGGATTGTGCAAGCGAATTTATACGATTTTTAAACACAAATTGACCCCATGTCTTTACTGACGAATTTGTTGCATTAGAATTAAAAATGGTTATTATTTTAACAGAATTCTCAAAGACTCGCTTGGAGGTAACGCTAAGACCCTTATGATCGCCTGTGTCAGCCCGTCCTCGTCCGACTTCGACGAGAGCCTCAACACCCTCAACTACGCCAAACGGGCTCGCAACATCCAGAACCGGGCCACCGTGAACTGCCGCGGTGAGCCGGACCGGGTGGAGGGCCTGGAGATGCAGATCAAAGCCCTCCGGAGAGCACTGGAGAATCGGCAGCGCTCGGAAACCCGGATCGTGGTCGCCAGATCCGACGGCGAGCGCCGGATGCGTGCGGGCCTCCCGGAGGCAGACATGTGCAGGCTGCAGGCCGAGAGCGCCCACTACAGGACGTGCACCGACTCGGCCTACAGGTTGCTGATGGAGCTGCAGGGCGAGGGAACGCTGAGCGCTGCGCAGCAGCTGCGGGTGAAGGAGTGGCTGTGCGGCGTGGAGGAGGAGCGCAGCGGCATCACCACCGCCTCGGGGCCCGACAGCGGCATCGACAGCGGCTCCACCGCCCTCGACGCCGGCACGCTGAAAAAAGGACGAGCGCTCCTTAAGGGCCAGGTGAGTTGTCCAGAAGTTAATGCTTTGTCTGTGTCTAAAGCACAGCGTATGTACTGACCAGAAATATATCGTAAACTGTATTACAATTTCGTCTTCCCTTTTATTTTCTTTTTACGTTCATCTTTGCCGTCCTAGGAGCCAGACATTGTGAGGCATGAATACATTTCCCAGCTGCAAGCCCAGATCCAGCAGCTTGAGCAGGAAAACACAGACTTTCTGGCTGCACTGGAGGATGCAATGGAACAATACAAGCAGCAGGTAAATTCCTCCCCATCCAGCTTCTACAGCAATCTGAAAAAATATAACTCATTTCTCTTTTTGATTGTTGGCTCTGGAAGTACCAATTAGGCTCGGCTTTTGCTTTCAGAGCGATAAACTGCGAGAGCAGCAGGACGTGATCGCTGAGCTGCACGCTCTGCTTGCTCAGCCGGGACTTCTGCACCTCAGACAGCGACCCCACACCGCCCCCATCAGCTCACCGCACCACACGCTGCTCGGCCTCGAACGCTTTGTGACCCTGTGTGGAGGAGACGCTGCGGGAGAACGTTTGCAGCAGGTATTTTTCCTTCAGGAGAAACGTTATTGCGAGTTGCACGCGATCAGTGAAAAGGAAAATGCGGTCGCAAAGACTGGGGGCCGGTGTTACGTCTCATTGCGTCTTATGTTATACCTTAAAGGTTGTATTATAACTAGGCTATTACAAAATTCTGACTGTATGATAACCTTAAGCAAAAACGTCACGATATTAAGGTTTTGCAAGTACAGCTCTAAAGTGTGTTATTTTCAAATATCCAAGTTAATATACACTACCGATCGAAAGTTTTAGAACACCCCAATTTTTCCAGTTTTTATTGAAAATTATTCCGTTTAATGTCTCTTTGCACTCTGAAATGAAAGCATAGTACAAATAATTGGAGTTAAAAAAGAAATCACGGAATCAATTTATAGACCAAATGTATTCTTAACTCATCAAAGTAGCCACCTTTGGCAGATATAACAGCTGAACACACTCGTGTCATTCTTTCTAAAATAGAATCAAATATTCTTCAGAAAGTTCTTCCCATATCTGTTGCAGAAGCTCCCATATATGTGTGGCACTTGTGTGAGCCAACTAGGCGCACACCAGCGGGTATTTCATGGCGCTGCAGAATGCTGTGGTGGCCGTTTTGGTTCAGCGTGCCTCTCACTCTGTACAAGTCACCGACCCTGGATCCAGCAAAACCTCCTCAACCTCCAATGTTGCAGAACAGCTTTAAATTGTTAACCCATTTTGTGTTCCCTGAAAAAGGCCTTTTTGTATAATTCTGAAATTCTTATTTTTTAGTTTCGGGTAACCTTACCTTTTTTTTTTAACCTCTGGCAGTTCACCACTTACCTTTGTACCATTTCAAGCTATTCATCGGACTTGAACGACTTGAATTGCAATGAATAACTGGAAAGATTGGGGGGTTCTAAAACTTTTGACCGGTGGTGTATATTCATATGTTAATATGTCAATCGTGATGGATTTTGAACCGAATCGTGAGCCCAACAATCGGAATTGAATCGTGAGATTTTCTGAATTGTGCACCCCTAATTTTTAAACAATATATAAGTAGAATAT
The DNA here is from genome assembly GCA_032718565.1 of Distichodus sexfasciatus. Lineage (NCBI taxonomy): Eukaryota > Metazoa > Chordata > Actinopteri > Characiformes > Distichodontidae > Distichodus > Distichodus sexfasciatus. The sequence continues at coordinate 624,503 of JAVGVS010000233.1, read as the reverse complement.
TTGGATCAATAGTAAATGTGTATGTCAAGTTAAAATAGTAAAATAAGTAATAAAAGCTAAACTTGAATTGAATTAGACCAGAGGTGGGCAAAGTAGTTAACTTCATTACTTAAGTGAAAGTATAGATCCCGCAAGTCAAATGTTACTCCAATACAAGTGAAAGTCGTACAGTTAAATTTTTACTTAAGTTAAAGTACTGAAGTACTTGTTTTAAAAAATACTTAAGTATTAAAAGTACATCTTCTTTCACCACATTGTTGCATCATTGCCACAACACTTATAACACCTAATGCCTCTGACTAACTTGTACAAGCTGTAGAATAAGGAATTGGTTGAATGTTACAGAATGAAACACAACCTGAACTGATAAAGAAAACCAGTCATTAGTTTATTTTATTAATTAATTGTAAGACTACACACTAATCAAGAGGACAGTGCAATAGCTGTAAATGCAGCCTGCTCAGAACATAAAATCAACATTCCAACCTGCTTAAAACACAGCTCTACAACTCTGGCTTCATGACTTTCCAACAGCGTTAACAGTGTTTTAATCAAGACAGAAAACGACAGAACTGTCTGAACTTGGTTTTATAGTTCCAGTCTACAGGTGTGATGTAACCCTACTGATTACTGATAGACTGTCACTTGCCAAACAACCAATCACCTTTTAGAAAAGGGGGAGTAACGTCCACTTTATCCACAGACTTGAAAGTAACGGGTAACGAGAACCTTGATAGAAATGTAGTGAAGTAAAAAGTATGATATTTGTCTTTCAAATGTAGTGAAGTGGAAGTCATAAGTTTCCAAATAAAATACTACTCAAGTGAAGTACAGATACTCAAAAACTCTACTTAAGTACAGTACTCAAGTAAATGTACTTAGTTACTGTCCACCTCTGAATTAGACTAAATAGCATTAATATAAACACATTTATTTTAACACCTTGTTGATACTGCATGATTATAAAAATAATCGATTCACTTTACTGTTCACACTACACAGTGGATTTCTAAAACTAAAGTGCTAGACTTGTTTGCACAATGATTGGTTCTGAAAAATGTGCAAAAAGAAATGATGTTGCTTTTCAAGCTAAGTTGAGATCTTCTGACGTCTCCTGCGCTCTCGTTGACTGCAGCGCTTCTCATTTCTGCACTTTGTCATTGACAAATCAGCTCGTAGTGCAGTAAAAGTATCACAGAATTTTTTGATGCCATGATGTTTTCAAAATGCTTTATGTCTTGAAACCGGGAACCGTCCCATGTCTAATTGTAACTTACATATTATAATATTTTTTTGGCGTTTGCCTTACGTTGCATTTAAGTGATTTTTAGAAGAATATGTTTTCCGTCTATCTCCAGGTTGGCCTGGAAGCTTCACATGACTGTTCGTTTCAGGAAGAGGCCCAGTGGGAGTGTGGACAAGGCGATAAAGAGAACGAGACCTACGGAGGAGGAGAGGACGGTGATGGAGATGACGTTCACAACAGAGGAGCCAGGGACAAGCGCAGGTATGCACTAGGGCTGTCATCCTAAAATGCAAACACTGATCAGACATCATACATATTGAAACGTTATTGAACAAAAAGATTGGTTTTCACTTCAGTGTGTGGTTGAGGTCAGGAATAAAAAAGTCAAATGATATTTTAGTTGATTTGATATGAACTGAAGTGATTTTGCTGATTGAGTGTATGATATTGATCACTGTCTCCTGAATCGAATCGAAACATAATTGTATCGTAGTAAACTTTGGATTGGAGCAGACGTTGGATCGTTGTCCTTTGAATCAATAAAATGTTACATTATGATAAAACTTTCCACCCCTGGTGTGCACAATGACAACTTTAAATATACGTCACCCTCCACGGCAAAACCAGTCGCTTGTTGCAACGGAGGTTTCCGAGAAAAACGAGCGTTTATGTTGCGTGGGGTCAAATTTTTGATTTTTGGTTTTTAGTGTTTTGAAACAGTGGAAGGTCTATACTGTACTGTTGTGAATAAATTTGGCTGAAAAACTTACCCTTTCCATCCTAAAACCGTGACTTTCTTGAGGTGAGGAATTCAATTCCAGCAGAACGTTAAAAGTTTCTGTTTTGACCGCTCTACTTCAATATTTACGCTAAATCCACTGGTTGACTAGCGTGAAGATATTTCTCCGGAATTCATCTCCGTCTCCCGAGTTCAGTTAACCTAACGCAGGTAGGCTATCCGTGTGGCTGTGAATGCAGCGTAGGCTACCGTAAATACAAACGTAGCCGCGACCGCACCAAGCGTCTGTGAGTGCTACGGCGATAGTCAACTTCAAAGGCAGATTTCTCCGTTTCTCACTTGGCGTGACAGGAGAAACCCGACTCCTTTGAATGTTGATATCTCAGTCATATGTCGTCCGATTCATTCCATATAGGTATCGTTTTGAAGCTTGATTTATGCCCTTTCATAATAACTCAATGTTGCGCCAAATTTGCACCAAGCGACTGGTTTTGCTGTGGAGGATCACATATAGAATAATTTTTTGCATTAAGTTATCTTGTAGGTAACATGCATTTATGCATGTAATCTTGTTGATCTTCAGTAGACTTTTGAATATTACCTGGTCAAAGAAGGATTCGACGCTTCAAGGAGCGGCTGGAAAATCGAGAGCGCCGCTGTCTCAGATGCTGGGATCAGGACAGCTTTCAGTCTTACAGTGCAGCAGACGTCCATGTGAGTTCAGCACTACAGATAATATTTTTAGCACGGATCCAGTGGCTAAAATGTAATCACAGTATTTATTTCTATATTGATCAATCTCTATATTTATCATAATATAGAATTTCCTGCTTCGTTCTTTGTTGATGTTGATGTTGGACAATTCGTTGTGTCGGGGAGACTGGCAGCCGGGAATAGCAGTATCTTGTTCAGACGTGTGTGTGTGTGTGTAGCTAACAGCAGTGCCGGAGACAGCTTTGTGACGGAGAGCGTGAGAGGCTGTGTGCTAGAGCTGGGCTCAGACCGGGGGCTGCTCGTCGCCCAGCAGAAAATCAGAGAACTTTCCATCAACATCCGCATGAAGGAGGAGCTCATCAAAGAGCTGGTCAAAACCGGTAATGGGGATTATCAGACATGATGTTGATAGTAAATGTTTTGTAAACACGCTTTGATGAGTAAAGAAAAATATCCATAAACTTATCATATAGTGCATTTTTAAATATTTTAATATTTTGTAAAAGGTCTTTCGATTTTGTTATTTAGTTGAATAAGATAAACCTTATTGATAATTAAACGTCATGCTGCATGCGTTATGATGATTAAGGCCTGTGTCCACCAAACGTGTGTTTTGTGCCACCAGTGCCTATTTTTAATACAAATCCTTTGAGCTTCAGCGTTCAGAGCGTTACGCGCCTTCAGCGGAAAAAGAACGTCTGTGGAGACATTTTTTTTAACGCAGCGCTCAGGTTTTGTATTGAGTAAAAAATGAGTAAATGAGTGAGTAAACCAATGATATGAAGTGGCATTTTTGGAAGCTGTGCCACTCCTGTGGCAAAATAAATATTTAAGTTTTTAAGATTTTTCTTTCTTGCTCTAGACTTAAAAGTCTTAATGAGTGGAAATACTGTTTTGGAGACGTTGGTCTTATTTATTTTTTCATTTTTAGACTTTGATTTTAATATAAAAAATGTTCTGTTTTGTTCTGTAGCCACAATTTAACCCAGATATTGATTAAGGTTTTCACTTTTCTGAACACAAAACGGTCAGTCAGAAAATGACCGTTTTTTGGAACAATACGCAGATTTTGTGTCTGTGGCCACATTTTAACTCGTTAACTGGTTACTGTGCAGGTAAAGACGCTCAGGCCATGAACAGACAGTACAGCAGGAAGGTGGCGGATCTGGAGCAGGAGGCGGAGCAGGCCCGGGCCGATCTCAGCGACGCACAAAAACAGCTGCAGGAGCTGGAGGCTCAGGGCAACCGAGACGCCGCCTCCGACCGCAGCAAGGCACAGGAGTGCAGGAGGAAGATCGCAGACGCACAGAGCAGAGTGCAGGTTAGGGCTGCGCAATTCATCCAAAACCCACATTCAAACTACAGGTGGTCAAACTGTATCAAACTACAGGTGGTCCCCGACTTGCAATGGAGCAACTTGAATACATCGTAAGTCAAGACGTATGATGTCACTACCGCTACCAGCAGGAGATGTGCTTGGGCATTTAGAAGACATGCTTTTTTTCACAGAAAACAATATACGCTTTAAAATATTTTTACAATTGTGTCGTATCGCTGTCGTCATTGTAACATAGAAAAAATTTTAGTCAAACCATCGTAGCTTGAGCACCATCAGTATATATGCGGGAAAGTTTTAGTTTAGAAAATGTTGCATGATAGGACAAAATGCAGTTTTACCGCCTCTCACTACCTGATATCTAGTATTAGATATACAACAAGCAATAAAAGATTGTAATGATGATAATTTTATGCAAATTGCAAAAAATGTGATGTGCTTTCAGCTTCTTTGCTTTGTTGATGTTTGAAGAATCGTTCTAATCAATTAATTTTTTCCTGAAAATTCTGTTTTCGAAATTCTCAGAATGTCAAATCAACTGAATTTTAGATTCTGACATGAACATAATCTTGATTATTAAAATTCTGTTAATACGTTTCGAGTGGTGTTTATGTACTGTCTCCTTAAAAACAAGATTCAAGATTCTTTATTTGTAACATTCATAGTTACACCAGCATAACATAGTAAAATCCACTCTGATTCATTCCTAAGACTGTGCCAATAAAAAAAATAAACAAACACATTAAGAAACTTGATAATAAAAACATATAGATCAATATAAAAAATGACATTTCCTAAAATAGACCTTTATACTGTAAACAGTAAATGTATACTGTATATGTAATGGTTTAGCTGTGGATATTATGGGGAGATAATATAGATAAACAGATTTACAAGTCTGCATGTGTCATAACGTGACTCTGCTGTGTCCATTCCGCCACTGCACGAAAACTACAGATCAGCCAAAAAGCAAAAACAAAATAATCATTTATTAATTAAGGTAAAATGTTCAGTTAATTATGATATTGATGTTATGTCACATGACCCAGCTCCTTATTAATACATTTAATACAAATATCTTTTCCACTGCTACTCTGTCCTCTTGGAGGAATAAACCTGCTGATGACTCATCCTGTACTTGTAGGCATATGCATTTATAATTTTGCGTCTAGTTAAATGTTCTCCATGAGAATAATTCCCCCTCCCACGTATCTATAAATGCCGCCGTTCATTTGAGAGAACTCGAAAAGCTACCATTAGCAATCACTGACCATTTTTAAAATCGCCGCTGCCCACTTTCATGGGAAATGCACCAGAATTAAATCACTTTTAATTAGTTCACTTTTCGGACCAATCATGTAATATTCAGCTTTCCTTTTTTGAAGGGTCGACCGATTATCGGGGGCTAATATTAGTCTTTTTGCCGATTATCGGTATCGTAGTTTAAATTCGACCTTCACGATATTACGATATACGATATTCACTGCCGTCTCTTCTCTCTGTGCCGATTGTTCGCGACTCGCTGCTTCACTTAATGTCGGACGCAGACAGAAGTGGTGAATGAAATAGCTTGCAATCTAAAGTAAATAAAGACAAACTTTTATTTGGCACATAACTGTCATCACGACTTGTTCTTTTGGGGAGCCTTGTTCTAGGCTTAACGGTTTGTCCGACCGCGTGTTTTGTAGGTGTTGAAGCAGCGTCAGCAGGACACGGCTCAGCTGGCCTTCCTGCCCATGCAGAGCCAGCAGCGCGTCCGGGAGCTGGAGAAGAGCGTACAGATGTTACGGCAGCAGCAGGAGCAGCTGCAGCGCCGCTTGCGAGAGGAGAACCAGCAGAAGAAGAAGCTGGAGAGTGAGATGCAGCGCGGCAAACACCGAGTCAAGGTGAGGAAAACTGGACTGGCGGTCGACCGCCTCCAAGCAGTGTCTCCATGCAGTGACTCGGGCCCCTGTTTGAAATGTGAAAACATCAGATCAAAACGATGTTTTCACAATTTACCTTCATAATCAAGCATTAAGGATTTTTTCGAAAAATGACAAGCCGTAACTGCGTGACAAGGGGCAGTTGGTGGCGTAACGGCTGGGATCAGAAAGCCACCGATTTGATTCCCAGACCGATAAAGTTACCACTGAAGTACTCATGAGCAAGGTACCGTCCCCAAGCACTGCTCCCTGGGTGCTGCCCATGTCAGCTGCCTAGTGCTGCTTCGCGGAAGGGTCAGATGCAGAGGTCACATTTCATTGTGGTGCACTGTGTGCTGTGCTGTGCTGTGCTGTGCTGTGTTCACAAATAATCCTTCACTTTCAAGGTGTTTAAGAGAACGACTCACCTTACTCTTGCTTCAACCGAAAGCAACTGGACTATGTTAAAGGTTCTTGGCGACGTTTCACCTCTCGTCTGAAAGGCTTCTTCAGTTGTAAAAATATGATAAGGATAAACAGCGGAGAACTCAGATTGTCAGAACTGAAGAAGCCTTTCAGACCAAGAGTTGAGCGGTTAGGCGTTTTGCCGATTATCGGTATCTGTGTTTAATATTAACCATCACCGATATTGAGTAATGACAAGGTGCGCTACTGTGGCTCCACTGCCGTCTCTTCTCTCTGTGCCGTTTGCTCTACACTCGCTGCGTCATGTAATATCCCGTCCACAGCAGTCTCTGATTTTCTATATGTCTCACGAGTAGTAGCCAGTCAACGCTGAAGCCTTGTTTCAGTTCATCAGCCAGCTCATAATAAAGACTTGAGTTGAGAGAGGTTAGTTATACCGTTTGGATGTTTAACAGCGTCGTGTGTTTTGAGATTTTTGTGTTGAACGTTTGACCGTGTGTGTTCAGGAGCTGGAAATAAAGAACCAGCAGCAGCAGAAGATCCTGCGCATTAAGACGGAGGAAATCGCAGCTTTCCGGAGGCAGAGGAGGAGCGGCAGTAACGGCTCGGTCGTCTCACTGGAGGAGCAGCAGGTAAAGGACTAAGGCCTGGTTTCTTAAGATCAGTCAGGGGTGCATTTCCCAAAAGCAACAAAAGTGTATATTAGCAACTAACATAGTGTTACGGACCCCAGATCAGTCAGCATCATTCACCAACGTTTTTCCTTAAAGATTCAAGATTCTTTATTTGTCACATGCAAATTATGCAGGTACAACATGCAGTGAAATGTATCCTGATCCGCTCTTTTGACTGTGCAATTTAGGCAAAGAATTAAAATAAAAATAAAATAAAATAATTCTGAAGAAAGTTACGACGTTTAAAAAGTATATTATTTAACTGTAGAATTGGAGATAAACCAGTAGGCTAATGTCTTGCATAAGAGCACTTTACACTGTTAATAGATTCTGTTCTTACCTACAAACAAATCTCAATGAAGTAAACATTGTTGAATGTCAAAATCTTTGTGAAAACTGAGTGTTTTAAGAATAACTTTCTTCTTAAGAATGGTTGCTGCCCAGTAGCTGTGTGTTTTGTTGTTTTTTTTTAATCTGTGCTTTGATTTTCACTTGAATGTTATTTTTAGACTGTTTCAGTTTCAGTTTGTCTTCCCCCAACTTGTTTCAGCATGTTTTTATGTTCACACTGCCTTTATTTACTCGCGGCGCGGTATCGGAGCTGGTGTGGCGTCTGTGTTATTGCTGTAGTGGCTGTAAACGTGTTTCTTCATGTTTCGGCTGCTGCAGGCCCTCGCCGAAGCTCAAAAGAAAAAGTGTGTATTCAGAATTCCGCTGTTTGTTGTGTTCTGAGCGATGTTTGACCTTTCGCGTTGCGAGCAGAAGATGGAAGAGCAGAAACGCTGGCTGGATGAGGAGATGGAGAAGGTTCTGGAACAGAGGAGAGGACTGGAGGGCCTGGAGGGGGAGCTGGAGAAGAGAGCAGAGATCCTGGCCAAGAAGGAGGCCTTGCTGCAGGAGCGTAGCGACCTCGAGACCAAACGTATGCGCTCCAGTCAGGTGTGTTATAATAATAATAATAATTGATTATTTTAATAATGAATAATAATGGTTATTTGAATAAAATATTAAAATACGAAACGGACCAAATTAGGAACAACTAAAAGCACTAATTATAATGTAGTTAATTAAAAGGTATACAAAGCCGGGGTAAAGAGATGAGTTTTTAAAATATAGAACAGAGTTTGAAGATACTATTCTTTGCTTAACCCGTGTCTGTTGCCGTTTAAACCGTCTCTCCTCGCAGGCTCTGAACATGGAGTTGATGACACTGTCGACCCGCATCGAGTCTCTGGAGCAGGAGCTGAGCGAGCGTAATGGCCAGCTACGCAGCAGCAGCGCTCAGGACTCTCAGCAGATCCGCAGCGAGATCTCCAACCTGCGGCAGGAGAAAGAGCAGCTTCTCAAGCAGAGGGTGGAGCTGGACGACAAACTGCGGCAGGGCAGTCTGCTTTCCTCTGAGGTCAGTCTAAAAAATAAAAAACAAATTTCATTTTCAAACCAAATCAAGTATTGCACAACGCTAGTCGCACATGCTTTAACCGCTCTGTGTCACCCGACTGGCCTTCAGGAGGAGCGGACGCTGTTCCAGCTGGACGAGGCCATCGAGGCGTTGGACGCTGCCATCGAATATAAGAACGAGGCGATTACGCAGCGCCAGCGGCAGCTCCGGGCCTCGGGCAGCATGCTGACGCAGTGGGAGATGAACCTGATGGCCAAACTTACTTACTTGTCCGCCTCGGAGACCCGCTCGCTGCTCTGCAAATACTTCGACAAGGTGAGAGCTGCCACTGTCCAGTGAGGCTTGTGCCGTGTCCGTTTTTGTCATGTTTGTGTACGTGTAGAAGGAGTTTGTCGCTTTGGTGTGTGTGATCGTCAAGGGCAAGATTACGTCGATCAGAAGCTCTAAATGTCTGTTTCGTTTTGCTGCCCAGACCTACCTGCTACGTATGAGCCTGAAACATCGCTGAGATGAAAAGTGTGTGTGTGTTGTGTTGTGTAGGTGGTGTCGCTGCGTGAGGAGGAGCGGCGGCTGCAGGTGGCTCTGGCTGAGCTGGAGATGCGTGTGGAGGAGCAGCAGCAGCTGGTGGTGTGGTTGGAGTCGGCTCTAGAGCGCCAGCAGCTGGACACCGACCGCAGGCTCACACAGCAGCAGAAACAACACGAGAGAAACGTACAGCTCCTCCTGCAGCAGTGCCGAGGTGCCACACGACGAAAAATTCACTCCCAACCACTTTGCCCAGTTGATTTCAGTTCAAGCCGTAAAAAATATCGACTGAGAACCTATACATATATATATATAATATATATATATATATATATATATATATATATGTTCTAGTTTAGTTAATATATTTCTTTAACCTGACCTGAATCTAGGAACAGAATGACAGAGGCAGTATGATTTTGATCCACAACCTCAGCAAGAGCTCCCAACCTGTATGAGCAGCCAATCAGGAGCTCAGCAGCAAGATCACGGGACATAAGACAGCCCACTGTGAGCAGTCTGGAGATCCAGACTAAAGGTCAGCTTTCTGCACACGCTTGGGGTGTTCAAATTAATCCCTTAATCGATTACATTGCTCAGTGATTTTCTGGCCATGGCATGAAAATTCAAGTTAAAAAGAACATCCCGGTAGTAACTACGGCTGCCCAATCTGCGTGAAATGTTAAGTAATGTAGAAAAATTGATGGGATGCATCGTGATATTGCACCGTATCGAAATGTTGAATCAAATTGAAACGTGACATCTCTAGCACCCACCATCCTCAAAATCTGTGAATCTGTGCATTGATGTATTTTGATGTATCGTTACACCCCTAGTTAAGACATGGCATGCATAATACATTCCACCTCTTCAGAGATCTAAACTACCTAGTTGGCAGCACATTAGCCTTCTAGTCACGTTCACATCTCATTCAGCAAAATCCAGTCAGCTGTACTTGAGTTAAGTGGAAAATTTGTCACTTTTTTTTTGCCAAACTATAACTCACTTTAAATCTTAACTAGGAGCGCTTGGTGTAATTTGCATGCTTTTTTGTTCAGCAAAGTTGTGCTTTTTAAAAAATAAAATAGACAAATGTTTTTAGAAGCGATAGATTTGGCGCTCTATTATGGCGTGATTAAAAATGCATGATTTTGATTGTGGAATTGGAGCAGAAGGCGCAGTGCAGGAGCAGGGACAGCGTGAGTGCACTCAGAGCCAGAGCGAGTGCACAAGTCGAGGAGAAATCTGGGAGCTGGTTCCGCCTTGCTTCTTTGTGGGCGCTCCTCCTCACGGAGGACCAAAGCAGAAATGGAAGAGCTGCAGCAGAGAAGCGGCGTCACGAGCTCATAAACCCGAATCGTTCAGCCCAACATCAACATCAACACAGCACACCGCAGCGTTCCGACCTCGCTCTCCCTCGCCAAACCTCGCAGAGAGTTCCGGAGGTCCGCCTAAACACGGACCAAACTCTGCCGTATTGATGTCGGAAAAAGCCTGTATAGCCAACATGAATGAGGACAAGCATAAACTGTTTAAACATTGACTTTTCTACGTTTTCTGCATTCATTTTGTATTAAAACGGATCCCTACCTTACATATTCCATGTGCTAATGTTTTTTAAAAAATAGTGGTTTAATGAGACTTTTTGTGTACAGTATAAAAGCACTTTTTTCAATGAAAACATTTCTACAAATTACTAAGTGATGGTCTAAATATGGATGTTTGTATTAAAAACGTATTTTGCATGTTAAAAATAGCGTCTTGTTTTTGATCTTATATGTGGGCCGAGAATTAATAGCGTGGTGCGGAAATGTAACTGGAAATGACAAATATATTTTGAGCAGTGCTTAGGCGAACCTGAAATACCTACAGTTTATTTTTATTAGGTTAAATCATCGATGTATTATCACCAGTTATTACACTGTTATATGTTTACACAACATGAAACATAATATTATTGCAAGCCACAGTAATGACTCTCGCTCTCATTGGCTAATAGAGGGCAGTACCAGTTAGTTAATTCTACTTAGTGATCGGTGATTGAGTTTGCCTATTGTGGTAGGAAGAAAGGAATGTGATTGGCTGTCAATTTTAATTCTTGGTAGAAAATGAACCATGATTTGACTTTCTTTATCAAAAATTAACTCGACTGAATGCACTCAGCAATGTTCTTACTCTGATTAGTCTTGGGAAAGGACTGCACCGATTGGTCATGTTTTGGTAAATATTCTTGAACAGTAATTGGTCGTCTAATGTTGGCAGAAAACTTGACTAGCTTTCTAGATACAATTATTTGGGAACTAGAAAAAGAATAGTAACCTACCAAGAATTACCTCTGGCTCTTACCTGAGCCTTGACAAATGAATTATTTCTGGACATACCTTCAAACAATCTGAATACAGCAATTATTGATTACAGAATAATTGCACGTAATCAAAGTCAGGCATATATACATAGACCAGGGTTTTTTTTAACTGACAATTACAGATTACTTGGCCATCTTTATGAATAATTATTTGAATGCAAATATCTAAAAAAACAAACAAAAAAAAACCCCATTATTTCTATTGTTATTTTCTTCACATGTGTGGGCACTTGAACTACTGTAGTCTGTCTGAATGGTGGTCCCTGCGGGACAGAACCAGTTGAAAACCCTGTGACATAGACTACAAAATATACAAGCTCTAAACTGGGGAGTAGACAAAGAGACTGCAATTTGAATTTTACCATGAATTCCAAATTACGATTCTGGTTTGGAATTTTCTGTTTGCTTTCAATGTGCATATAATCTGCAGCAGATGAATATGAAAATTCCAAACAGGCGATCTATAAAATAATAACAGCATATTTATAACTATGTAACGGTCTTAAATAAATATATTTTTATTTAAATTAGCCAGCTAGTTTGTATTTTTAATAAAACTGTCTTCATTTTCGTTTTAGTTTATTTTATTGTTTCACGTGTAAATTAGTTAATAAAAAATATTTTTAAACATGACAAAAGATTTCCAGGCCAATAAAAGTCAGACCTGAATCTTCTGATGCGTAGTCAGACGCGTTATCCATTGCACCACTGGCCCGGTGAAAAAGCACTGAAACATTGTGGTAAAAGAAACTGCAAATACACAAGTTTAATAGTAAAACGACGTTGTAAGTTGTGTGATTAACGCTATCAATCGATATATGTAAATCCACAATCAAAGAAACCCATTTTGTCTCTGGTTATGCCAACATAAATATATCACAAAAATGCTACGCGAACAAAGCTAATCTCGTCACACGTGATGCTAAAGGTAAGCTAACCAGCCCGTCCTATATCGTTATGAAGCATCATATTTCCATAAATATGACTGTTGTCATATTTGTCATAATGTCGTGTGATTACTTTTATTTGTTTAACTTGTTTATCGCGCTCATCTTCCGTTTTATCCCAATTCCCGCTATGCGCCCTACAGCGACACACTTCCGCCGTGACGGCGTCGTGTCGGCAATATCACTTACAGCTTATTAACGACAGCCAATGGGATGCAGTCCGCTCCAGGGTTATTCAGAATATGGCCATCGTTGCCACGTGCTACCAAGATATGGCGCGAATCTTGTGCTGACAATAATTGGCGGCAATGGATAAGGCGTCCTGACGGGTTCAGTCCCGCCGGGGTCGAGCTTTTGAATAGAGAAAAAGCGTACAATGACATTTATGTGCTATGTTCAGTTTGTATGGAAGTATATTTACATCGGAGGCAGCACTGCGTGCACACCTGCTTTATTCAATGGGCGGTGTTGAAATGAAAATGCTTTTCCACCGGCTTCGATCTGATTCAGTATTTCATCGAACTGCTTTTTAACGGGTCTTCATATTGCGTCAAGATTTTGGTTTTAAACAAACTTTTTATATATGAATAGTGGGTCATGATATGTTTTAAATATGTATTTTTTATTTGGAAGTCATTCGTTAATAACCTTTGCTCTTTAAATTCAGGCACACACGTACACACAAGTCCTTTTATACATTTTGATTTACAGCAAAGGAGAAAATAAGTCACTTTAACATTTTTAAATGATAATTTGTCATCGTCATGATCCTTCTTAAGTGATATCACTCAGGAATTCCTCGTACCTTCTAAACCTGAAACGTGAAAATTAAAGAGTAAAACATGAATGGCCTGTAATTAATTGTTTTATTTTAGCATTTAGTTCAGTCACACTGCAGATCTGTGTAGCAAATCTAAGGTGGTGTTAAAAATAGAACAAAAATGTAACTTTTATATAAAGCATGTTAGAAATTAGATTTTGATCGGATTATTATTATTATTATTATTATTATTATTATTATTATTATTATTATTATTATTGCACATATAATAAGTCTGACATAAAGATTGCATAGGTTTAGTTCTTTTCTGTGACTCACAGGAGCCTGAAATATCAGACTCCCCAATTATTATTAATTACATAATGTATATTATCTATTAGTGGTCTTACTTAATAAAAACGTGTTTTTACATTTGTTTTTAATGATGAACTTTCGTATTCTGACAGTGCTCTCTGAAGGTACTTGAGTTGAGATGTTCTGTAATGGATCCCAGGGCCTAAACAACATGCAAGATAAATTGGCCTGAGGTGTCGCTCTTTACCCGTAGACACATTAAAAGGGCGTTGTGGAGCAGTTCGACTCCTGAATAAACTTTGTTTTTATAAGCTTAAGCCTTTTATTTGGCATTTTCCGATTTCCTTCAAATGTATCCTACATTTTCTTGAATAATTACTGTTTAGATACTGGTGAAAGCTTATCACATTTTCAAATATGATCGGCAATGGTAGTAAGAAAAAATGTAAAGCATAGACGACGAGCTTTTTAAAAGCTGAAAGTTTATTATACTTAACTTCTCGTTTGCATCGAAGACAGTTTAGTCAGACTGCTTAAGAATATAGACAAACGACAGTAAATTCTGTAATAAACTTTGACTATTGCTCAGGTTTTTTTGGACTAGAGTTTTAGGATTTGTCGTCAAATTACAAGTGACTGTGTAAAATAAGCAAAAGTTTCGTTATATTTGTTTAAAACAAGTAGGAAAATTTTAATTTGCAAAAATGTAATTGTCTTAACGAAATATTTGACTAAACCAGAAATAAACAATGTAATTCTCTTTAATGTTAACGAAATTAAATCATTGACTTGAGAAAGAGAATAAAACTTTCGTAAAATAATGCAGACCAGAATTCGTTTTTAAAAAGTCTTGTTAACGGTAACTGTACTGTGCAGACTAAATGGAAAAAGAATCATTTTCATACTATTAATCCAGAGACATTTAAGAACGATTTTATTTATGCGAATTCGCTAGGACCAGCGTGGTTTAGGATGTCTGGAGAAAAAAAATCTATTTAAAGTTTACAGTAAACAGCAATATAAACTTTATATATTTATTCTTTCGATGTTTTTTTTCTTTTCAATACGGAATCATCTTTGGTGAACTTCACCTATTGACAATTACCTGTGGAAATGATTTCTAACGCAAATGCTTCTAATACATCATTCTATATCGTTTTTTTGTTCCAAATCTCACAGAGGGAGAAAAATCGTCAGGTTGTTTAAAAAGAAATCTGTTAGAAAGACCGACCTCGCTACATGTCATTTCATGAACAGACAACAAAGATTCCTGGTCTCTGACGTAAAGCGAATTTTAAAATGATGAAATAATTTCATAGATATTGAGACTTACAATCAAACTTATTTTGCAAAACATTTATTGCGATTTCCACGTCCTCTTTTAACGTTTTTTATTCAGTCACATTAAGTTTCAGCTTAGGAATAATGAGAGACGTGGTGACTTTTTCCTGAAAGTTTTCCTTGTTCACATAGAAGAATAATCAATTAAATAAATGAATGAATTTATTAAAAAAGGTAAAAAGATATGGGGAAGTGAGCAATTGTTAAAACTACTAATAAATGTCGCGTAATTCCACTTTTCGGTAAACCTAAAAAAGTCCAGAACCAATGTGTTGATGTAAGATGCTTAGTCTTATGGTACAGTTATAATAGGCAAATCATATTAATACAAAATAATATTCAATATATTTTTTTTTATTAAGCATTTAAATCTGGGTTTTAGGTAACTTTGGCCACTAGCCGAATGTCGTCGACTGGGAACCAGAACAAATTTTTTTTACAATTGACAAACCTCAACACTAGAGGTCAGTATTGTCTGTCCAGACCATGAATGTAAGTCTGATGTTTTTACTGCTAATTAGCATAATTTCCTTATCTATTATAGGCGTCTGTTTTGAATTAGATGCATCGTTTTGGATTGACTTATGTCGGTAAATCACAGTCTTCGCAGATAATATTGTAAATATCCGACATATATTAAATATCCTAATGCAAAACACAGATATTGTTTTTTCTAGTATTTAACTGACTGTTTTGTAGAGTTTTGCATCATTGAGTTGAGCGAAGCTTGATACATATGGATAGTACAATCTTGAATCAAACCATTTTGCTTTCACCAAGATATTTATTTGATGGAAGAAACATTTGAATACAAAATCTAGAAAAAACCTTGTTCCAGCATGGCAGAAACTTGAAATTTTCTCTACCAATTTAACGTTCTTCAGTGAACCACTATATAGCAACACATGACAAAAATAATTTAGGAGTCCTTATGTGATCCAGACTTAATCTGTGGAAACGTGAACTTAAATAAAACGCAGTGTGTAAAGACAATGATAGTTCTGAACGACTGACCACCAGATTAAAGCAGGAGGTCAGCGGACTCTCTAAGGCCTCATTTAACCCTTCTGACCTGGAGTTAAACAGCAGGAAGGCTGGACCTTTAAATAGAGCACTTTATAATCCTGAAACCAGCAGAGACTCACAGACAGAGTCCAAGAAGAAGAACTACGCGGACAGCAGCCTGTCCAGAGACTCGCGTTCGCTATCATAAATAGAAATCCATTAAATAGAAATATTTTGGTTAATGAATAAATATAAACTGAAAATAGAAATAAGAAACGTTTGTGCAAGAGATTTAATTTATGATCTTTTCTTTTCGTTTGATTCCTTAAAATCTATAATAAAAAAGAACACAGTCTCTCTCTCCTTTCTCTTTCTCTCTCTGTCTCGCTCTCTCTCTCTCTCCCTCTCTCCTCTCTCTCTCTCTCTCTCTCTCTCTCTCCCTCTCTCTCTCTCTCTCTCTATCGTTGTGTGTGTGTGTGTGTGTGTGCTTATATGGGAGAGATTTTATCTTCTCTTTTATTTCAGTAATTAAATAATTATTAATTTTTTTTACAACCAGTGTTTTAGAAAACGTGGCATGATATAAAAAACATTTTCATCCAAAATGTCAGAAGACGACCGGTCAACATGCTTTATTCTTAGATGCTGCCTGTATTGTTTTATTCGATGTGGATGAAAATGAACAGGCCTCAAAATTCAACGTGTCAGAACTAACGAAGTTGCTTCTGTATTACAGAAAGTCTCATCGTCTAAGTAAAATAAAATGTCCACAGAGTAGTGGTGTAAAATGATGTAACAGCTGTTCGCAACGCTAAACAGTTCTTTCTAGTTCTCAAAATGTATACATTGTTTTATTTTCAAAAACGCAATATCGACATAATTTCACAAATAGATAATTTGTTAAATTTACAGCGTTGTCGGTAGAGGTTTCAGGATTCCTGGACAACTGATTCCCAACGTGCATTGCGTAATAACGCTTCAAACATGTAAAATATTATTGTGAATACAAACTGTGAAGGGAGACATCGTATAAATGTATGACAATTGGTCAATCCGAGTCCAAAAACTTATTCTGTATTAATCAATACATCGGCAGCACGTAAATTAATTACAAACATGATATTCCTTGACATTCGCATCAGCTCGCCACTGAAGAGTCTTGCTACGCTCAAGCACACGTTTACATGGGGTAGACTGATATTCTTGTGTACAAAGAATAAATTATTAGATTGTTTTGGATGTTTAATAAGGTGAAATACAAGGTGTGTGTTTGACAACAGGTGGATTTTTGGAAAATTACGGCCTTTTCATCAATTCAAATGAGTTAACCGTACTAGGAGGTTAAACTGTGACCAAATAATAAATGACATAAACAATAAACACATTTCTTTGTCATAACCGAGTCCACGTTAAAATCTCCGAGAATCGTGAAATCAGCATCATAATAAAAGCTAGTCATCCCATTTTTAGCATGTTAGCTACGCGAGGGCGACATAATTCCTCCATTGATGCGCTTCCAGAGATGCGACCTGGGTTCCGTCCCGTCACCTACTAACACACTACACGCAGTGTGTAAAAATAAAATACCTGTCACGCTGCGTCTCCTCCGACGTGCTTTGCGGTACGCCAAGATGCCGATTGAGAACGTGTCGCCCAGAGAGGCCAATAGCTGACGCGGTTCTCTCTGGCGCTCCGCAGCCGCTCACCGATTGGTCTGCCGCGCAGCCTGCGACGCCGCGATTGGTAGCTGGGAGGCCTGTTGGCTGGCTGACGTCAGTGCGGTCGAGCGCTGACAGAGGACGCAACGCTTGGACTGAAACTAGAGGCTTCGAGGCTCTTGAGAGCATCGCATGCGCTGAGGACGAGGTCTGTTTTATATCGCAAAATAAAACAGTTTAATGCATAGATGAGAGCAAAATAAAAACAACCTGCGAGCAGAACAGTCCGCTGCACTCTTTAGCCGCTTTTTCAATAGAGCTTCTCTCCACGTCTTGGAAATAATAAACTGCCAGTTGTGTTCGCTGGATATTTGCGTGGCGCTCGAATAGCGGCGAGTCTTTTTTAGGTACAGGAGAAAATGCGCTTCTCTGTCGTGATAACACGTTTGTGTCGCGCATTAAGTATATTTGGGAAGAACCAAGCGATAAAGCGTCATATCCATTCTTCGCCGAGACGCACGTCAGGCCTGGAAAAAAGAATCTTAACAACCGCTGGCTGCTGACAAGGAATACGCACATCATCATAAAAAGTAAGATTCTTTATTTGCATTACTCACATTCATTCACTCATTTCTGCTTAGGTTTGTTAACGGAGAATGATCTTTTTTAGTTATTAACTTTACTGATTAGTGTTCACTGGATATGCATGTGAGAAATTAGCGGATCATTGACTCTAAGACTAAGTGCTAAAGTGCTGAAGTTATTTCCCCAGCCCTTTCTTCCCATTGCGCTTGGCCTCATCCCCTTTTTAGAAGGCCTGTGTTAAGACATAGAATAAGCTGGTGTTTGCTCATTTTGGAGGAAAGATGCACGTGCACAATTTGCTATGCAAATTTCAACTACATCAATTAAATTTGCAGAATTGCAGTCATATATGGCTCTTTTTTTAAATCCACAAGGGAGTAAAAACCTTTTCATAAGTTCAGCAAACGGGCTGTGCAGGCCTTGCTAAAAAAGAATATACGTATTAATAAATAGACGTGTATGCAGCAACATTTAGCAGATTAAGAAAAAAATGATTGTTGAGTTGATAAATAAATGAAATTATTCTGGTCCTTTTTGCTGTTGGTATTTTTTTCTGCAGGTTACCTTTTCAGGTAAAATGTTTTGAACACCATAATTTGACAATAAAGGGTGGGATATTGAATGCAATGTATTTTTTCTTTTTGTGTTTATACATTGTGATGTTGTGTAATTACTATGTTATTTTGGGATTATTTATGTAATTGCTGTCTTGGTCGAAAATCCATATGCGAGTTGCGATATGGCGTTGCGTAATTCCAGACGGCGCACAACAGGTAAGCGAAGGATTCACAAAAGAATTAAACACATGACGTCACGCACCGTGCGCTCGCCAAGCGTGACATCATCGTGGAGGCTTGATGAGAAATGTTATCCAAGCTACGAATAAAATAATAGGCCTAGATTCAGTTAAGCGAACTGATCTCAAACTGCCCAGAATTACATATTTTCAGCAGTTCAAATGTAAGCATTATTGTTCTATTAAAAAATGTAGGGTAGTGTAAATGTGGCCTACTCAATTGAACTTGTACAGAAAAGAGAGTAAAAGTAAAATACGAAGGTCGAAGTTACTGAAAAAAATCATACGGCGTTTAGTTTAACTGAGGAACTTCGTTTAAAAAGTGGATTCAAGTAAACTGGCCAGTTAAGGTGCTAATTAGACACTGGCAAGGAAAAGACACGGCGGAACTTATTGTTAGTGGTAACATTATAATGTAGAGAGAGAAATAGAATAGTCTGCTTTTTATGAATTTAAGACAGTATGATGAAAGCTAAATTTGGAGTATTAGGTATATACAGCCTTATATATATATATATATATATATATATATATATATATATATATATATATATATATATATAAATATATATATATATACATACATATATATATATGTATGTATTCTCCCATTTTCAATTTGTAAAAAAAATAATAAAAGTGAGTGACTTAATGGATGGATGAATGGAGAGCCAAATGTAGCCTAGAGGTGCAATGACTGGAACCTAAAAGGACAGATGAAATGCTGAGGCTTAGCAATAATGTCGTTGTGCTTGTCATCAGACGACTGGGCCAATTCATGTCTAATATGGGCGGAATGAATGACAACCCCAGGGATAGAGGCAGGTTTTAAACGACACAGGCACATTTTTCATTCTCCACAAACTACACTCTCATGCTCGGTCATTTGCATTACTTTGATGTCTAATACTTTTATACATCAAAGTGTTCTATAATACTTCCAATATGAGCCAAAATATCTGATCTACAACATGTTTCTTTTCCTCTCTCTCTCTCAGCACATTGCTGCACTCCTGAAAATGAAGGTGCAAAAAAAATAGGTGTAATGGCCTGGTAGAACCATTTTGGTTCCATAAAGAACCTTTTTCTGAGATGAAAGAGTCATGTTTAGTTGGTGCTAAAAAATGTGGTGAACCACTTTCCGCCTCTGAGATCCTTTCATGTAATTCAGAGGGCTCTAAACCAATTAAAATATAAAATAACTCTTAGAGGAACCTTCATGTATAAGAGTGTAAAAGTGTTGATTGAGTGAAATTTAAACTGCATGATTTTGTTCCTTTCATTACATTTATAATTTCCTTCTTTGTTTATCAGGGCCTTAATAATGAGATGTTCCACTGTAAAGTGTAAAGTGAAAGGAGTCGGTTGCTATCTTTGGTTATCTAGCTGTATGAGTGTTTATCTGCCATCATAAAGCTAGATAACCGAAAGTAGGAATGGTCTCCAGTTCTCCACAGGGCGGCTTTACTGAAGACATGAGGGTGATCAAGTGCAAATATCATGAGGTAAGCAATGCTGGGATTCAGCTTTTAAAATATTTAATGAGGTTCATTTTTTGTGGATTAAAAACTTTACAGTAAGTAATAATAATTTAGACCTGTAAAATGCAGGTTCTGCTTAGTTCTATTAAAATGAGTGCTCACTGGCTACATCCGGGTTTTTTAATTAGTTAAACAGCAAACTAAAATGTAATTATTTAGCAGTTACAAACTTTATATTTATATGCATGTTGTGTGTATAGTGGTATAAATTGTTTCATTTATAAATTCTGGGTTATTGGCTATTTATAAGAACTTGACTATTATCTGTGGCTTCAGTTCACTAAAATAATTCATAAGCTGTGTTAATTTTTTACAGTTTATAATGGTCCTCCATTTTTAATAACGCCTTGCGCTCCATTAACGTATATCTGCTCAGATCCGCCTCATAATAACCTCTTATTTCTAATGGCCTCTCTATAGGCCCGAACGCAAACACAATGCTGTATTGTTGTCCTTCAGCTAATGGGGCTTTCCACAATCAGACATCCACCAGGCTTCTTACATATGGAGGAAATTACACACATTTTGTAAATCTAAATTTTGTAGTGATATTTCTGTCAGTTCTGCCTCCTCTGATTTCTGAAGCCTACATGTCTTTTTGTACCACATCACTTCCTTCAAGAATTTCTTCTTGCACTATACAAAATCCCACAGGGATTTGACATTATATAGGAGCCTAACAGGGTTTTTAGGCTATATTTCAGTCTATATTCACCACAATGAGGCCTACAGTGACGCTCAATAGGCGTGTAGTGGTTCTCAATGCTTTGAGCAGGGTCTTAACTAATTGGTTTGATTCGGAAGGACTTGTGAAAGGCGAGCACAAGGGTTTCCCACGATGGGACGGATTTCGTAGCCGGGTGCCCATTTCGGAAGCCGGTGTGTTTTTTACACACCTCAAAGGCCTACTGTAGGCCTAGCATATAGAATAATTTAATCTTTTTCTTAGGTTTTTTTTTACACCACAAACACACACTGCTTCTTCTCTCTCTCCTTATCTCACTCTCACACACATTCGTTTTCACACTCACACTCACACCCACACGTATAACCTTAGCTCTATTTATAGTAAAACACACCTTGGGCTTAATTGCGGGACACACTTAATTTTACATGACTGGCTCATGCGATAAGAATACGGATTATGTTATTTCATTTACCTAATAACCCTGCTTACAGCAATGACATGGTGGAAAACTAATCTAGAATCAAGTTCTATTTTTACAGCAGTGTAACTTATAATTTGTAGCAATATTTTTGCCCTCCTTTTACATATGTATATAGGCTCTTTCACACATTTTTTACATCAGATTCTTTACACTTAGACACTGTTACATTTGCTTAACTGTACGGATCATTGTGTACTTCGTTAAATTGATAACATTTGAAAGGTGCTAATTACATAGGTGGGTTAAAATGAGTGGTTTGTCATGAATAGTGGTTTAGCCGCAATGGATCCACATGATATAATCAGCAGTGACCACAAAAATGCGTCTAATAATGAACAAAAAAACCACTTAAAACCAGGTTGAGATGAAATATTCATGCCCAACATTTCTAATACGCTGTAAGGCCCACATCAAAAAGAGTTTATGGCCTCTTAAAAGAACAGACTTACACAATTAAAAATAGAATATTTTATTTTTATCTTACATATGTTCTTATTGTGGCTCTTTTCCAGCAGCACTTCCCTGACCACAACATCATTGCAAGAGTCAGGATGACGACCACAACTAAAATTTGGTAAGTGCAGTAAAAAATCTTCATAATACGGTATTTGAGCTGAGGTAGGTGGTGTGTGTGTGTATGTGTGTGTGTGTGTGTGTAACCAACACTGCAGCAATTAAAACATGGCAAAATTGGTTGTGGAAGACCCCTAAAACGTCCAGTGTGACCTGAGCTACGTGGGCATTTTTTCTAATTAATTTGTTTTGGGGCGGCATGCAGATGGTCTGGTCTGATTATAACAACGGTTTCTGACCCAGATCCAGATTCAGGCCCTGTATTTGTCTCCATTTCACAGACAGCCCATCGTTAGCTTTGTGCTCGTCTGGGCCGGGAAGAGTAGAGGAGAAAAAGACATTTTTGACAAAAAAAAGGAGGTTTGGAAGGAAGAGAGGAGGGAGAGAGACGGGTGAAACTTCAGCATCTGTCCCCTGCTCTTCCCCCTCCGGCAATTGCTTCTGTTTACTGAGAGCCCCGTTTGCCACATTTCATGTCGTCTATTTGTGTGTGTGTGTGTGTGTGGGGGGGGGGGGGTTACTCACTCTCTCATCCATCCACCATCCGCCCTTCACCTGCCTTACGACAGTCACACACTCTGTGACTTCCCACGTCAACGTAAGCGCCGATGCCAGCCCCCCAAAATGAAAAAATCTCATCTTTCCCGTCTTGTGTGGCTGCTCAGAGCTCTGACACACCCACAGTAGCAGAGGTCGCAGTCAAAAAAAACGTCATCTGTTCTTGTGCCAGGCTGGTGATTACTCCACAGAATGTTACATCATGTGATATTTTGCACAAAAAAAAAAAAACACAAGGTTATTAAACATCAGGAGAATCGCTTGGCACGTCCTCATACGACATGGCACGGAAAGCTACTGCACAGAACTCCACGATGCCATTCTAAAGCCTTTGCTCTACGAATCGCAGATAAGATTAAAGAGAACAAGAGCAAATCCGAGTGTCTTTTGACATGCTTCAGAATATGCAGTAAGAACGACTCCAGGACATTAGGCTTGAGGGGGGCCTTCAATGCGATAAATGATCAGTAAGAGGAAATTATATGTCTGTCTCCGTCTGGCTAATGATAAAAAACGTATTGGGTCACTATCGCGTTACATATTGGCCCGCGATGTAAAATTAATGCCGGCGTAGAAAATTTTGTCATCATTCATTAACAATGATCTTTTCCAGCTAAACTGGTTACCCGACCAAATTGAATAAGGGGGGGCGGGTTACGCGATGAAATTACGAGCGGACAGCAATTGATCGCCAGGCCGAGTCTGTACACCTGCACTGCAGCTGCAAGTCGAACGCACAACAAGCTTCCGCAAAATGAATAAATAAAGGCAAAGGTGACGTTTTACATTTTTACACACCTCACGTTCCACTCACGAAGCCACCAGGCCCTAGCGAGGAAGACGCTCTAAAGCCGGACCGTCGTCGTTTTATTCCCCTCGTGGCAAAGTTGCTTAATGCAGATTTCGAAAGGCATTACAGTTATTTTATTCCTCGATTTTTTTTCCACTTCGTCTTCTTCTCTCTCACTAAAGACAGATTATACGGTAGTTGCCATGACATCCGCTTTTGGCAATGATAAAAGGCGGGGGGGGTCTTTTTTTATTGCGCTTTACTTTCTTGTTTCCCCCATAGCGACTGCCAGGCCATTCACACAAGTCTTGATGGAACACGAAAGGGGCAAAAATTGAAATGGCACATCCACCCAAATGAAAGAATAGAAATGGTTAACTCTCGTCCTCCTTCCAGCAGAAACAGCAGCAGCAGCAACCGCCCCTTCCACGGGGGCATCGACGGAAGCATTTAGTGCCATGTTTGCCCCCGAGAGGAGGAGGAGGAGGGGGGAGGAGGAGGAGGGTGAAACGGGATGGGGGTATGAAGAAGTGGGGGTGGGATGGCGAGAGAGAGAGAAGGTTGCATTTTCGGGTGCCAGCGAGGACAAAGACGCTGCCAGTCGCCCCGGTTTCACCCCCCTCAGATGCTGGGAGATTGGAGGCATGAATGAGGGCTTGTGCTTGTGAGGAAGCCATCTTGATGATGGAGAAACTGGCTGCTGCCTGCTTCCCAAAATGGCTGTGTGTTGGCACGAGGCGGCTTTTGCGTCGTCGCCTCGCTTAGAGCCAGTTACGTTGGCCGTTATTACACGTCACCCACCTCGATCTCGACAATTACACCCGGCAGGCCGTTGCAAATGACAAAAAAAGGAAATGAGCGAAATGGAACGAACGGCGTAAATACGTCCTTTAGTCCCTTTTCGGATGTGGACGGAGCGATGCCGGGCCAAACTGTGGATTGTTTTAGCACCGGTAGGGCAGAGTGAAATCATGGGGTCAATACTGAAAAATATTTCTATGTGTTTCACTCACTTTCAAAATGCACACAGCAGTGAAAGTGCAAAGGGAAAATTGTCAAAATGGACATCAAATTTGAGGCATACTGCGAACTCAAATCTTTATGTTGTTGAAATGGCTGGAATTCATGATCAGTAATAGCTATGATCAGGCATGAACTGCTATTTAGGAACAGTGGGCCTCATTCACCAATATTTTCTTGAGTTTTCTATTTCTTAAATTTGTATAATGTCATACAACTTCAAAATTGAAGAAAACCCAATAACCTAAGCTTTTGCAATAAACTTACATGCAATTAAATTTGCGCAACAGTGATATTCTGCAGATTACGTTCACACATAGTAACAAATCTCAAATATGAAAACATTGGTTAATGTCAGAATCTTAGCGGAAACTGTGTAAGTCGGTTTGAAGGAAATATTTCACAGTTGGAAAATGAGGCCCTATTTATTACTTGTGTTAAATTTCCAAAGAAGCCAGAAGAGTGAAGTCACAAAAAACGAAAAAGAGGAAATCGCTTTGACTTTTGACGAGCTAACATTTCACCCACAATTAGCACAGTGCTAAAGGGTCTCCACTCACTCCAGTTTACTGTTAGCCTTTAATCTTACCTATGGATTACAGCAATGGATGGAGTGCCTCTTTAAAGTCAGAAGCTGAAGCAGTTCCCTCTCTCGATATTCACGGAAGCCGC
The DNA here is from genome assembly GCA_032718565.1 of Distichodus sexfasciatus. Classification (NCBI taxonomy): domain Eukaryota; kingdom Metazoa; phylum Chordata; class Actinopteri; order Characiformes; family Distichodontidae; genus Distichodus; species Distichodus sexfasciatus. Next base: position 599,442 of record JAVGVS010000233.1, on the reverse strand, counting down.
TTTCACTTTTCCTGTTTCATTGGTAAATGTGACACAAAGTCGACTTCTCTGCCCATTTCAGTGAAGTGATGCTTAACAGACACGACAGTGTCTCTATAAAGTAATTTTTTTTTTCGCTCATCCTTCACTCTCACCTTCCTCCTCTCTTTCAGACCCTTTAAGCTTGAGATGAGGTTTCCGAGGTCGCCGTTAGACAATTCGAGCGCTGAGGTTAAAAAACGTGGCTCTCTAAAACCTGTGCTTCACGTTTGTAACGTCAAGTGGAATCAATACAGGGATTTAGTGCAATATAAGAGCAGGAGCTATCAATTAGAGCTTGTATGTCTGACTGTCCGTTTGGCAAACGATGAGGAAAGAGAGAGAGAGAGAGAGAGAGAGAGAGAGAGGATGGAGCCAGGCCTCAGCGCTCAGAGCTGAATGTTTTCTCATGAGATGGAATGGCATCGTGATCGGTGACATTAAAAGGTCACTCCTTTCCTCACCTCCATCTCTGATTCGAAGCAAACGTCACCGTTTGTAATGTTTTAAATGCTTCAAAATGCATGGAATGGTGGAGGGGATGCAAGATTAGGAATGTTTAGTTTCTGATAACAGATTTTTTGCTCAAATGGTTTATTCTGCTCTAAAACGAGCAAACCGGAGCACGGGCTCGATGCGTTGATCCGAATCAGAGGGAAATCGCGTCATCTTTTGAATATTTAAATGCATGCAAATTTACCTGGATAGGAAAAAATATATAATTGCATACTTACTGAATATGATCTCGTTATCCCAAAGAAATCACGCCAATCAACGGTGAGCCCACCTCAATCTGTTAACAAACGAAATAATAAAGCACGCATTTACACGCATTTTTAGCGTTTGCTGTAAGATTTTTATGCCGGTTTCGACCCTGTCGGAAAAAAATGGAATTCACACAGACCTTCTGCATGCTCTATTCGCGTCGCAAGGCTTAAAAATAAAGAGAACAATGATGCAAACGCTGCTGCTAATGAAAAAGAGCAGATCCGAGTATTAACATAATTGCATAGGAACGAGCAGAGAGGAGCGAGCCCGCAATTAAAGGCACAGCATCGTTTTACCAGCCACACACACACACACACACACACACACAATCACACACACACACACACACACACAGAGCCTCCTCTCGTTCTTCGTTGTTTTGTGCGTTCATAATGCGCATTTATTTTGCATCGCGCTCCTTGATGCATTTTTCCATTGTTGTGTTTTTTAAATAAAGACGTTCTGGTTTAAAAGCTTGACATGTATGCAACAAAAAAACAAAATACATGGGACGTGAAGTCTAAAAATGCTCCGACGAATGCTTAATAATCGCCGGTATGCGTTCAGAAAATCTAATCATCACAAATCACCTAAGTACGTGTCGTCCATTAACAAAATAAAACGTGCATCAACAAAACGGCTATGATAAATATAAAGGATGCATATGCAGTTGTGCGGGTTATTTTATGCAGAGCCTCCAGAAGGCCTTCATGTCTTAAGATTTAAACACACAAATAAAAATCCCAGACTTCACACAGCATCCGGATGCTGGAGGATAAGCATGTTGCATGGATGCATCTGTTTACCAAGAGAGGATAACGTTTGTTTATTTTTTCTCCTTTTCTATAGTTACTGAATTGTGAAAATTGTGTATTTGTACACAGCGGAGCGCATTCATTTGCAGATTTGTCTGTGAATAAAACATTGTGCCGAAATAAGGCTGCTGTGCCTTTAATGGCTGTTTTGTAATTAGGCAGTGTCTCTTGAGAAGGGGGAGGGGCCTGCTGTCTGATTTGCATCTCACAGGGCTTTATGTAAATGACCTTCAGTGTTTATGTGGGAAAAAGAGGACTTTATAGAACAGTATGTTCATGTAAAGATGAAGGAGGGCTGCACTGTGTCACGCAGGAACACTTACATTTTACATTTCTTTACATTCTTTACATTAAAAGAGGATGCTTTGTGAATTAGTGAGAGAGGAGAGAGACGGAGAGGGAGTGTGTGTGTGTGTGCGTGTGTGTGTGTGTGAGTGTGAGTGTGTGAGCACACTGGCAGGGGGAGTGGATGTTTGTCAGAGTATAATGTGACTGCTGCGGAGCATTGGTGAAAAAGTGTTAATTATGCCACTTGGCACCATGCCAATCCTATACCAGATTTTTCCAGTTCTCGATATGCAAATGGGGCCACGAAATGAGCATTGTTATTGTGCCTTAACGCTGTTTTTCAGCCGCTTTATACAGCACTAACATTTTCGACAAAATAAACACAATTATCACTGTTGTTTTTGCATCACGGCATGCTTGGCCTTTTTTGAGTTCAACGTGGTTACAAAAGGAACGTATTTCAGACAAATATTACATTACGGTGTCCTATGAATAGATTAAATATTAATATTCTTGTAGAGCTCTAATTACTGAATTGTTAGACTAGAGCTGGAGCACTATAGCTGCTTTTTATTTTCACAGCAGTATTTTTAAAGCTATATGTGTGACCGTGTTGACAATGCTAGCAGTATGAGGTTCAGTCCGAGTAATCAGGGCATATGCATTTAAATGGGAATGGATGAATTTGACCTGATCTGCTTTATTTCATGGCAAATTTAGAGACTGTAGTGGATATACTTATTGGCTGTTATTCAGCATGTGATAGTGTGTGCGGATTTTTAGGTTTAGTGTGTATTGCCTTTGCTTGAGCTGAATGGAAAGGTGTGTGTGTGTGTGTGAGATAGAGAGGGAGAGAGAAAGGAAGAAGCTGGAATGAAAGAATCAGCATTTTAGCACAAATATATTATAAATGATGCACAAATAATCGCTGATAATTGTGTGGTGAATAATTATGCATTTAATACATCACATGTATATCCCTATATGAAGAAGACCATATTGAGGTGTTTTATTTTATACATATTTGTAGGACAATCAGGGTCCTCCAGCCTATGTGCTAAATGTCACTTCTCATTTAAAGGCTGTTGTTACGTGTGGTACCGTTCTCGGGGAGAGAAATCGTCGGGTGCAGACTGCATGTTGGTAAACAGTTGGAAGGAGCTGCTTTATTATTCCGATTCGCCCCCCCTCTTTCTCGTCTACAATGGCGGCATTGTGTGGGCTTCTCTTGACGTTACTCCGTGGTCTCCCCTTTTTTTCCCACCATTGTCAGCGTGGATGCAGCGCGAGGAGGAACTAGACAGGGGAACGATACTCAGACCCAGACGGGGGCCAGATGCCTAAATTAGCACCCAAACCCCTCAGAAACTCTGCTGATGGGAGGAAAAGACTGAGAGCCTTTTCATTTTGTTGAGGGTGTATTGATGTGAATAAGGAGGAAGGATTTTGGAACGGTGTGTGTACGTGTGGGTGTGTAAGCGCTGGGACAGTTAATTGAAACTGACATTCAGTATCTCCAATCGACATAATCTTGTCTGTGATGGTTATTTCAATAATTTGTAAAAATCTGTTAATACTTGAAGAAAAATTACGTCAACTTTCATAGTTGGGCATGTTTACAGTACTAACCTTGGCAGTGGATTATGAACAAACAAACCCCATAATCATAAACAAATTAAACATTTCAGTTAATCGTGAAATTGACTTGAGGTGCTGCAGTGAAAACTTTCCATATTCATGCTTTGTTAATATTTCCGCTTTTCAACACGCACGTCATGCAAACGGCAGGTGACATTAGGCGACACACAAGATTAGTTTAGAATTTGAATCCTCCCATGATTACAACCAGCCAAAAACAGTCAGTCCATCTTTGCGGCCCTTGTCCCTTGCCACCCGTCCCCCACAGATCTCTCTCTCTCTCTCACACACACACACACACACTCTGCAAGGGCACGGCAGTTGGAGCGAGCAATTAATTAAAGCTCCATTACGATATATTAGCCAGTAAAACGGAGGCGGCGATACAGAAAAAGGCCACTGAAAGGGAGCCAAAGTTTACACACAGTATTTCATGGAGAAAACAAAGAATAGAAGACGAAAAGGGAAGGGAGGGAGGTAATTTATGGTGAAATGACACAATGTAAAAAAAGGAAGGAAGAGAGAAAACAAGATCAGATCGGGCTTGTTTGCTTACTCATGAGTTCCTCAGTGGTACTTCTACCGGTGAACGTCACACTATCACCTGCCCCAGACCAGAGGCGACAAAGTTTGGGTTCGGAAAGTGAAATTCCTGACAGCATTTCCGCCTAACACCCTTAAATTAAGGTTTAACCTGTCAGTTTCAAATGTGCTTAACTACAAATGAAATCTCGAGAAAGGGCTCATCCTAAAATTCTCTTTAAGCTTCCATTTAGTCTTTTTAGCACCAGAAATGTAATTTTTGGTCCAGTGTCCGTTTAATTGAGTCCAGTGTCCAGGTTTTCCTCTAAAAAAACCCCTCAATTAAAGGTGCACCTGGCCAAAAAACTTGCAAATGCAAATGTGGATAACTCAAGCCCAAGACTTTAGGGTAAGTTTATGCACATCTTAAAATTCCCTGTAAGCATTTGTTAACTCAAATATTATCATCTCAAATCGAAATTGTGGACCAGCCTCTCTTTAATTTTGGAGTTTCAGAAGTGTCATATACAAGGAATTTGCTTTGGTGGTTGGCGTTAAGACTTTAAAAGTAACTTATTTTAAAATATAATATATACACAAGCTATTAATGTCTTGATAATGAACCCAGACTTTTCCACCGCTGCCTTCTGACCACTTGAGACAAGGTCACCAGAGTGTACCACCAGTGTGTCTAAACGACAAGTCAGCTAAACCAGTGTGTGTGTGATGTCGACTGTCCGAAGACGAGGATGCAGGGAATGTCCTGTCTGACTCCGACCACAGCCCCATGTGGCAGGCAGGCGCTGCAGCTGGCATGCTAATAGCAGCATGGGGGACGACTATCTGGGAATATTTGTCTGGCACACACACGTCATGTCCCACACACACACACACACACACACACACACACACACACGTCATGTCATCTTTCATGTCCCGTATCCTGAAGTGTCATTTTTTGTTGTTTCAGAATACAACCCACTAGTGTTGAGTGCCAGCATTGGGGAGTAGCTAAAAATTATGCCACTAACTTAACTACTTTATACAGTAGCATCTCAGTAGTGAAACTTTTAACACCCTGTAAAACAACTATACTTTTATTTCTCTACAAAGATGAAATTTTTAGCTACTCAGTGTCTCTGCTTGGTGTAGATTGGCAGAATTGGCCACGCTACCATGCTTACTCATTGCATCACATTGCGCTCTTGGCAGGTGTGAGATGGAGTCAGATGATGGAGTTCACCTTGGGCAAGTTAGAAGCAAGTATTCATGGTGTATTTGTCAAAATGGTGGACTCTGAAAGTTGAAACGGACAGAGGTTATATAGTTAAATGTAACTCATGCAAGCCCAAAGTCACAACCTTTTACACTTTATTGTATTTGATATTATATTGTTAAAAATAGTTTTTCATTCAAAATAAAAATTGTACTTGCGACCGTATCTACTTCACTATAAGTTAAATTTTCTCTGTAGCTTGTAGTGTAGCTAAATACTAGGTTAAACTGTAGTTTGGCTGTATCTTAGCCATTAGTAACTAAGATATTGTTTAAAAGTAGCACTGTTGCCCAGCACTGTTGACTGCTTTTGTGACTTAAACATCTCAGTTAAGAAATTCAGCGAATGGGACACTTCTTTTTGATTTTGCATGCTCAAATCTGTATTTCTGAATTACAGAACACAATGTGCTGACTGGGAGAAGCTTCTATAATCGTACATGTATCCAGTGTATGAGATCAAATCTGAGATGCTTTCACCAGGTCCTTTAGGAGGGTCTGTGTGTTTTACAGCAAAATTCTCCTTTTTTACTCTCCCATGTGGCTTGCTCAGCTGCCGATTCTGTCTTAATCTTGGGATAAATGTGATTATCCCGAGAAGGGTTTGTTCTCAGCTTTGTATCAACTGCGGGAAAGCTTTGAAATGCCCCCCCTCCTTCCCTTTGGCTGCCCCTCTCTTGGGCCGAATTGACCGTGAAAAGGCCGGGACGCGGTTCCTGAGCATGACTCTGACTGAGGCAGACGGAGACGGCAAAAAGACTCTCAGTCAGCAGAGAAAGAGGGAGAGAGAGAGGGAGAAACAAAGTGAAATCTGAGTTTCCATGTTGGCAAAGGCAGACGGCAACTTTATGGAGCACTCTCTACATATCACTGTCATCTGAAAAAATATCTGAAATCATTAGCGATTTGATGCTCAGTAGTAGTTACGATTTGATTTTGATTCAATTCAAGAGCCAGCAGTCAATATTGATGTTATGCTGATTTAACACAATCATTGCCATTCATATCAAATCACAAAAAGCAAATAGAAATATAATTTGACATTTTTATTGTTGAGCTCAACTAGACATTTAAATGAGATAAAGTGACAGTACCAATATAAAGTGATTTCAGTGTCATGTGCTCATTGATCATTGAACTGATGTAGATTGATGTATCGTTACACCCCTAATGCTTGTAGACGAACTCCATTTAGCACCTTTACATTTTTTATTCACAAAATCAGGGACCTTGTTCCTTTTTTGTATCCCTGATAACCTGTCTTTTCAACACTTTTATTGCACCTTTTAAGATAATTTCTCCCCATATGTCTGCATTAATGAGGACTATTAGGTAGACATTTGAGCGTCCAGACTAGAAGCAGACTAAGTTTTGCCACTTTATACGGCGATAAAGAAATCAGAGTCGACCTTTGACTCGCGCGGCAATTCTAAAAGCAGAGACTAAATTGAATGCGAATTACCACGTTACGTGAGAATACAAAGGCTAAACGGGACTGACTTGCACATCAAAAGAAGAATGCAAGTATGGTTGTTTGTACAAAGATTACTAATGGATTAGAGCGTTAAAAAAAAAAGAAAAAATCAAACCGTTATTTTCAAAACCACGTCAAGGCCGCTTAGCTTCAGTCTGAACTGGATAAATCATCTTCAGCAGCAGAAATTCCCATCAGGGTTTTTTTTTCCCTTTTTTTGAACAAAAGCCTGATACCACGATTTAAATGATATGCAAATATATGCCACTATTTCAATACTGCATAAAGATGTCTGAGTGTCAGCTCCAGAGTCAAGTTCAAGTTCACTGCCTTGGAGGGACATCTGGGCCGGCCGAGCCAGACTGGGCACTGCTTTATGGAGCCGTGTGAACTTGCTCTTCCCCCCTCGTTGAAGAGGGAGCCCCCTCCTACCCGTCTAACCCCCACCCCCGCCCCCACCTCGTTGTCACCCCGCCGGCTGACTGCAGGGGCTCCCGGCTTGGTGCAGTTGCTAAGGGAGAGGGGGCTGTCTGGTCCAGCAATGCACTTGTGAAAAGGCCGGCCTGTCAAAGTGTCTGAGGGAAGTCAGGCCTGTTGCTCCCCCCCGCTCCCCCCACCCACCTCTATACACACACACACACACACACTTTACACACTCCACACACCACCCCTAGCAGCTGGCCACAACCACACAGCGTGTGAGTGTGTGTGTGTTTCAGAGCCTGGGAATGTCAGCTTGCGACGAAACACTTTATATTCATCAGGACCTCCCTCTTTCTCTCTCTCTCTGTGACTTTGGTAAACACCCCCCCTACACACACGCACACACACACCACTGTGAAGCGTCTAGTCAAATTACCCATTAGCTGTTTGGAGGACACCTTCTGCACGAACAAATCAATTCGGCTCCAGGTCTTAGTACGGAACCCTGAGGTACTCCACCACTAGAACCTGCTCTGTCTACTTGACTGGACGTGGATGAAGCAAAATTCTTAAAGTGGAGAATGTCTTCGGTGTGAACACTACGCAAGCGGCACTTTTCAAACAAGCTAATGCTGATTAAAAGTAGCTACGCTACAGCCATGCTACTGTTTTAATATAGTAGTTAGCTAAACCGCAACCTACACTGAAGTTATTTCATCCAGTGACATAGCCACAGATTCTTGGTTCCATCTTGAGACCCCATCCTCTGACTCCATTTCACAGCTGCCACGAGCATGCTGTGGTGCAATCACGTGCCTGGTGCGGGCACAGTAGCTATAGGATGCCACTTGGGCTAGTTCAACACCACTCTGAAAAAACCCGCCACCTGAAAATAGTCTTCTTTGTAAAGAGAAAACAAATCAGTTTTGATGCACGTTAGCAGCATCCCTAATTTTAGTTAGCTACTCCGAAAAACTGGCAACATATCAAAATCAGCTCTTGGTAGTAGTACCGAACTCTGCGGCACACCATTTTTTAAACTTTGCTTCCGTCTTACTTGCTGAACATTTTAAGGGGGTGCTTGTGTGGACTTTCCTTAATGTGAGAACGTTGCCCTCAGTGCGTAATGAGCCTGGCAGATTAATGGTGATTCCTTTTTTTGGTGTGATTCCGCGAGGCATGGCAACGTGACGGGGAGTCGGTTTGACGTTTGTATTTACAGTGCGAGTGTTGATTTGTTGGTAGTGTAACTGATTAATGCGTTGCACCTACGGGTAACGATGTGTGTGTTTGTGTATTTGTGTGTGCGTGGGTCGGAGCATCTACGGTAGCTTGCGGGAATGATGGAGAGAAAGGGAAAAACCGGTGCCGTGGTGTGTGCGTATCTCTGTGTGTACGTGCGAACATGTTTTCTTGAGGTCTCATTCAAGTCGGAGGACGAGTATTGAGAATAAAAGGGCGTTGATTTGCATAAGCAGCATGCCGTCTGAGGGCTTGGGGGGAAGCAGGGGAGGGCGGGGAGAAAAACCATATGAGGGAACATAAAAAGGGGGGAAGAAAGAAATCCCACATTATGGAGGTAGAGAAAGAGAGGGAGAGAGAGAGGGTGCTTGAATGAGGGAGAGGGTGAAAATTAACAGAGACAGGGGTCTTGCCAAGTCTCCTGGAGGGATTAAATTGGCCAGAAGCCTCTCTACATATAATTTGGTCAAATTGGTAATGGCGCTACTACGCAGTGGAAAATCTAAAATGCGGGATGAGGCACAGGAACCATTCATACCTCTTTTGTCACAGCGAAGATAAATGTGTTGCAAACAAATATGGAAAATAAAATCATTTGATGGTATTAGAATTTGAATGAACTCTAACATTGTAGAAAAAATATTAGCTATTATTGAGCACTGTTTACTGGGGGTATAACAATAATTCGATACATTGATAAATTGATTTAGTGATGAAATGATCATAGCAGTGATTCAAAATCTAAACATTTTGCATTTTGATATAAACTGAAGTGATGGTGTTAAATCGGCATATGATATTGTCTCATATCGATTGCTGGTTCCTGACATGAATTACATGGAAATCATATCGTAATAGTGTGATGTCAGCAGTCGTTGAATTGTCCTTTGAATAAACAATATATCGTATTGTGATGAAACTGCCCTAGTATTTGTCTATCTAAGGCAAGATGTCATAGTGTGATTTGGGAATAGCACTTTGTGCCGTTTAACGTCTGGTATGATGCACAAAAGCACACTAAGCAACACACAAATTTTCCAAATGCTAAAATTAGGTTTTGAGATTGATTTTACATAAACTCACTGTTAGGCCTTGTGCAGATCCAAAAAAACATTAAACTTACACATTCACCACAGTTTCATCAAGGCGCCATGAGATTTAATTGATGTGCCATATCTTTATTTTTTGGATTTCTCTCATTATATAAACACACACACATTAAAGTGATCTTTAAGACCCAACAGTAGAAATGTGCCCGTCTTCAATTATATGCAGTGTAAGACTCCAAACTTTTGGAAATGATGCTGTGAATCTCATGGTCAGCAGTAGTCCAGATTATCTTGATGTATAATGGAATTTATATGTTTTGGGAAACCTGCTGAGCCAGTCCAGAAAAGGACAGATTACAAAGACATCACTCGGTAGCCAAGAATGCAGAATAAAATTAGCGATTGCTTAGATGAATAGAGTTAATCCACACAGGCTTCATCACAACACAATATTAAATCGATTCAACAGGCAGAGATTTGATGTGTGCTACGATACAATTTTCATATGATTAAGTTCAGCAGCCTGCTATCAATATGAGACAATATCATATGCTGATTTATCACTTCCATTCATATCAGATATTACAAAAAGCAACTAAAATATCTTACATTTTTATTCCTCAGCTACAGCCCACAGTAGCCTGTGTTATCATGCTTAATAAAAGAAACCATGTTTGCTTGGTGAGGGACGTTACAATATGTGTGATGTCTGGTTGATGTTTTCATTTTAGATCAATGTAGATCGATATATCATTACACCCCTAGTTAGAGTTAGGCAGCAGCTGCCTAATGTTAAACTGCCTTTGATATTGCTAAAACGTATGATTTTGGAAGAAGGTGTGATTTTGTTAATACACTGTCATTAAAATATCATAACCATATTAATTGTTCCTTACATATTGTTTTTTTTTGTTTTTTTTTCTAGAACCAGATTGCTGATGATGTCTACACCCACTTGAGGACCAACACCATCATCTTCCAGCAGTCGGATTCAAGAACAGTGAATTTTCCTCTCCGGCATCTGTGTTGTCTCTATGTGCCACTAGATCTTGGTGACTCATAATTAGGGGAGTGACATTTGAAAAAGTGATGCACAAACAAGACACTTGAACATGACCATGACAATCTGTAAATAACTATATGTTTTAAGATGCAAAATGCATTGTTTTTGTTTTGTTTTTTGTATGATGTAATCAGACAATACTGTCTGATAAGAAAGTGCCTTAATGTGTGAGCTGTTTACAATGAGAGAGTGGTTTGTTTCTATTCTTAGACTCTACTGTACAGTGCTAATAAATGCGAATGTCATTTCAGTTCCCTGGTTTTAAATGTGCTTTTAATGTCTCTCCGACTAAATGAAATGTATGTCCTCCTTTAATGAAAATGATGTCATTAAAACTCGTCTTTTCGCTGAGGGATCGCAGGAACACAGGAAATGGTGCCTTTGCTTAATAATCAGGATATTATTCTGGCACATGGGTTAAATACCGAACTGAGGAACTGCGATGTCTCCAGCATATCCATTGTTTTGCACTGTGATGGATTCTTGATAAGTTACTCAGTCATGTATAAAATGGAATCAATAAATGTGTGCAATATGAAAGGTTTGACTCCCTTTTGTTGTTGTTGTTTTCAGAACAGGATTAGATTTGACAGAACTGTAACGCTAAACCTTTTTCATTATGGACATTCATTAATATACGTTCCACAAAATACATCAGACCAAACGATCTGTGTGCACTAACCTTCACCTTAAAACAGACCTGCATGGTTATATTACAAATCAATATGTATTTTATCAATAGATTATATGCAGAACAATGCAATATCTTGAGCCACCCCTCATTTCCTTATTTTTGCCAGAAAATAATAAGACAATGGGCGCAGTGATTTATTGAAAGATTTAATATACATAAAAATATTATCCCTCAAGACTATATTAATAAACACAAAGTCTGGCTCTTAAAAAGCAAAAATATGAAGAAAGATTACTTTTATACAATACTATAAATGTATAGATGTAAAAATGTGTGATAGGTTGCCATGGGCGGCACAGTGGCGCAGTGGTTAGCGCTGCCGCCTCACAGCAAGAAGGTCCTGGGTTCGATCCCCCGTCAGTCGTAGGGTGTTTCTGTGTGGAGTTTCTGTTTGCGTGGCTTTCTGCCGGGGGCTCTGGTTTCCTCCCACAGTCTATAAAAGCCTGGAATATCAGTTGATTGGCAACTCTAAATTGGCCCTGTAAAGTGTGATTGTGTGAGTGTGTGTGCCCTGCCATGTGTTGGCGCCCACCCAGGGTTGATCCCCGCCTCACGCCCATAGTCCTGGGATAGGCTCCGGTCCCCGTGACCCTCATAGGGATAATCAGTGAATGAAGGTGTTCCATGTTGGAACTGAGATGGTTTAATTTTTGTTTTAATGTTTGTTTGTTTGGTTTTTGGTGTATGAGTTTCACTAATTAAAATAGTCTGGATTCAATACACAAAATGTTTGTTTGGTTTGTTTTTATTTTTTCAAATATGTGTATTTTTGGAAATGATCTGTAGTTTTCTGTTAATGAAATATCAGCAGACAAAATAAAAAAAAAACATGTAGCTTTTTTAGTTACATTACTACAGTCTCTTTCCCTTTGGGTGTATATGCAATTATTTATTGTATCCGTACAGCAATCAGTTGCATAACTTCTGAGTCTCCCTTCAACAGATTTGAAAAGGTGATGGAAAGCACAATGTGATGCAAATTTGGACAATTTGATGATAACTTGGTAAACCTCATAAGATTTTAGGACACTTTCCAGACATTCAAGTTACAGTCAAAGACTTTGGGCTACACAACCAACATAATGTGCATTTTAAGCACTCTTAACACAGTAGCTGGTGACAGTAGGTAAAGGGAAACGTTGAGTGTAAAACTGCCGGACCATTACGATTTGCTTGCTCAGAAAAGTAATCCGGGGAAAACACTTTGTAATTTGCACTTCAAAGAGAAAGTCTGTGCTATGATGTAACCAACCAGCAAATTCAAATGAATCATTTGATGGCTGAAATGTATATTTATGTAAATGTCACTCCAACACTTTCCAAAAAAGCCAAACCATTTGCATGATTAGTACACTGTACCTTTACATGTGTTTGAAACAGACAACACCTTATGAAGACTATTTGGTAAGTCGACAGTATTTTGCTTCAGAACTCGCATTCTTAGATACATAAAAATTATGCAATATTTCCTCTAGGGTCTACCGCAATGTTGATAAAAACACTATTTAAAAATTCAAGTTTTCTAAGCTTTCTGTATATTGCATGATTCCTTTAGTCCATGCAAAATACAGATGCCTTCACATAGTCACTCACTGTAAGCAAAACAATCAAATTAGCAATATAAAAAATAATATTACAATAAAAAGGTTGATCAATTCTTAACATTTAGACATGTCTGAGAAAAACACTTATTAAGGCAAAAACATCAGTTATAAATGGTATATCAGCGTGTTCAAAGGTCTTGTGAGATATGGAAAATATATAACATAAGGATCAAAAATAGTGTAATATTGTGGTCAAAGTGTGTTTCAGTAATGATGTGCACTTGTTCAAAGTCTATTTAAATAACCATTTTAATTACTGGCCAACGTTTTTGGAAAATTGAAAAAAAAAAAAACTTATAATCCATATAACATGATAACCATGTTTGAAGTAGTGTTGTTTGTCTGGACTTTTAAAAATTATTCAGACACTAATGACAGACATGGTGGTATCTATAAAATTATTCCACTGAACACTGGATACTTATGTGGTCACTGACATCTTCTTTGCCATATGACCGTATTTTGGTCTGTATTCAGCCAAAAATCTCATTTTGGAACTAACTGAAGTTTACAATGGTTTAAACCAAATAAGCAATGCAGATTTTTGCTTCTCAGCCAGACTCCAACGACTTAGACGCTCTTGACTACCAGCTCAGCAGTGCATCAAATAAAAATAATGGGGCTGTGCAAATTCAAAGCCACAAGCAACGTTCTGACATAAAAACCATCTTGTTTCAAGCTTGTCTGTCCAAAGTGGGCTGACCTGCTGACCTCAGCAGTTAGTAGGTGACCTCGAGGGTGATGACCTGTCTGGAGTCAAACGAAAAGACTCAACTAAAGCATCGGAAATGGCACATTACCGTGCTGTGCGTATTAAACAGTGCATCGAAAAAGAACAGCAAAATGCAGTTCCAGTTACTGTCCATGAAATTGCACTTTTAAACTATAGTTTCCTAATTATGGTTTGGAGAATTATTGTTAAATTATGTTTTCTGAAATTAAGGTTCTTTGAGGTTGAAATAAGTTCTTCAGACTAAATTATTCTTATAGATTCTTAAGAGAAACAAAAACATGGTGATTCAATGGCATCTTTCCAAACCCACTGTGACATTTTAAGAAATTTGTCTCCTTCAACACATTAAAAGTCATTTATGTCTGAGCTGCATGTTAATGAATTAACCACATATAGGCTATAAACCCAACAAATCTTATTACTAATCTTCCTTAGCCTATCTATAATATTTTTTGCTTTTAATTAGCCTTACGACCAAAAACGTGCTGGATAATTCAGATTCTGTTAGATAAACAGATTTAATCAATGAGGTCTTACTTCGCTTCCAATAATTAGGCTATTGTAATTATGCAGGGAATCATTTCTGCCAACAATTTGGAAACATGCATTAATTTTGTGAGTAAAAGAATATGACCTAGATTTGTATTTTGCAGTGGAATGCTGCTGGAGGAAAGGAGGCTCAGTGCTGGTCTATCATGCCATTTTTTGGGGAGTTGTCATCCCTGGTCTCTTGAGGGTCGGCCACAGATGCCACAAGGTCAGGGGTGATGATCACAAGTCAAGTGGGATGTCCAGCTATTCCCAAATGGCTAATCAAAAGAGATGAGTTAACAAGGAATGCCACGATGTCCCCATAATGGTGAATTATTATTACTTTTTAGTTTTAGGTTACTCAGAATAAACAGAAAAAAGAAACTAACATTCTGAAATGTTATTTGATATAAGCCATTTTGGAAGGTTGTTTGAATTCTCCAAAACAAACATTTCATATTCTTTGTTATTCCAAAAAGGCTAAAATTACCACTTCAAATGACACAGATAATACATTTTGTTTTGGGGGAGGAAGAAATTAAATGAAAGTGTATATATAAACTTATTTGGTATGATGCCATACGAGAAACATTTTAAAGCTATTTTAGGATTTAAGAACCATTTTGATTGATGCTATAAAGTAAACCGAACCGTTTTTTCACATTAAAGAACCAATTAGAAAGTTCTAGGTTCATCGTGGAATAATGTACTCTGACAAAATGCCAATTTGGAACATTTATTTTCGTCATACAGTAGCTTTTATATTCTGCTCATTACATTTCATTTCCTTTTCACTAAAATTCTGCTGAGATTTATTAGAACATAAAGATATTAAATAAAAGTACGTGTAAAACTCCCGCGCGCCTGACCGCAGGTGTCCCGTCACGTGACCCCCGGATCATCATTTTTATTCATTCATTTATTCTGGTCAGATTTTCTGCTTGTCATAAGGAGATAAATAGCGTCTATTGTAGAAAAAGCATTCAGGGTCCATTTATTTTTGAAAAAGAACTGAGAAATTAATCGTCTGGGTTGCGGTCGGAGAAGCAAACAATCTATTAGTGTTGCGTTTTGTGTGATGATGGCGTTCTGATGGTCAGAGCAAATAGAGGCTTATAGACACCTTAAAGGACCGACAAAAAAAACAAGAATTAGTAAAAAACAAAACGTGTGAGTGTGATGGTGGTTGGACAGAACTAATGACATGAGATTTCACATTCTATTATCTTTATCGATGAAAAATGAAATCTTCAGCATCATTTTTACTATAAATAAAAATGCACAAATGCATTTTGGACTGAATACATAGAAGAACGGGTTTGGTTCCATAAACGGCGTTTTACATTGTGTTTTTGTTCATCTGCTTGTTTTAAAGAAGACATTTTCCTGCCTGAAAACCTTCTCAACGATAGAAATATTCGATACCAATTAAAGGTTCCTCCTTGAGGCATAACCCATAGAAAGCACTATTTAGAAAGCTTTTTAAGAGAGTGCCTGAATAGGGAAAGCCCTTCTTTATTTGACATGTAGTGTGAAAGCAATTGTTTAAAATAGGCCTACATAAGGAGGCCATTTGAGGTACAGCAGTGGTCTAATCGTCTATATTTTCTAAATCAGTGCGCATTAGAGGCTGAGCTATATGTTAGCATAAGAATAGAAACGGGTCCTGTGAACTTCCCCGACCTCCTGACCCCTTTTCCCCGAAATGAATAGCGCCACTTCGGGACTCCCCGGCCTCCCCAACAGGCTTGAACCATGCCTAAATTCCTAATCATGGTAATTTAATATATTTTAAGCCTCCGGCTGCTTTAGTTCTGTCCCTCTACAGTTTGTTTTAGACATTCATGCCGCCTCAGAGCATCATTAGGACCCCTTTTGGTCCAATTCAGAGAGGCTCCATGAAACTACATGGGTTATATTTCACAGTTCAATGAATTAAATTTCGGATTTTTTAGTAAATGTTTCCAATATTTAAATTATTAGGATGTTTCTAATAAAGCTACAAACGGCTGATCAAAGTAAAAAAATTGGAGAAAGAGCGAGGAAAAAGCGCAATATGGCACAAGGGCTGTAAATGCTCTCTTTCTCTAATTCTCATTTTTACATGAACACAGAGATGATAATAGGAAGAATAAAAAGAAGACGTATTTTATCAATTGTGGAAAAAGAAAAACTGTCTTTAATAACAATCACACGTATACATTCTTGTGAATTTCTGGTCAACAAAAAAACCCAACATCTCGTTTTTTTCTGAATCCTCCGATTAACTGTCGAATGTTCCAGCACCAGAAAAAACAAGAGTCGAATTATTCGTCTTGCCATTTTGTTTCTGGAGGTAGTAAATCGAAGCAACACTCGGAAATAACTTATTTCAAGGCAAAGCAGCAAAATATTTATTGATTTTTTTTTTTTACATTCACGAAACAACTGCAGTACATCGAATTAAACGGAGGGAAAAGGCGACATCTCTAGGCAGAAACACGAACAAAGACATTGATGAAGCTCAGCTTAGCCGTGAACTTCCCGTAATATACGAACAGGAAACTAATATAAAACGAAAGCTCAAAAGGAACAAAAGGTAACAGTGACACAGGGGGAAATAATATTTGAGAGAAACACACGTAATGGAACTGGAAGTGCATTAAATGGCCTACCCCAATAATGAGCTATGCCTCCATCTAAGATGCATTCGTTGGCGGGTGACTATGAAACTGAGAACATCAAAGCATTAACAACATTAATTATGCTGCCAGATAATTTATGCACAGGCTAATTGGAGGTGATGTCACATTGCGCGCTGTATCGCGAGACCAAACAGATGCGCGTCCGTTTCAGTTAAAGACACACACACACACACACACACACACATACACACACACACATTATGAAATGTTATATGGTATAAACTCATTCTGAAGGTCGTTTATTTGCTGAAATAAAAGAGATTCCAGTCGATTTTCCTTGGTTTATCAAAAAGGGCTCAAATTAACAATTCATTTACATTACATTATATAAATACGTTCTGTTTATTAAGGAGAAAGTCTCTTGATCTATGATTAGTTTATTTTGCTCTCCGATTGATTTAACGCACTGCTATAGAAAATCACGGCAACCCCGTGCGAAAATAGTAACGAGTGCCATTAAAATATCATATTTTATACATTTATTGTATAAAAGCAAATTTAGCAAATCCTATCGTTTTCAGAAACGTGAAAGACTCCGTTTTTTGTCGGCGACCGTCCAAGGGCAAAAAGACATTCACATTGGATGTTCACATTACAAAATAACTTGTATCCATAGAGCTTTGCAATGAAGTCTCTTAAATGCTTCTTTGCCAGAAGACATCGTTGAATGCTATAGAAATAAACATTTTAGTTTGAATGATGTGGAAGGTTTTCATGGGGGATTGAAGGCCTTGCGACTGGTTCATGAAAGGGTTCTCCTTTATTGAACTAAAACATTGTAACGTGGCATGGCTCCAAGCTCATTTTTGGCACTTTTATTTTTAAGAGTGTACAAATAATAAATATTAACCCACAGTTCATGAGGCCTTGTTGTAATTTCATTTGGACGATGCTGTTAACGCCTCTAACGCAGTTTTTACACCATCAGCAGCGCCAGCTAATGTAACGCTTGGCAAGTGAAAGGTGCGAAATTTGGCATCGGTCCCAGACCTGGAAGCAGAATGGCTTAATGCTCTCAGCATCTCTTTAGGTCCATGTGGTATTTTTGACCATTTAGGGCCTGTAATTGACTACATTCACCGTTGCCATAAGCAGCTCCTTTCCCAAAGAATGAGACAGCAAGCAAATATTCTCTCAAAACTTTAAATCGACAATTAGAAAATGTATTTTAGAGAAATAAATAAAAATCTAAATTACTGTGCCTTTTGTTTGATCTCTCAAGCATGAAAGCATGAGAGAATTTAAGATTGCAGACGACAGGTTATCAAAGTCTATAAAACAGATGCTTGCCTAAGATGGGCAAATATTTTTGACAGGTTTATGTGGCAGGTTATGGATCGTTCGGGGTGAGAAAGATAATCGTCAGATTTTTGTGACACGAACCAGTTTTGTTCTTCGATGGCATCATTCTAAAGAACCCAATAAGGACTACTTCATAAGGTTGTTAATTGCTGTTTTTAAAGGTTCGATTAATGTAGGTGCATACATATTTAATTAGAATAGAGTAAGTCAGGTCTGTAATATTGATCAGTATTAATCATTTTTGCATGTGTTACTTCAAAGATATTTCAAAAGTGAAAACGATTTTGAAGCAAGTAACAAATATTAAGTTAAATTCATGTTACAATTAGAACAGACTGATTGTTAAAAAAAGTACAAATATAGATTATATAATATTCTTAATTATTTTTAACATTTGGGTTATCCAAAACACGCTATCATTCACAAGACATGAAAGAATACATTTTGTTGGAGACAACAGGCTACGTAAAACATTTTAAAAAGCTCTTTAAAGAGGCAAAATGTTTAATTAGAAGCTGCCAAATGAGCCTGTGCGTTAATTGCATGCATGCATAAGTTAGTGTGTCTTTGTTTCAGGCGCCCAGACATTTGATGAAAAATCTCACATCACACACATTTGCAATGCATGCTAGTGCGATAACCTAATCCTCAAAAACACACGAATTTCCAGATGAATCAAACTTTAAAAATAAGAATTAAAGTGCGATGCAAGTGGGGAAACATCAAAATGCCCAAATGTGGAGGGCCTTTTATTAAATTATTTTTTACTAATTTCATTATTGCTGACAAAATGTTTCATGTCAAAAAGAGGTGCTTTTATAATCTCTGAGTAAAACTATTATCCAAATCTTTGCAACAAGAATTAATGAGTAAAACACATTTTGTGTCCTTTTAGTGTATTAGTGATTACTCACCGCACAGTACAGAAATGTTTCAGCATTGTAAAAATGTAAATCTGAAACGAATTAAAAATACAAAAATTAAATCAAAAAAGTAATCACCATTCATTATTGTATTTTTCTTTTATTGTGTATTTACTTTACTTTAGTTTAGTGGACTGTACAAATGACAAGTATCGGGAAACATTTGATTGTTGTAATATACAAATTTTATATACAATTTTGGTCATTTATTCTTTTTCCCTTTTGTGTCCTAGTCGTATATATAACGACATAATTAAATTTCTGTTCATTCAGACCAGAAGTGATAGTGTAACATTTCAAAACCGTTAAGTATTTATTTAAACAATATAGGAATAACGTAGGCTAAATTATTAAAATGTTTAAGACATAATTCCACGATATTCTACAACTTATATGCTTTATCTACTTTTACACTATGTTTTTATGACTTAGTTTAAATTATAAAATAAAACACATTCCGTTTTCTTTAAAAGTGTATTTCCTCTTAAGTCACTGAATCTTGCAGCAATTCTAAAAGCATGCTGTGCAGATTAATTAGGGAAACTCGTAATTGCGGCATCTAGCGTCAGAATCAGACAAATTGCAGTGTTAAAACATCCAGATCCAATGATTTCTTTCACTTTCGTGAGAGCACGTCCAAAATATGAATTGAAAAATGTTTATCGGAAGGAAAATACTTCTACATAAAACCACAATACAGACACCATGAACTGATCTAGAATATATCCCTGTAGAGATATTGACGAGACCAGAAATGGTCAAAGATAAATTTTTCATTGCTCAATCTGCACTTTACCTCAAATAACTCTCTGCAGCTTCCACAGCCACTTCGAGAACATCTCCATCTAATGGCTTACACAATGAACATTTTAGTGAGAATTATTTGCCATCACATCATCCAGATGAGTCCCGTATCTATCGAGTAGTTGTACCTCAAATGTCTACAACTACACAATAATGTTAGTAAAATATGTTTAAATGATATATTAGCTGACTAACTGGCTTACTAATTGCTTGACAGTCTATGTTTTAAGAAAATAATATTATAAATCAAATATATGTTAACATTATTCCCCAAGATTACAATAAAAAACACATGAAAGTTGCTATTTTAAAGCAAAATATGAAGAAATTGGGATTGGCTCAAGATTTTTGAACAATACTGTATACTATATAGTTTAAATCTTTCCTATACAAAGTATAAACAATGTGGGAGAATGACAATTTTGTTCATTAAATTCCAACAAAGTGTTAAACTTCCCTGCAAAATTTATCAAATTATTTTATAGACAATCAGTAATTAAGCCTTATATATATTTCTACATCAAAACAATGTCCTTGATCACTCTTAATTTTGTTTGTGGCATGAGGGATTTTTGGAGACGTTAAATGAAGGCAGAAGAGGAAGTCACACTGTGCAATCATTGTCCTGAAGTCTGTCACCAACACAGTGAGGTTCAGCTTTGCCTTTTCAGGCTCCAGCAGCCTGCTCAGGACCAGCACTGAATGTTAATACCGCTCCAGACCACAACAACCATGAGGTCTTTTACACCACAGAAAAAAAACAGTGATTTGTTGACGGCTTTTTCCACTTCTTCCTGTGTTTTATTGAATAAAAGGGAGTGGGGAAAAAGAGGGAAACGATGAAAGATTTGAGGTTGGGGGCTTTTCAGACTCGGGCAGGGGATAAAACTATGGTCTAGTCTCAGTGGGAGAACGACAGTTCAGAAATGCTGTTTTGTGCCATCCAGCTGCCTGGCACGGTGTGGCTTTTTTAGGTAGGCTTTTGAGCGTCTGGAGGTGTGAAGGAGAAACTATAAATCTGACAGCTTTACATGTTAAAGTAACTTCAACCAAAATGACTTGCTGAATGAATTCTGGCATCAGGTGTAGTCTGTAATTGTGGAAGATTTTTGGCAGTCCTTAACAGTTTAAATTACGTCTAACATTCTGTTCCCTAGAAAACAAAAGATTCAAAAAGCAACTCATGTAATTAATCAGAGAATCAATGAATGATTGAATATTTTTTGTTCACTTTTTGAGGACTTATATTCTGAACTCCCCTGTTCACCTCTATCTCAATGAAAATGCAAGTCAAAACTTTCACTTGCACTTCGCTTCCTTCATGCATGTGTTTTAACAGACCACATTTTCTGAAAGGTTATTTATGTTTTCTTTCTTTCTTGTTAAAAAAATATAGTTGAGATGTTGAAAATCGTTCAAAAATATCAGCTCTGTTTTATAGGCCTGGAGAAGTGATGATTTTCATTTTCTGTTTAGACCAGGGCTACAGGATTTTACTGTGAGAAATGCTGAACATGTAAAACCATCTTCATAATTTCAGATCACAGCCTCTTATGTATTTGTGTCATATTAAGTAAAGAAACAGCTCAAATGTTTGCACATGGGAATTTCAGTTTCCCCATGAGACTTCACAACCAAAATCCATACAACCAACTGATGGCACGCTTTTGAAATAAATATGGTTAATGTTTCTTCTTAACGTGTTTTATCAAGTATTTCACTGGCAGTGGCTACATCTCCTGTGATTTATGTTTCTGAAATATTATTTATTCTGATGCCATTTCTCTCTTCAACCTGGCAGGGCACTCTGATCAGCATGGATGCCCGTGTCTGGGCTTGGCATGCCACGGTGGCACCATCTGGTGGCAGCAAGGCTCTTTATGTCTGTAAAGACAGTTCACATGAGTTTATGTGCACTGTTCCCGTAAGTTCATCTTCTCACACATATTCCCAATTTGACACGTTTGGCTTGGCATTAATTGAAGCAAATAAGGGATGTCCAGATTCCCAGGGGCCTGAAAATTGCTGATCAGCAGGGTAAACGCTTTGGACTTTTTTCCACCAACCAGTTCTTTGTTTCCAATTTAAGCTTTAAAGGAGATGAATATTTTTGGGGAGGCCTGCATTGCATAAGAGAACAAGGCCCCAGTCAGGAGGCAGAGGCAGGGGACGGAGATCACCTCATCCCAAATCAGCAAAAACGTCTGCCTCGTCTTCGTTCATCGACAAACAAAGCACAAACGTTTCCCTTCAACTTTGCCCACTTCGGCCATTCAAAGCTCCCAATTAAGGCTCGGTGTCCTCGGTTCGGATCAAATCCGTGCAATTATCTGCTGGGACTTTGATGAAGCGGGACCCCATCACTTCGACTGGCTGCACATATTTAAAAAACTTTGTTTGAGGGGGAAAAAAAGAAACCTTCGTTGTGGCTTTGACCAACGCACAATGGAACGGGACAGTGTTTCGTGTGGTCACTTCCACCGGGCAGCACGTCCATAATGAGAGCTCACTATGAGGTCGGGGTCATTTCACACACATTCCAGCACGCAGTGCTGCCAGGACTAATGCCCACCACTAATGCTCATCAGAGGTTTGCCGCCTTCATAAGCAGGGCAGTGCCACGCAAATGCGCTCTTCCTCACAAATGCGTCCCTTTTCGAGCCTTTCCAGGCGTGTGATGAGGAGAGGTTAGTTATCAGGCTTGGTTTGGAATGCACTTCCCCTAAAGCATTGAGTCCCACACACACACACACACACACACATGCAATGGTTAAGAAAGATCACACACTCTCTTTTGAAAAGCAAACACAAACCCAGAGTAACAGCAACCGGACACCGGCCGAATCACAAGGGTCCCGACGGGTCTGAGAGGCTGGAGCGAGGCTACGTTATGGCGTCAGCGTTTGTGGGGACTTGACGTGATGTGACAGGCCAACTATAATTCACCAAATCCTGTATTTCGGGGCCATTTTCCTGCCTTGCCCATTTAAAATGGTTCAGTGGAGATTTCTTTATTTCACCACAGACAATGGTCCCTTTCTTTATAGCTCGCCTCGCGCGCTTTCTCCCTCTCTTGCAGGCGCTCACACACACGTGTGCGCACGCACACACACACATACACACACACACACACATACACACTCGCTCACTGTCGTGGACATTTTGATGGTAATTAATGACATCAGTGAGAAGCAAGAGGAAGAAAAGCAAAGTACGTTTGTTTGCTACGCGGACCGTGGGAACCCCGAGGCTCTTGAGGGTGGCGAGTCAGGGGGCTGGAACAATACTCATGCTGTCGCCTTTCACCCAAACACCCCCCTCTACACACACACACACACATTCCCAAAGACTCCTCCCTGTCCTAGATTCTCCCTCTCCATCATTTTCCAAACCCTGTGTTGTAGCTCTCACTGTCCTCTCTCTGTCTGTCTCTCCACAACCATCAGAATTCAACAGTTCTTAATCAAAAATCAATGTTGGGGAAACTACTTTTAAGCAGCAACTTTTCAAGCTACTTCTGATTAAAAGTTGATAAGCTTCTGCCAAGATACTGTTTTTTAAAGCTACAAGCTGCAGAGAAAAAGTAGCTAACTACATCCCAAAATATTTCATCCATTATGTAATATTTTTGCTGTCTGATATTTTTAGTGAGAATTAATAGTTCTATGAAAACATAAATCTAAATGTTTGGTGGTAGAGAGTGTTTTGTGTTCCAGTTATTCTCAAATGTGGAAGTTTCACCCCAGAGTCATACATTTTGATGAATATGGCCGCGGATTTTTAGTTCCATCTTCGTCAAGGTGGATTCCATCCTTCGACTCCATCAAGCAGCTACCAAGCGCGCACTGTGATGCTATGAGCATGCACCACGCAGGCGTGCCAATTTAACCCCAAAAGATTTTTTTTTGTGGTAATGTGCATTTTGCCATGTTATTTATTTTAAAAAAAGTTACATAGTAAAGCTACATCATTTTTAAATGGAGCTTTGCTACTGACAAGCTACTGGAAAAAGCTGTTGATCCAATTTTAGCTACTTGCCGCTGGCAAAAACATACACAATGAAACCCTCGAAGTACAAACAACATTTAAAAATACCAGTTTGAAAGTGATTTCTGCATTGTATAGTGTAAGCCAGCTATTTTATCTGCCTGGAGGACAGGAACACTAAAGCAAAACGAGGCGGCTGTCCTTCATGCCCCCCCCCATTTACCTCTATAGCTATATTTTTAACTCAGCTCCATCACGAAAGCTGTCAGTCTGATCAAGGCTGAGCAGCAATAGAAGGAATCCAGCATGTCAATCAAAAGCTGGCTGCAGTGTAAGGTTTAGTAATCACCTCTACACTTCACCTGATGGCCTAGAGGAGGAGAGTCGACCTTTCACACCCTCCCCCCAACATCCTCTCAACCCCACCCCCCTCCAAAACCCAGCCGTGGAGCGCTTTAATAGCTGTGCCCACACGTTGCAACGTGGCACCTATGTAATCACCTCTCACTGACGCTTAATGGCACTTCCTTCTACAGCGCCAACCCCAATAGCCATAATTACACCTTTTCAGAGGCTTTGACACTGAGCCAAACGCCAAAGAGCTGGATAGCTGCTATAGAAACATCTTTCGATGAAACGCTTCTTGCTCGTGCCATTTTTCCATGTCGCAAGCTTTGAAGAACGGAGAACGTTTACCTCCGGCCAACCTCACTCTTCCTCTTCAAGAGCTGTGGAGATGGAGCATATAGAATATAATTGGATATAATGAGACAGGTGAATTATGGATCTTCCCAAAGTGCTGTGCAATAATTTGTCTTAAAAGAAGACAACGTGCACTCTTTTATGACCACCTATATAGCAGAGGATTTGACTGGGCAAATATGGACTTGGTTTAGATCAGAAAATATTAAAGACCAAAATAGTTACATTTTATCATTGCAGTAAGATTATGGTTCAATAATACTAATTATAATTACTGTTACCATATAACTTAATGTGATCTGGCAGCCATATTGATATCTGTTTATTACTGTAATTCCACATTAGTGATGGCATATTTCAGTAAGACAACCAAAATAATTCTACTTCTAGATTAAAGTTTATATTTTATATTCTGTTTATATCATATGTGCATTATTTGTTCTTTGTTCCTTGTTCTTTGTTCTTTGCACTGTTAAAACTGGAGCCATGTCGTCTCATCTCTCTGTATAGTTGTACTATATATATCAGAGATGACAACAAAGTCTACTTTGACTAATGCTTCTTTTCTGCAAATGTTTTGGACAAATATATTGCAACATTTCCATAATTATTATTGGTATTGATTCTTATCATTTCTGTTTTATACTGTTAAAAACAGCACATATTACAAATTATACACTTCTACTAACTATGAATTTATGCTGTTACTCAGGTTGCTGCTGATAATTAGGTGTAAATTGTACTGCACATTTAATATCCAGTGCACAATGCTGTCCACGTACTCAGGATAGGTTAGGTTTGGTGAAATCGAACTGTGTGTCTTTGAGTTGTATGGTTGTTAATTTTACTTGCACATTGCTAACATACTTTTCGCATCACCCTAGCAAAACAGCGGCATCGTAACAATCGTAGTTCTAGATTTCTGGAAACCAGATGACTTGGATTACAACTGTTCTCCAGTTTTGGAATGTCTGAAACATGCATCTGAAATACTGAAAATGTCAAACTGATTAGTGTTACTTTAACCAAGACGATCACATTTTTCTACCTTTCCCCCCCCACAATCACACTGATCCAACCTGCTGTTTAGAGAGATGTAGTTACTGTCTAGCCTCAGTCCCAACAAATCTCCCTTTCAACAGCTTGAAACTGTGGACCCAGACCAGCATATTCTCCCATATTAGAGAAGCACATTCAGGTCTCTGTCTGAGAATAAAACCTGGCCAGACAGTGTCTACACAATACATTAGAAAAAAAGAAAGAACAATACGCACTCCCTCCCACCCATCTTCACGTGACACGCCTCATACTGGAATTTGACGGCTTTGAGTTCCCAGACGTGAGGCGCATCGAGAGGCCATCCTGAGGGAGTTTCCTCCGCCGTTTTGGTGAAATAATTCGGTGGGAATCGCTTCCAGGGGCCCCCCCACCAGAGGCCCCAGACCCTCTTCACGGGTCTGCATGCGGCGGTATGAATATGCATGCCATGATAAATGGGGCCAGGCCCGGTCTTGATTGTGATCCATGATCGGGGGCACAATAGTTGCCCCGGTCCTCCTGCTTTATAGCCCCGGCTCGAGAACACGTCAGCTTCAATGCCCACTCTGATTTAGATGCATGGGAATGGCTCGGTCTCCGCCTGGGCCGAGACGTTCTCTGTCTACCTGGGTGGGTTTATGTCTCGAGCATCTATAGATCTTTACTGCTTGTTAAGCACATTCAGCTGTGGGGGTGGGGTGGGGGGGTTGAAAAAAGGGCAGTTACGTTCACACTGTACATTTCTCATTTTATTTCACCCTTTCATGTGGGGTGGACGTGGAGCGTAGGGAAAGCCGCTTTGATTTTCAAGCTATAAGCTACTTATTATTTATGGTAGCTAAGCTACAGCCAAAATGCTGTTTTAATGTAGTAGTTAGATACTACAAGCTACAGAGAAGTAGTAGCTAACTACACCAAAGCTATTTCATAGCCACAGATTCTCAGCCATCCTCTGACTCCATCTTGCAGCTGTCAAGAGCACACTGTTATGCAACAAGCATGCGCAGCACAGGCACGGTAGCCTATCAGATGCCACTTCTTCCAATTCAACACTAATCAGAAAGCTGATGTATTGAAAATACCTTTGTTAAGAGAGAAACTGTTTTTCTCTTTTGTAACAATGAAGCATTTTGCCGCACTCAGTCACCATTTGTAAAAACAAAAAGTAGTTACTTTTACAGCTACGGTATTTTAAAAGTTGCTGCACTACTGATAAGTTACTGAGAAAAGCATTAAAGTTATAAGCGTCGCTACTTGTAGTTAGCTGCTTCCCCAACACTGTTGACGAGACGACAGACAAAAGCAGCGGCGGAGCTCAAAAAAGGATATAACGGCCGTTTTTCCTCCCTCTGCATAGGAATGCGCTGCATTTTTTTAGGTCAAAAGGGGAGGCGACAAAGGCAACCCCGTCTATATTCGGACCCACCGCATTCAAAAAGTGTTCTTTAATATAGCGCCACCCAGTAACCGCGGGGATCACACGCTCCCACGTGAGGTACGCAACCAACCTGTCCGTCAACAGCGGGTCGGAGAAAGAGACGTCTCCCCCGACACAACAATGCCTAATGCCCCAGACTCGCCGACTGCGCTCCTCCGCCCGCCCGTCCTGCCTAGCAACCGCTGTCGAGTGATAGAGAGGCTTCATCCCTAGCAACCAGAGCCAAGAGATGGAGAGGCCTTGCATCTTAGCAACAAGGCCTCTCACTGCTAAGAAAACCGCTTCTTCTCCAGAGTGAGGCTGAAAAGACGCCACCAAACCCTCCGCCCCAATACTACCCCCCTTACCACCTCCTCTCTCCACGCACACACACACACACTCTCTCTCTTCTTTATCTGGTGGGAAGTTCATCTGATGGCTCTGAAAAGAGAGCCCCCCCCTCACTCAGACACTTGTCAAATGAAGAAGAGAAAGGGGCAGATACACGGTGGATAAGATCATGACTAATCTGTTGTTCTTCGCAGGCTGAGATCCGACGGAGGCTCTAAAACAACTTCACACGGGCGGCGGTGCATACAGATGACCGTCTGAGACACGCTACCGCCTGCTGGACAGAGAAGGAGGAGGGCTGGGGAGGGGAGGTGGGGAGTGTAAATGTGGGCATGTGGAAGGATGCAAATTCTTTATTCAAAAATAAAATCAGGAGAAATATTTCACCATCTGCCTCAGTTTCCTAAGAGCAAGTTAGAGCAGTCCCTGTTTTAAAAGTAGAAAAACGATGTAAACTTTTTTGGGAAATTAATTATATGCAGGCGCTTCACACATCCCTGAAGAACGGAGTCTCAGCTGTTAGGGTGCATCTCACCTAGCAGATCCCTAGATCCCAACCTAAATTGAAAAGTCAACCAGGTGGTGGAAATGAGACCTTTGGACCTCCTTTGCTCTCCTCTTTTGTCTCACAACCCACACCTCATGTCCACTGCCATCTGAGCTCTTAAGGCCTCTCCTCCCTGCTTTTCACCCTTCTGTCAGGTAGCAACCCCCTTTTTTGTCTCTCTGACCACTGAAGGAACAATAATGCGTGCCTGTCTCTGTCAGTTGGCTAAGGGGATTGATTAAAGGGTGCTGCCAATCAGTTTATTCCAATCAATTAGTCCCAATTTGCACAGAGGCCTGGGCTTAGCCGAGCCGTCCATAATCAGCGGTTGCACCTCGTCATTAGCCGTAATTCTAGCCCCGACGGTGCTTCGGCTCGCCATTCAGAGGCCCCTCGGAGACGAGGGGTGGGAATTCGGCACAAGGCACAGGAAGGCCACCCTTTCTTTATGCAGAACAGATGCTGTTCTGCACCGATTTCATCCGTCGTCACCTCTAGATCTCTGAGGTTGAGAGCAGGCCCGAGGAACAGAGGAACAATCTCGTGAATAGAGGTGCGAACTAAGCCAGCGCACGTGTTAATGAGAAGAAAGGAAGCTAAATTCACACAGTCTAAAAAAGCAGCAGAGGATTTCGGAGGCATGTAGGGCGGCGAGCGTTTTTTCGCAGTGACTTCATACAAGGGATGGGCCACTCCGACGGACTTCTATAGTACTTCAAAATGCAGCTCGGCTTTTAAGCGCATCAAACATTGAAACTGCACCCCGACACATGGTTGAACACCTCGCCTTTTCTTCGCTCCTTAACTTGTCAATCAAGCTTCCACAACCGAGTGAAAAGGCTAATAATCAGCTTTTAAATTAGTCGCCATTATACACGCTCCCCCTTACGCCCCTCCCACTCCTTTTCAGACCAAGGCCCAATGCAGGTGGATCCTCTAATTAGATGAATCTTTCAGTCCGTAGCCCTGAAGTCCCTTACCGATTGTTCAGCCACCGTCCCTTTCATTTTGGACTTGATGCCCGTGCTATTGTTTCCAAATGAACAAGACCTGCGCTCGCAATGAACCAACCATTTCTTCAGGCATGACACACATAGGCTTTACTCTCATCATTGTCCGTGGGGGTCACGCTCCCCTTGGGCCAAAGCTGTTGACCCTTACAAATGGATTCATGTCACATTGAGAAGACTTGATTGGGTTTTAACAAGGGTCAAAGTTCTTGGCCTAAAAGGACGATGGGGGAAGATGAAGAGAATGCAAACACGAGGCCAGCCCTGTGTAAACCAATACGTAAGAGACCATGAGGAAAGGGACATTTAATGAGAGGACTCTGTGAAGCCAATTGACATTGACAGGGTAACATGGGTTTTGAACAATCGTGATGCTGTAGTAAAGATCTATCTGATTAGTGGGCTGCAGTCAAAGTTCCTGAACAGAACATTCCAGTGAAAAATGGGGAAAAAGTGATATAATTTTAACCACAGTCAATCTGATGATTCTTTTAAGATCTCCTGTGTCATCAGATGTCATTGCTGTTTTAAATGTAACACGAATGAACAGCATCCATACTTAACAGGTGCCTAAAATGATATCATTTTATTATAACGAAAAATCTTGCAAGAGCCCATTACATGCAATAATTATGACTTAATTAATGTAATTAAAGTGTTAATAAGGAAACTAAACATTCATTAATTCATTCATTCTGTATACAAACCACTGAATCCCAACTGGGGTCACAGGGTAACCTACGAGCGCAAGGCAGGGAACAATCCTGGGTAGGCGCCAACACACCGCAGGGCACACACACTCACACAATCACACTCACAGCTTATGGGGACAATTTAGATTCACCAATTAACCTATATTGCATGCTTTTGGAGCACCCGGAGGAAACCCACGCGAACACGGGGAGAGCATGCAAACTCCACACTGAAAGTCCAGACGGTTGACCCAGGGATCGAGGCCAGGACCTTCATGCTGTGGGGCGGCAGAGCTAACCACTGTGCCGCCCTACTCATAGAATACATTCTTTATTAAAAAGTGAAGATATTAAAATAGTCGCTTTCGAATAGCGAGAAATGAAAAAAACTTCTGACAGTGATATGATTTCTCTGAGATTTTTTGCAGGTGAGTTCCACAGTTTTGGAGTTATGACACTGAAAGCTCTACCTCTTACAGAATCGCAACCCATGGGGAGTAATGTTGCCCATTCTCTCAACCCTATCTTGATCTTTCATCGTCCTGGTTGCATATTTGCCGTACAGCCCTTAAAGATACTGTCTAACAGACCTTTGACATATTTTATACCAAAAAAAAACATCACAAGAACTGTTCATCGTGGAATGGTCGAAGAGGGTCAAAGATATCCAGGAAAAAAAGATCTATCGGCCCACAGATGTACCAATCATCATGCGCCAATCAAGCCCTCCAAGTGATATAATTATCAGGTCAGGAAGGGGGAAGGCTGGTGAATAAAAGACACCACCTTTCTCCCACCCCCTACTCGTAGCCCGCCATTATACAGCACCAACAACAGGCCAATTTGTCCGCCAGGCTCCCCCCCCTTGTGCCTACACTCCCTGCCGAGTTATTTAGCTCCTCTCCTGCACTTCAATGGCAGGTACTGATTAGAGGGGCTCCAATCTCCCTCCCCTTCACCAAAAAGAGAGAGAGAGAAGGAGAGAAAAACCAGCCCCCTTCATCCAAGGCAGTCTTTAATCTGATTACAGGCTTTCTGCGGCTTTTCAGACCAGACCGGCCTTTAGCGGGACAATGGTGGACCGAGTGGTTTCACACACAGCCTTCTGAGCTATGTGATCCAAGTGTGGATGCTCGGGGGTTCTCTCTCTCTGACGGCAATCCTTTTCAGGTTTGACTATAGCCGGGTCAGCCCACCTGCCTTCCCAACTGGCTGCCCATTCCCTCCTCCAGCCCTGGGGTCGGGCAGGGATGAGGGAGGGAGGGAGGAGGTGGAAGGATTAACGAGAACATCTCTGTTACAGGGTCAGCTCCCTCCTTCCTTCACCAACCTTGCGCCTCTCTCTCCCTCCTCCTCCTCATCCCCATCCCCTGCAGACTTGTTTGATTAGGAAAAGGGGATCTAAAATCCAGCTCCTCAGCCCCGGCCTACTCGTTTGTCGCTGCACCGTCCTCCTCCTCCTCCTCCTCCTCCGATGCATGGGAAAAGGTTTAAGAAAAAAAAATACAGCAGCGACGCCGTCTCCGCCTACTGCACGCCGCCCAACCACCCTCCTGCTGTCCGTCTCATTTGGACCTTGTAATCCCCCCCTCCCAAAAAAAACCTAAGCGAGCCAAAGCATATCCTCCCCGTCATGTAGGCTTTATTTTTTTGATCCCCGTTGTTTGACTTCCTCCTGAGAGGCTTTACAAACGGAGAATTCCTCAGAGAGGCACTGCAGGCTAAGCTAATGCACATGCATGCTAATGCGGTCAGAGCTTAGCTAATAGGTGTGTGCTGGGAATCTGCTTTTGGAGAGAGAAGACTTAATAATGGATACTGACTGATTTGGATAGAAAAATAATTGCCACAGGCTGAAATTGTTTTCATACCACACTAAAACTTCCGGCTGATTCAGATGTTTCAACTAAAAATTACACAATTTTTTAAGAGTTCAAACTGGCTTAATCACCTGTTTAAAAACATTTTGCACATGTTAGTGATTTTGTGTCATAATGTAAATAAAGACTGTCAATTTCAAGATAGATTTGGATTTAAGATTTTGCTTTTTGCACATCATACTGACCTCACACCCAATCGTTAATATTTAATTAAATACTTTTTAAGACAATTTCCCCAATTTTAGTGTCAGCAAATACGCTAAAATTGTGCCTAATAGCATGCCGTTTTTTAGGCTAAATGTCATAAAGATGTACATTACATTATTAAGGCTGTCATACATTCACAAACCCCTCGGTTGTATTTTAAGTTCATTAAATGTCATGGGGATTGATCGGGAAATGACCCTATTGACCCTGCTTGACCTCTCTACAAGGAGTCTATTTCCATAAGAATGGCAGAACTGAGCCTGACCAGAGGGTGACCATCAGGGATCCTCAACCATATCACCATCAGATTTTCCACATAATTATACATTTTTACGCAAGTCTTTATACAAGTTTACACACGTCTTTTTATCCCAGTTTTTATATTGATTCGTTTGCATGTCACCTGCTTTAAGGATGTATCTGTAAAATAAGGAAAGTAAAGTCAGGCAACAAAAGACCATAGTGCACCAAGACATGGACACACCAAATATTCAGTAGATAATGAATTCAGTAGATTTATTTTTAACAAAAAAATAAAATAAATTAACAATAAAAATGCCTGACCTCCCTGTTCAGAAGGGCCTGTAATTATCTCCACACTGCAGTAAAGCACCTGCTAATCACATTCAACATGGCAGACGAGGTTGGTGTTGATCCATTCGCCCTTTGACCTGCACCATGTCCGTGCCCCGGGCTAAACAAACAGTTTTGCAGCTGCCCCATGGCGGAACAGCTGTCTACAGGCCAAAACAATAAGGTCACCTCCTTAAACACCACACCATTGTCCGAAACCCTCTGAGACACTGAGGGACAATAAGAAAACAACTGGGTTTAATGCACATCAAATATACTCCATTTTGACATAAAACGTGAGGATTCGTCAAATTCATTAATCTTGTCAGGAGCTAATAATCACTTGTCAAACCTGACTGATTTTTATATGATTTATGACATTTTTACTAATGATCGCTCGTTTAAAGTTGAATTTAGTGGAAGATTTGCCCAAAGCGCCGAAACGTAAAATCGATTTTAAACTAGAGCACACAAAACTGCTGCGATTAAGTTTAATCGATTAAGAAAATCTCAGTTAAATCTCTTTTTAAATATTTCAAATGTTTCAAAGCAAAACTTTGGGCTAAACCTCGCAAATGAGTAATTTGAGTCGAATTTTTGCCCGAACGCCGCGTAAACATTGAAATAAAATAAGAGATCTAGCATGAAAAAAGAAAATTAATGTATTATCGAGTAACAATGTTACTTTAATATAATAGAAAAGTTTAAAAAACTCTGCCAGCAAAAAAGACAATTCATTTAACAACATCAGTGTAGGCTACATAATTAGAGCTTTCAGGGTTACAGATTTAAAACGGGATATTTAAACCTATACAAAACCTTCACTTTATTCTCAGACTTCAGCATAGTGCACAAACAACTATTACAAAACACGATTACATAAGTGAGGAAATTACAGAATTTAAAATACATAATGCTAATATTTATTTTTAAAACAAACACAAGCGTATAAAGCCTCAAAATATTATTAAATCACTGATTAGGTGTTGTAGTTTAAAGCTGGTGACGTCCTCAGTAAATGAAGACAAGTTTGTGGTCTGCAGCCTTCAGTGCTGAACAAACGAGGCCCCTGGAGTTCTTCAAATGAGGTAAATGTGTTAAACTTCAATGTTTTGTACATGTTGTGCCTCACTGTTCCACAGTGAATTGTTCCCGTCTTCTGTAGGAAAAGCAAATGGAATGTGTTAAAATGTAATAAATAACAGAGTAGCTGCAGACAGATATAAATATTTAAGGCAACAAACAGTCAGTATTTATGTCCCTTTGGCTCTGCAAAGGGTTTTCATTTGCCCCCCATCTTAATTTGCTCCATGAAGTAGACCTATTTTACTTGGGCATCTTAAGTTGTGTTTGGACCTCTGCATGTTTTTGCAGCCAAATAGCAGAAAAGATGTGTTCGGTTTATTTTTTCAATTATATAGAATTCTTTTACATTTCAAAAGCAATCAGGTGTGAAAAAGCCACTCTTTTCCAATTTCTATAATACTACACAATATGTGGTTGTTTGCTGCCACCGTGTGGTGTTTTAAAATAACCCAATTGTCTATGTCACAGGTATTATGTGCTCGTATGTTTTTTATTTGAACTACAACAGCAAAAATACAATATTATTGCCAGATATTTCCAGATAAGACAAAAAGGTAAATTTAGAACAAAACCAAACCCAGCAGTATATTATTTTCTGGGATATAAAACTTTATTTTTTACAATTATATTTGTCTTTGTGACTTACCCATTAGTTTGTTTGGTCATCTGGGTGTTGTACTGGATAATTGGAGGAACATTTTCCTCATCTTCAGGCACCTTCACAGAAATTATTTATTGCGAAATTAAAAATGAAACTGAAGCTGGTCACCGAATTATTAACCTCTTATATAATAACTTTGTTTTAGTATAAAATTAGGGATATTCATTTTGCTACGAGCTTCGCTGAAATCGATGCGTTTATGATTTTGTCAGTGGCTCATGCAGCCCCGCCTTGTGGAGAAGAAATAATTGAGAGAAAAATTTAAGCACTAACCTCCCAGTAAACTTCATCGTCAAAGCAGTTGTCATCCATTGGATCACCCCAGATAGGAATTTTCAAAATACCACCTACATAAATGTAATGTTCTGTTAATTGCTGTGCTCCATATATTTGTCCAACTGAAATTTGATACCAATTTTGATATTTGAGGATATAAAAGACTGTTAATATATATAATTTAATATATATTTGTAAAACGATTTCCCCAAAATTCAGTTTATAGTCCGAACATCACATAACGATGTTTCAAAACCCTTAGTTTATTTACTTCGTGTATTTTTTAAGAACACAATAAAAAGCCAGCAGTGCAGTTGCAGTCTTGCCCTCTAGTGGACAAATCATGCAGTGACTAAAATCTTCACATGGCTTCATTCTGTTGTCATGTAATTCGTCTTTAAAGTTCAGATTAATATTTATAAACATTAAGCACATTTTGGCATATCGGTTATCTGATAGACTCCACTCCTTATATTTAGCAAAATGTTTTAGCCAAAATTTGACAGCTGAAAAGTTTACTTGGGTTATTAAAGAGCAGCACTTACCCACCAGCGCACCACCTCCTAATCCAAACAGCAGAGCAACACAAAGCCCAGCGGCCTGGTGAGCTCCCTGTGTGGAAACTGTCCTGTTTGCAAAAGCACCTTCAAACAGGAAGGTGGTTACTAGTCTGTGAATAAAAGAAGTCATGGTTTAGACATCTATTTCTAAGTCTCTGTTATGTGAAAGATGTATAATTTTTGAGGCTCACCCTTCATGCCCATAGACAGACTCAGTGGCAGAAGCGGCAGCTATTGCACCTATAACTCCCCCAAGGAAGCCTGGCATGGCGTGTAGATTGTGGATTCCACAAGTGTCCTGAATCTTCATATACTTCTCCATTAAAGGCTATTTGAGAAAAAGACCACATGCTAATGTTAACGACTCAAGACAAGCGTGGTGTCTATATTCACCTTTATTAGTACTGTACTAGACCCAATATTTGCTATAGCACTAAAGAGGTTTATATCAAATTAGCCTTTATGGAAACACAACATTTAGGTATCACAACTGATCTGACTTTTATCTTTGCTGTATCTGCACCTTTCGTTTAGTTTCTGTTTACTTTGCCTTACGTAATACTTTTAATTTCCTTTCACTTTATCTTTTGTTTTCTTTACGTTTCTTTTTGCATCTTTTTCTTCTGGTTAAAATGATTCTGATTCAATTTCTTTAAAGTGCAGTGAATGATCTCTGTGTATCCAAAAGTGCTTTAAGTTTTAAACTTTCCTTAATTCATCATCCTTTAACTAACATTAAGCTTCACAGTTAAAACTATGCAAAACTAAAGAAGCAAAATGTAGACCAAATGTTTTTTTTTTTATTTAAAGTGGAACCTTTTGGCAATTTTTAAACAGACCCCTAATGGTTTGAACACTCACAGTCAGTATCACATATCCAAACGTAGACAGGATTCCACAGCAGAAGCCAACGATGAGTGATCCATAAGGCATGATCATAAATTCAGCTGCTGTGCCCATAGCTACGCCTCCGGCCAGCGTGGCATTCTGAATATGCACCTACATCACAAAAAAACCCGTCCCATACCAGTTCTAGATTTGGCAGCAGAATGGCAGTAAATCATCTTGGGGCAATAATTACTGTCACATGCACTATGTGGCAAGTTACCATGTCCAGTCTGCCCTTCCTGGCACTAAGGCTGGAAATGGCGAAGGCAGTGAGGACGCTGGCAGCCAGGGCCAGGTAGGTGTTGAGGGCGGCACGGTGCTGACCGTCTCCATGTTCGGCGATGGCAGAGTTAAAACTGGGCCAGAACATCCAGAGGAAGAGAGTACCTGAACAACAACAACAACAAAAATCTTTGCAAGTTGTCATTCCTTTCCACCAAAGGTTCCTGGTACACGCTGAGTGTGAGACGTTTCTCAAATGAATGCTCATCATTATAGTACATGAAAAATTCTAATCTCTTTTTCCATGTTTATGCCAGTTGTGTTTGGTTAAGGTTTAGAACTTAACAGGTGTTTGAGTTGTGATCACAACGTTAACTCACCGATCATAGCAAAGACATCAGAGTGGTAGGCAGAACCCAGAAGATGTCTGCTCTGTTGTAAATTTGGTCGATAAAGAACCCAAGATATCACCAGACCAAAATATCCCCCGAATGTGTGAATGGTCATGGAGCCACCGGCGTCTTTAGCCTGTGTCCGAGAAGAAAGAAACGAGCAAATATTTAGAAAGTGCTTTCAACTAAGCCGATGGGAAAGAACAAGTCAGTGTATTACGTAGTGCCGGTCCCAGTCTTGGATAAATGAGGAGGATTATATGGTCTTTTATGAGTTAAGACCTGAGCCAGACAAAGCAAGTTGACTTATGTTGGGGCATTCAGTGTGTGAGACATTGAATAGTTGCATGAGAATAGTTTAACGAAGAATAAAACTAAATAAGATCATTGTAAATCAACAAAGATGCAGCCGAAAGAAGAAGAAGAAGCAGAAGTTTCAGAAAGTGGTTTCATAACCATCATGAACATTATTGCTTGATGGACCTACATGGATGAGATTGAGGATGATGTACTCCTCCACTGCAAACAGAGTAACTCCAAAAAGGGTCATCACCATCAGCTGGACGGGACTGACTTTCCCCAGAACCGCTCCATATGCGATTAGGCAGGAAGCCACACAGAAGTCAGCGTTGATGATACTGGAGGTTGAAAATTTGTGATTTAATACAGAACACTTTTGCACTTCCAACATAGTAGCAGAACCAGTTGAACAAGACCAGATCAGTCAGTTCCTCTCGCTATTTTTCTCGCTCTCTCTCTCTTTCTCTGACAGGTGTGAATGATTTGGCAACTTAAACAATTAATACTCATGGAATGTTGTGAAATCCTCTGATGGAACTGAGACTGAAAGATGCAACAGATCTTTCAAGTTCCTGTAAAATCCCCACAACCGGTTGGTGTTGGAGGCTGAGAAACATGCCGTTACATGGAGAATAAGCTAAACTTTTTTGAAGATCACAATAACACATTCTCACTTTTCCACTCCAATTTTGATTTTGCCATCCACCGGATCCAGAGAGTGGAACCAGCCTTGCATGAGCAGGGCC
The DNA here is from genome assembly GCA_032718565.1 of Distichodus sexfasciatus. Lineage (NCBI taxonomy): Eukaryota > Metazoa > Chordata > Actinopteri > Characiformes > Distichodontidae > Distichodus > Distichodus sexfasciatus. Next base: position 562,057 of record JAVGVS010000233.1, on the reverse strand, counting down.
CACTGGATGCCGAAAGCGGCGATGAGGAAGTTGAAGCCCACGGCTCCGAAACTGTAACGCTTCAGGAAGGTCATGAGGAATCCGAAACCCACAAAGATCATCACATGGACATCCTGGAAACCTGCCCGGATTCAAAGAAGGATCAGAGGGAAAGAGAGAGAGAAGACTTGCAGTAAAACAGGTATCTTCCGGAGAAAATTGAAAAATATGGTTAACTTACAAACGCTAACATGGGTCACTTAAGAAAGTGTAAAAATAAAAGTAAAGACTCCAGCTTTTCTTTTTTAATTAATTAAATGATTTAAGGTCAGAAATCTTTAGCATGTTTGTAGAAGTATAGAATTAAATCAATCAAATGTTTGATTTAATTGCATGATTTGATTGCATCTAAATAAAATAAAAATAAATGTACATGAAAAACAAAATAGATGAATGGCAAATGTATGTATTTTTCTTTATAAGTTCTTTATTTTACAGTTTTATGTTATAAAATAAACATATAGATTTAAAGATGTTCAGAAAGTCATACTATGTACTGTATATATATATTCCTAGAAATTTCGGCATATTTTAATTGCCATTTTAAGTCACAAATTATGCAAACATTTATTTACCATTTTCTATAGCATTCATATATATCAAAATATTTACATATTATAAAATATGTATATTTTATAGATGGATAGATAATTCTTGGGAACAGATCAACATGTACTCACTTGGATATCTAAAGTAGAAGTCATTCTCTGCATGACTGGAAATGTTATTTTTGCGCATATATTCGACCCAGTGTGTGTCCGACTCCTCATTATAACGCACAAAAACTCCAAAGAGGATGATCATCGCAGTTTGCCAGATGAAGCAGACGGCCGGCAGACTGATGCGGATGTTGGTGTCTCCCATCGCGGGTGTGAGTGCTGATCAGAGTGGATGCTGATCTCTATCAGGACCTTATAATTACAGCTGTTGGCTGCAGAGGTATTTATAGAGGATGGGTTAGAGGTGTGTCAGCGCTGGGATGGTGCTCAAGTATTCGTAACACCTTTTACAGATGACATAGCGTGGTCTGTAGAATGAGGCCGTCATTTCTGAACAGTATCTGAATTACAGGAACTGAGACGGCCTACACAGACTGCAGGCTGCTTTCGGCCTTGACCCTCTTTTGTGATTGCTGCAGGTAACGGTGGTCTTGATGGAAGAAAAAAGACAGTTTTGTAAGTATTTCAATATTTCATTTGGGAAAAATAAGCATAGTTATAAACGGCTCTACGGGGAGGGCTAGGGGGGCCTAGACCACCCAATCAGAAGCCTGGGTCATCCACCTGAGGGGAAAAGAGAGATTTTAAGTCAAAATCAAAGTAAACTTGCATGGGTCTTTTATATTTTTTATATATATATATTATTTATTTTTATATTTATATTTATTGTCAAAATATATTTTGACAATAACACAGTAAATATTAGTAAAGTTCTCCAAACCATTTAAATAACACAAGTGGAATTTCGTGATGATGAAAATTTATTACTCAGAAAAATATATTGCTTAAAAATCTATGCATTGCTTCAAATCCTCTACAAAAAGTTAATTTTGTCGTGAATTAAAAAAAGTAAATAGATTAATGATTTTTTTTTTAATCCATTCCTGGACAACAATGTGAATTTATAATTGTCTGATTTTCATGATATATAATGTCAGTAAAAATAGTGTATTCATACACAATTTATCCAAATCCTGAGAAAAATGCACTAAATATTGTGTAATACCTTTTGACACTTCAAATGACACATGAGTATGAAATGCATGAAATGCAATAGTTTCATATTCAAGCATCTCCTCCAGTCCTAACATATTCCCAAAATTTACAATTTACAAACAAACAATGTTTTAATGATTTATCTTTGAACATTTTTCTCAATTCTTGTTAAAACCAATGAACAGAACAAAATACCAACACATCAGGTTAAAGCCCCCCAGGCTGTTTTGCAGAGGATTTCTGCCTTCAGCTCAACGCGTGACGCAAGTGTCCAGAAAATATTCAAGATAAAAGCAAAGCCAACACCCCCTCCAGCAGCAGTGACTGATGGGCTGTGAGTTTTAAGCTGTGAATGATAGCTTAATTTTGAATTTTACTCTCCCACCGAGCTGACACGAGTACATGTGTGGGGGAAAAAAGTGAAAAGTGTTTTTGCCGTATGCACAGCGGGTCTGCACTGCAGTCGTTCAGCACACAGTGATGCTATTTTCTGATATCACCTTTGCTAAATGAGTTGTGTACTGACAAATGTGAGTCTGGAGTTAATCTGTCAAACCAACTAGACAAAATTTATCACCAGGTCCTTAGTGCGTTCAGATTTGCTGTTTGACTTTCAGAAGTGCTAGAGACCTGACACATGGCTAATGATGCAGTTGGAGCAGTGGTGGGGAAGCTACTTTTAATCAGTAGCTTTTTGAGCTACATTTAGCTATTAGCTAAAAGTAGCTAAACTACAAGATACTGATTTAATATAGTAGTTAGCTACATTATAAACTACAGAAAAAAAAATTGCTAACTATATCTAGGCTAATTCACAATCACAGATTCTTACTTCCACTCTATCATTCAACTCCTCCTCACAGCTGCCAAAAGCACCCTGTGACGCAATGAGCATGTCTGGTAGATGCGACTTCTGCCAGTTCAACACCAATCAGAAACACTTGCTAGTTGAAGTACCGGTCCTGGTAATGAGAGTAAAAATAATTTGTATTTTGTAACAGAAGTAGCATTTGCCACGTTATATTTTTATTGGTTAAAAAGTAGTTGATTACTTTAAAACTACTCGTAGTTTGCTACTCACAATGCTAAGTTGCAGTTGTGTCATCTTGTTGGAGTTCCAGCATTAGAGGGAACAAGACAACATATTTTTTCTTCAGAAATCTCGCATACCAACTTGTTTACTTTAAAGTTTCACCCTCCATGTGGCCTGCACCGCCCCGCCTAAAGCTGGTTCCACCCCAGTCCTGCCTGGAAAGTTCCACTCTCAGGATTCTTTGATCAAACGCGGTAGTTGTGGTGTCTGTTGCCATGACTGCTTCTCTCACCCCTGAACATGACTTTTACTTTGTTAAAGAGTGGTTCTGGATCAAATCTTAGTTAAAAACTAAGATGGACTACACTGTTTTATTCAAGTTTATCATTTTTATATAAATGCAAAATAGGTATACAACAATATTACTCATATACATTAAATGTATATCTAATGTTCTTGTTTTGCAATATTATATGTACAAAGACAACAATATTACAATATTTCCCATACTACTATGGGAATCACAAATTAGTAAGTTATTTTAAAGGGTGAGTATTAAAGTTACCTTAAACATACATCAAGTTAGTTAATTGTGCAACTATTAAAGGTGGGATGTTTTGCAACATTTTTGTGCTTTACAGAATAATGCAAGATATTTCAACAAGAAATTTGCTGAACCATTTTAATAGTAGTTATGAAGGAAAATTTTAATTATCCACCTTAAAGTGTAATTCCAAGTGTAACCTCTCAGTAATAGGAATAGGAATTTGTTAAGGTTCACGCCTTATGGATGGTCTTACGATAGTTTAGTGGCGGTTTCTGTTTTTTCTTGTCTGGATGAGTAGAGAAACAGAAGAAACGCAAATGGAAGTTTCCTGTTTCCCAACCTTGTTGAACAGAAAGGAAGAAGTGCTGACGACATCGACCAAGGACCTTTGTGTTGCACCTTGAGAAGTTGTTGATATTGAACATCTGGACAGGATGTGTAGAAGTATAAAACGTTTGCTTTATGAGGAAGAATTGACTCTCTCTTCTCAAAGACACTCACAGAAGGGCATGAGACAGACTTCTACAGATTTTATTTTTGTTACAACTGAGACTCTGATGTTTTGCCCTTACATCTGATTCTGAGTTTAACTGCAGGGCTAAGAGAAAATACACTACAGTAGTTTAGATTTAGCGAATGGCAAGCAATTCTTTTTATTGCAAATTAAAGAAAGAACAAACCCACTGCATATGCAAAGACATGCTATTTGTCCTTCCAACCCTTTGCTGCCAAACGTTGGGTAAATAATATTAAAATGCTGGGAAACACAGAATTTGAAAGTGTTGGTCTGCTGTGAGATCATTTTATTACTGACTGATTTCAGGTTTGGAACTGAGCCCAGAACTAGTCAAAACAAGTCTGCACGAAAACGAGGGAGAGGCTCGTCATTACACACCTTACGCACACAAAGATGGGGCTAAGTAAGAACTGTGTAAATATCAGAATAATCTAGAAAAGAATTCTTACGAGAAACAGAAGGAAAGCAGGTTGGGTCACATCTGGATAAATGGTCTATAAAGACTCGTCTAAATAAACTAAAGCAGTCGTGCTGCTTTACTTGATACAAAACAGCAGCTTTATATTTCAAACCATGATTTTGCAGCTGGATCTATTGATGATTTGATTGATTGATTGATTGATTGATGTAATTGCACACGTTTTTCTAGTTCTAGCTTAGACTTTATAGAGATACTGTTACATTTACCATAACAGTCTCTGAATAAAATTAAGTCAGATCTTATGCATTATTCATCTAACAGACAGTTCCTGAGATCACTGGTGTTTCTTCCTACTTCTTGACTGTTGCTGCAATACTTTGTGAAGTATCATTTTGAATACTGTGATGTAACTAAATTGCACATTATCTTTTTACCTCTCGTTTAGACTTTATTCAAACTATTAGACTGATTCAAACTATTCTTCTATTAAAAAGTATTCAAGGAAACGTCAAAACAGTCCTTACAATAGAAGACAGTCATTAAAACATTTATTAGTTATCTACTGATAAATACAACAATTTGCCTAAAATGCATTAAATAAAAACTAATCACATTCTTAAAACAGAGAACATTAATATAGACCTTTTAAGCATGAGGTTTAAAACGAGCCGTTAGGCACACATTCAGTTGTTAGCAGAATGCCTTTGTACAAAAATACATTTTCAGGTATGAAGGTTAGACCATAATCATAAAAGTAAATCTCAATTTAGTTTGTATAAAACTACTAAGCAAGAAACAACCAATATTAAATATTAAAATCAAACCAAATTTCATGCACATATATATTTGACAGTTTTTTTTTAAGTAACAGCATCTTGGTTTTAATTTAAATTACACAATCAAATGGTTTAAAGGTAAAATTTGAGATTATATTGCATATCAAATATGAATTTAACAAATCAGCAACATCAACAAATCATCAAAGTGGTTTCTTTTTAAAGAGTCCATCACCATCAGGTGTGACCTGCTGCCTTGGAAAAAACATGACATATCTCAGAATGTGAAAGCTTTGATTTTTTCGCGTCGCCTGGTTCTTCACAGCAGCACAGCTATAAAGTTCAGATCAGGCAGTCTTGATAGCCTGCCCACTGGAGAAGTTTGACTCAGACCTTAAAAAAAATACAAAATCAAATTACTTTACTTTTCAACTTTCTTATAGTACTAATTAGAGTTCTTAAATAAATTCATTGCTTTCATAATCTTCCATTTGCTACTCACATGCAAGTAAGTATTCGGGTTCTGGCAGACATGTGCTTGTTGTATTCTGTGAATTGAGGAATAAGCTTTCTTCATCCTCGGCAGCTGCACAGAAAAAATGTACAATAAGAATTTCATTCTGATGAAATTTAAGCATGTGATTCCTACAAATCTGACGCAGGTTAGCCTGACTACCATTAACAATTTATTTGTATATCTTTCAGCATAACGAGACTTGTTACTAACCTCCCAGTAAACTTCATCATCGAAGCAGTTGTCATCCTCTGGATCACCCCAGAGAGGCAACCTCAAGATACAACCTACAAGAAAAGTTTTATTTGTTTAGACATCATCTATGTGACAGCAATTCTCACACTCTTATAGATAAACAGTTGAACTTCAATTAAATTATATTTAATTTGAAATCTAGCAAGCTTGCCACAAGAACTCTGGTGTCTGGTGTCCTGAGGCCATCCAACTGAGCTCTCAGAACATTCACACCTGGTCTCAGGTAGATAATCATCAGAAGACACCAGAGTTTCCTACCCCTGCTCTAGGTGATGGTGGTGCTCGAGTGCAGCGTTTCTCAATCCCAGTCCTCACGCATTCACCGCTTCTGCACGTAATCTCTACGCGGCAATTAGCTTAAATCAGAAAGTGATCAGGCCAGCCGGTCTGAAACTCACCGTAGAGCGGTGGATCGCGAGCACTCAGATTGAAAAACACTGCTCTAGTGGTTAAGAACCTCGCTTCTGGAACAAGAGGTCATAGGTTCGAATCCTAGCTCCAGCACTACCAACACTTGGTACCTCAACAAGACCTTTAACCCCAAGGAAACTTCAAATTATAAATGGAAGTTATGGAGAGACGTCTTCTAAATAATTGCGAATATAGCATTACTAATGGTTGCCATTATTTTAAACAGCTCTATTTATTTTAAAGCATGAAACGTGATATATGCATACATTCGACAAATTAGCTTAAGATTTTATGAATTTTATTTTGGGTGAACATAGGTGAAAGGGCTGCTTACCAACTATTATTCCCACACCAACAATCGCGAAGAGACACAGCCACAGCGAAATTCTGCAGCTGGTAGCTTCCTTGGCGCTCCTGTTGCAGAAGAGTCTAAATTTCAGCTCCAAAGGTGATCACTATTCTAAAACAGGAAAGAAACATGGTTGGCATTTGTTTCTATACCCGCGCACCCAAGTTCTGTAAATTCTTTCAAATTGCCATGTGAGCTAATATTTTATCTCTTTCAAATCTGGACTTTGTTGAAGTTCTTGTAGTAAACTCACCCTTCATGCCCGTAGACAGTCTCAGAGGCAACAGCAGCTGTGATTGCACCAACAACTCCGCCCAAAAAGCCTGGCATTATGTTAGCAGGTTAGATCCCACAGTGTTCTGAATTTTCATAGCATTTTCCAAAGGCTGCATGGACAAGTACATTTGACACATTAGATTAGCCAGCAAGTCGACACAGAAACCAAAAATTGTACGACCGCCCTTTCAACACTCCTATATTTTCAACACCAGGTAGCCAAACCGGGACAGGATTCCCCCGCCAGCAGAAGTCATGATGAGCTTAACGTAAGGCATGATCATATCCTGGCTTTATAAAAAAGCCCATAGCAACGCCTCCAGCCAGAGTGGCATTTTGAATATGCACCTACAAATCATATTACATAATGAAGATAACCAAGAAAATGCACTTTTACTATGCCATGTCATATTCGCTTTTGAAATTCCATTGAAACTGCATTTTTGGTTAATGGAACACATGCATATAAAATATAGCAGCCTTATAGGGTTTAGTATGCAATGCGGTTCAATACAAAGACCATTCTCTATAAAAAATCATTCCAAGCATATAACGTCTATAAAGCTTATTTTACGTTAATTTTTAATTTTTTAAATGCTCGAACAGCAAACTTTTAATTTGCCAGTGACACTACTATGTCCAGCTTGCCCTTTTGTCGAGAGGCTGAGATAGCAAAGCTAGCCAGGACGCTGGGAGCCAGGCCCAGGTAGGTGTTGAGGGCGGCACGATGCTGACCGTCTCCGTGGCTTGCAATGGCAGAGTTGAAACTGGGCCAGAACATCCATACAGAAAGAGTAGCACTCGAAAAAGAGAGGAACTTACAATCCCCACCATCCTAGGAAATTCCACAGAAAATATCATCATTCTACAGGTATAGGTTTGCTCAACTCACCAATCATGGCAAAGACGCTGTGAGTGGTAGATCGAGCCTTGTAGACGTTTGCTTTGGTGCAGCTTCAGTCGGTATAAGATCCACGATATTGTCAGACCAAAATAGCCTCCGAAAGTGTGGATGGTCATGGAGCCACCGGCATCTTTAGCCTGCACAATCATAATTACTAATATACTGTTCTATACATATTAATTTTCAATTAATTTCATTAAATTCCAGGAACAAAGCTTATGCAGAATTTCACTATAGGTCGCACTGCAGGCGTACCATCTGGTAGAACAATGGCAAGCAGATAGACCTACATGAAGTAGACTGAGGATGATGTACTCCTCCACTGAAAACAGTGTAACTCCAAACAGTGTCATCACCATCAGCTGGACAGGGCTGACTTTTCCCAAAACCGCTCCATAAGCGATTAGACATGAGGCCACGCAGAAGTCAGCATTGATGATACTGGAAGTTAAATGTTTGTTTGTTTTAAGGAAGACAGTAATACGGTTCCAAAACACAATTCATTTAGTAAGCAGTACTATAATTGTCATGAAGATCTGATGTTCACCAATACTTTTATTCTTATTACAAAAAGTGTTATACATTTTAATATTATTGAAAAATTATACATTTTTATTTTAAAACATTAACATTTGTATTTTAAAAATATATGTACATTTGTTCTCTGTGTACTAACTTGTGTAAAATTTAGATGGCAATCTGAGCTTATTAGCCTTACAGATTGAAGAATAGTCATGAACTATAAAGCACTGGTGTATATGCTATGTACAGTGCCTTGCAAAAGTATTCATACCCCTTGAACTTTTTTATACATAAAGGACACATTCTTGCAAACCACAAATTAAATGTTTTTCATCAAGATTTTCTGTCATAGACCAACACAAAGTAGCACATAATTGTGAAGTGGCATTTAAATGATACACATGGTTTTCAAAATGTTACAAATAAAAATTCGAAAAGTGTATGGCATTTATATTCCAGCCCCCTGCACTCTGATACCTCTAAATAAAATCCAGTGCAATCAATTGTCTTCAGAAGTCACCTAATTAGATAATAGAGTTCACCTGTGTGTAAGTTAGTTTGATATAAATACATCTGTTCTAGGAAGCCCCAGGTGGTTTGTTAGAGAGCATTAGGTGAACAAACAGCATCATGAAGACCAAGGAACTCACCAGACAGGTCACGGATAAAGTTGTAGATAAGTTTCAATGAAGATAAAAAATCCCAAGCTTTGAACATCTCAAGGAGCACTGTCTAATCCATCATCCGAAAATGGAAAAAGTATGCAAACTCTACCAAGACATGGCCGCCCACCTAAACGGTTGGAGACCAAGCAAGGAGAGCACTGGTCGAGAAGCTTCTAAGAGGCCTAGTGGTCACTTGGCAGAGCTGCAGAACCACAGCTCAGGTGGAGAATCTGTCCACAGGATAACTGTGCGTCGTGTATCACCTGCTGTTCATTTATATGGAAGAGTGGCAAGAAGAACGCCATTGCTGAGCGGTGAGTTTCATGGTAGTTTGCCAGAGCCAAGGGACACAGCAAACATGTGGAAGAAGGCAAAGTTTGGTCAGACGAGACTAAAGGAACTTTGGGGCCTAAATGCAAAGCGCCACGCAGGCGTGAAAAGTAACACTGCTCATCACCTGAACACACCTCCCCACTGTAAAACATGGTGGTGGCAACATCATGCTGAGGGGATGCTTTTCTTCAGCGGGGACAGGGAAGCTGGTCAGAGTTGATAGGAAGATGGATGGAGCTAAATACAGGGCAATCCTGGAGGAAAACCTGTTGGAGGCTGCAAAGATTCCAGGACGGAAGGAGATTTACCTTCCATAAAGACACAATGACCGTAAATATTAAAAGCAAGAGCTAAACGGAATGGTTAGATCAAAGAATATTCATGTGTTAGAATGGCCCAGTCAAAGTCCAGACCTTAAATCCCATTGAGCACCTGAGGTAAAGACTTGAAAAATTGCTGTTCACAGACGCCTCCATCCAATCTGGCTGAGCTGAGCTATTTTGCTACAAAGAATGGGCACAATTTCAGTCTCTAGATGTGCAAAGCTGCTGGTAGAGACATACTCCCAAAAGATCATAGCTTTAAAGGTGGTTTCACAAAGTATTGACGCAGGGGCTGAATACAAATGTATTACACTTTTCTAGATTTTTTTTGGCTTAAAATTTAAAACTATGTTCCATTTTTGTACCACTTCACACTCAATATGTGCTACTTTGTGTTGGTCGATCACAGAAAACTTTCAATAAAAAACACATCTTAAGTGCTTGTGGTTGTGTCAAAATGCAAGTTCAAGTATCTATCCCATGCTTCAGTGCACTGCTTCAACATTGCTGTCTACCAGTGAACACCCACTTTTCCACTCAATTTTGGATCGGCAACATCAACCGTCCAGAGAGAGTGGAACCAGCCTTTGCATGGCAGGCCCACTGACAAAAGCGGCGAGTGAGGAAGTTGAAGCTCCACGGCACCGGTTGCTGTAACGCCTAGAAGGTCATGTGAGGAATCCCAAACTCCACAAAGATCATCACATGGACGTCCTGAAACCCGCGTTCGACAAAAAAGGGGAATAAAAGGGTGGAGATATTTAGAGAAAGACAATAAACTATTTTGTGATGGATGTTGAAATTTGTAAGGTCTATGAGGCGGGAGAAAATATTTCGTCAGACAAGATGCATGTAAGATGCTTTGTTGGTTCGTACAATATAATGTCATCAAGACTGACACTTATTATATAGACTGTAGCAGGGAAGGTTTAATGAGATTACGCAGTGACAGTAATTTTACAGCAGATCTGATGGCTGGAGACATTATTAGTTGTCATTTGACATTAATTGCTCTGCTACATGCGTTGGGGTCACGACTGTGGCTGGATGAGTTTCATGAAATTTAACCAACGTGAGTATCCAAGAAATGAAATTATATTTAGTAGGAATATATAAAATGAATAAATTTAGGAATGTGCATTTTAATGTAGATTTTATTTCACATTTACAGGCTGTATAAATAGGAATGGAAGCATAAAAAAGCATAAATTAGTGCCATCAACTGAATGCAGATTGCATCATTGCAAATTTTTTGAATTTTTAAAAGTCAGCATTTGTTTTAAAATGACAAATTTGACCATTTTCTATTCTATTGTATTGTCTGAACGCAGACCTTAACCAAATATAATTTATTGTTGATATTTAAAAAATATATATATATATGTATATATATATATATATACTCACTGGGATATCTGTAGTAGAAGTCATTCTCAATGTTGCTTGTAATATTTTTCGTCTTCATAGTTTCAGACCAATGTGCGTCTGACTCCTCATTGTATCGCACAAACAGCCCAAAGAGGATGACCATTGCAATCTGCCAGACGAAGCAGACAGCCGGCAGACGGACCTGACGCCGTCTTCGCTGGCCGCATTAGAAGTTTTTGCAGCAGACTGCAAAGCTTCCCATCGTGGGCTGTAAGCTTACGACCGTGCAAGAGTTTTTCCTGGACTCTGTGTGAACAGATGCTGACTAACAGGCACTTTTATAGCCGAATCCTCGGAGGTGTGTCACATCTGGGTACCTGCTTTGAATGACTGATGAAACCTCTTCACAGACCAAGTGTTAGGGATGAAAAACAGCCACATTTTCTGATCAATATCTGGAATGTTCTTTGACTCTCATGTGGTGACACAGTCAGTACTGATCCTAATCCAGCATACCTCATTTAGAAGTGTCCGTAGAATATGGTAAAAAATCTCCATATGTAAAATCAGTAAAAAATCTAGCCCCAAGTTTCATTAACAGTGATTTATATAATCTACGTATAAACCAGAAAGAAAATTTAAGGTTAAATGTTTTATTGCAAAATAACTAAATGTGGACAAAATAAAATTAGACAAATAATTTGATTAACTTTTTGATTTTTTATTTTTCACCAACTTTGCAGTCTGCTAAAGTTTCGCTTAGGTTTCATTAACGTAAATGATAACTGTGTGCAATTTCTGAAAATATTTACACTTTTATCAATGTAGGCACCAAAAATGTCTTATTAAAATATGTACTTGACATGAATTTTCATCACTTCTTTCCTCAGTTTTGTGCTTCAGAGTTGCCATGACTGTTTACACTTTTTATGCATGAATTGTGATTTCACAGATTTTATTTATTTAAATCATAATGACTTCTGATCCAAATACAACTTTTTTGTATTTTAAATACCTGACCACACAACTGGCAATGAAACATGAAAGTCATGATTATGATGAAGCTTTTTGGCTCTTTTGCACCCAAAAAGCCTAAAAGGGTCATAAAGATGATCATTTTTATTCATATCACAGTCATTATTTCACTCATTATCATTGCCCCGGTTTCACATTCAGCAACAGCATAAACCAATTTTAAATTGGTATCTTAATGTTAGGCTTACTTGCGATAAACGATCTCAACATGAAATATTAATTAAATTATCTTCGCTGAATGGGGAAGCGCACTTTGTTCTCACGAAACATGTCACTGCTTTTTATAAATTTATATTCATAGTGCCAACAAAAAATTGCATTGTCGTTTATGTTACTCTGATCATAAAAAGTAAGAAATTGAGTTTCTAAACTCCACAACCTTTAAAGTTCATCAGACCTTGGTTTTTAAGATTTTACCAGCACATGTGTCTCATCACTTAAAATAGAAAATAACTGGTTTCATATTAGATTTTAGTATAACCTTAGCAAAGTAGTTTATTCCAAGTGTACCACAGGTATACTTATTATATACTAAAACCGAGGCAGCATACTAGTTTTATTTTTTACATACTATATTTTATATGCTTAAGAATAGTATAGTATATACTTGACTTGCACTGATAATTATAAAGAAAAATGTATTTATGTTCAAAAGTGTTACTTTTTGTAATCTTTAAATGTTCCAATTTAGTCCAAGAAGTATTAATTAGTGATACTCTCTAGTACACTCATACAGTACATGGTATGGTATACGGTTCAGAAAGACTCTGTATACTTTATAATGTGATACACTAAGCATGCTTAATAAAATGAACTTCAAGTATACTGCTTTTTGCTAAGGGAAACTATAAATATCCAGCACACACTTGTCATTATAGCAGACTGGTCACAGTGCGTCATGTCATTTAGCTTGACCCAGCGCAACTAACATGCTGTGCTTTCAAAGGCCGCCGCACTCCAGTAGATGACAGAAGTCTTATGTGAATGCATTTGCTCACACCTCACACCTCAGAGACGGCTCACAGGTTCCTAAGAGTCTGTCTCTAAGAGTCCGTCACACATCAAAGCTTTTGGGGAATATGAACTCGCCATTACATAAAGGGCCATTGTCTCTCATGTGTGCTTGAAACCGCAATGCAATGCAATGTGCTCACATGTTTTCCTCATGAAGGAATTTTCTTTCCTTAAGAGTATTTTATTCCATACATTACTGGCCAAATATGTACGGTAATCTATTTTAAATAAAGGGCTGAAAATGTCTTTGAAAAAATAATTTATAAGAATAATGGTGAAAAATCAGTGGAATTACAACAAATGTCGAGGAAGAATTAGTTTAAATGGAACCCAGCAGTGCAAAAGCGGTGTGTGTGTGTGACTTCAACTTGTATGTGCTCTCACATGATGGCCCCTATTGCCTTACTGAAGGCTTGTGTGTATGACTGACATGAGGTGTGTCACTGTCAGTGGATTTCAGATAAATGAGCACGTGAAATCTTGTTGAAAGTTCTTCCCCTGCCAAAAAGTATATGGATGTCGGTGCGGGTCACAGCAGATCCTTATCGGCAGCATTCCATTAATGCAGCAGTCACATGGTCACACGTGTCTGGAGCGTGCACGCTGCATTCCAGCATAACTGCATGATTTCTTATATAATGAATTCACAAGTCAGACTCAGAATTCTGGACAAAATAGTCTTGGCCAACTCCCCATTTAACCTCCTCGTGATAAGCGTATCTTGTGTCATACTAGTAGCTTTCAGCTGTTCTTCATTTCTCATCTCATTATTGTTTTCTTTTTTACCATTGCACAGCTCAGCAGCCAATCAGAATGCATGAAAGGCATCACACCTCCTAACCTCCTCTCATCCTATACACACTTCTACCAGCCAAGTCCATCAGTTGCCATGGATAAGAGATTTCTGCAGAGTGTATTTTCACATTTAGAGTGATCTTATGGAAGACACTTTCTTCTTTACCTTCACCCGAACACCTTTTTTATTTTAAATTAGGCCACCATTTTTAGTTTTGCAGCAAATTACAAGGTTGGCAGTTTTACTCATTATAAAATGTGCCATCACTGCCTGTGGAGATTATAACTACCCAACGTTCATCATTTACACACATTCTGCAGAAAGTCAAAGATTCAGTCGTTGAAAAGTGCGCAAATTGAGAACCCAAATCCATGCAATGTGGAATAAGTTACATGCATATAGAACTTCATCAAACTTTTTTTTTCTCACCTTTCCTGATTGCACAGTTTGGCTACACCTCTGTTTTAGCCAATTAAGAGAAAAAGGATTTCAGACAGGCAGAATTACAGCACCTATAGACAGAGACCTGCAGCAAGAGCTGGGGTTCACAACAGTGCAGCTTAACCTAGTCTAATTGATGTGCAGTCCTGTTCAAAAGTCTTAAGCCACATCTAATTTCTATGTATTTTGCCAGGAAAATAAGATAACACGAATAATGATTCATTGCAGCATGTTAATAATACCTCAAATAAGTCAGGAATCTTGGAAGAAAATAATTAGAACAGGAAGTGCCTCAAAACGCCTGAAAGCCTGGAAATTATAATAAAATGTGATACGTTTTTTATATACCACTATGCTGCTTAGGCTACGTATTAAGAACATCTAAACACCCAGTTTGTGACCCTGTGATTATAGACATGTTTGTACATGTCTGATTCTTCAGATTATAAATCTAAATCTAAACCTGCCTTTTGCCCAACCATGTGTGAAATATTAAGTATAATTAAAAATTACTCTGGCATTTAATTCTGCATTAATCACCTTTGTTGCATCATTCGTCATGATGCAAAACCATCATCACAGTAGTGACAACAGATCAAAGCAATGATTTAGAGAGAGACAAAGGATTATAATTTGCAACAGATTAATAATGTGGTTAGGGGTTGATAAATAGATGTTTGTTTTATATCATGTTTCTTGATTTAATTCCAAAACACAAGGTTAAAGTAATGGAAGGTTGGGATGGAATGAGCCCTTGTGGAGGGCTGGCCCTTAACGCAGAGGCGAGACTGACATGGCAGAAAGGAATCTGAGATTATCGGATGTCTGACAGGTGATTGTGATTTGGAGACATGAGCTGAATCTGACAGCTAGCAGACGGCAAAGACACTGAAGATGATCCGCTGGTGTGGTGGTGATACGGGTCCTAATCATATATGATTCGCAGCCAGACAGATTCGTACACACCATGTGAGGTGTGCGTTCTGCATGTTGGCTGATTTCAATGATACATTTTAGGAGACTTTTCATAATTCCTACCTAGTCTTAGGTAATTGAAATAGTGGCAGAGAAAATGGCATAATCCTATTATTTTAATATGAAACAGGATGAATGTTCAGGAAAAAAAAAAAAACATTGCACACCAAAATAAAAAGGTAAGAATGTGCTGTGGTTTTAACTGCTTTTATTATCACTGCTCATGCTGCTCTTGCCGTTATTTGACGCTGCTTCATTCTGTTAAGCAGCCAAGTATCCATACCTTCAAATGTAATGATTTCATTCTTGTTTCATGTTGCACTCTTGCATTAATCTCTAAGGTGAATGTGTATTCTGGGCCAGTATATTGATGCTTTCAGATGCAGCATACAATAGGAAGATTGTATTGATAACGTGAAAAAACATCTTGGTTTCGGAAGGAACTCTGAAATGCTGCATAGCCTAAAGAAAACAACAAAGAAAAGAAAAATAAAAAGTAAAACCAATAAAACCTGACCTGTCTGTTTGACACAGTTTATATAAACATTTGTCAATGCTGTTTATTATATGCTAGATCACAACACCACCACCAATCCTATAGGTCAGAAACAATTATATTCAGAATACTAACAATCCCACAATATAGAAACAAAAAAATATAAGGAATCAACAAGAAATTTAAGGTTATGAACGGAAGAAACAGAGCTAAAAGAAGGATACTGTCACCATAACGGTCACGAACGAAGTGACAGCGGTCTCTATCGTCCGGTTTTGTGGCTTTTGGCTGTTGACGGGATGCATGGTAAATGCAAACTTTTGAAGACGTTAGAGAAGTAAGTAAAATGTTTTACTAGATTTTTTAGTGCCCTGCATAGTTGGGTCCTAGGTTACATTCGCCGTCCAATCAATAAACGCCAGCGTAAACGCGAACAACTCCAGGCTAAGGTCGCAAATGATGACGCGATAGGGCCATATATTTAAAAAACAAATAAAACGACGCTGGGATGGTGGGGAAACGTTTGAGAAAAGTCCAAATTTGAGACAATATATATCAAGTGAAAAACCTGTGGATATTCTCTCTTGACATTAAAGTCATAAAATTTACATAAATAAAGCCCCAAATTTCGTAGATTAAAGACGTAAATTTACAGAAAAACCTTTAGATTCTCTGACATTGTAAACTTGCTGTGGTACAAAAAGAGGCAGGAAGCTTTTATATCGCATTTACATAGCCATAATTAACGGTAATCTTCTGGCGCTAACATGTTCTTACTAGTCAGATCCTTAAGTCAAATTGTATGTGACTAGCTACTTTGATTTCCATAAGAAGAGAGGGTTATATGGGTGTAAATTGCATCAAGTACGAGTAAAATTACACACTTGAAAAACTACTACAAAAAAGTGTTCTAAATCCATTTAATTACAGTAATCTGAGATTAATCATATCAACCCTTAGAGCACCAATAATTACATACATTATTTTTAAATCACACGTTCTTAATATCTTATATTGTAGTTATTTCAGGGTGACCAGATCACTTTCGTGAACCTAAAAATTCATACCGTCAGCTTTGTGAATTGTCCGTGAGCCAAAATGTGGGCCTACAGGATCGTCACCATCTTCACATCTCCATGTTCTTTTAATAATTTAAATCAAATAATTTAATGATGGTCTCAAACCACTGGCAGTCAAGAGATTCTGGATGAATCTAAAGCTGTCTAGGCCGGGAGTCAAGCTAGCAGTCCTGATTCCTGATATCCAAGCAAAAGTATGAAATCCAAAGAATTGACCCCAGTCAAGATCCAAAATCATCATAACATTATAAAACTAAATTACCACCATAAATATTCAAATGAGAATACAGTATGTGATGCTCCCTCATGACTATAAAATTTGTAACCATATTTTTACAACCCAGTGCAGTAGTTTTCAATTAGCTACGAAATTTTAAATATATAAAGTAAATTTGACAGTGGTGTTAGAATAGAAACATATCTAAAGATTTAAAAGTTATTTGCTTCAAAGTATATTAAAGCACAAGAATAACATAGTAGTGAAAGGTAAACTTGTTCAGTCTAGTATTGTTCGCTAATATTTCATTAGGGCTATTGCTTATATTAAATAAAATTAAAGTTCGTTGGATTTCATTTTTCTAGTATGAAAAACACCCCCTATACAACAGTTATATAGGAATCAGTTTTAACAATGTTATATAAAATAGCATGAATTATGATTACAATATAGTATAGTATTAGAAAATGAATTAACCGTAAACGTCGTATCTATATCATTCACACACACACACACATATATATATATATATATATATATATATATATATATATATATATATATATATATATATAATTTTAGCTAAAATCGCTTGCCCAAGCGGCGTCTTTTTTCACAAATTTAAATCTGTTTACCTCTAATGTTTACCAGCAGAGCAGTATGGAGTGGAGAGACATGGCATCATATTATTGGCAGTTACATTGTTGAGTAGGATTTGAGAGAACGCAGTGCTCTATATAGACGATCAGGCATTTTGATTTACCATGAGTATGCCACTGATGGCGACTTACATATCCGCAGACAAATTGTGTGTGGGTAAATGAGTCTGGAGAGGTTGTGTGAATGATGATGGCACATTTTGGACGCAAACATGCAGGCAGAACGTTGAACAGAGATTTGTTTCATTTATTTCTAATTCCTGATATTTTAATAGCATCCTGAACACCACACTGCCAGAGAGATTGTCACCCCATTCCAAAACGAATTGTTGTGCAGCGAACCGACTAAATGCCATGATCTTACCACACCACAAGGCTATATAGGCAAAAGTCAGTGTCAAGTCAAGGCTGCAAGTCAGCAACTGTGAATCAGCCCAATTTGTAAGATATATATATAGGCACCATGGCTCCAGTTTTACAGAGTACACAGAACAAAAATGCAGATATAATATGCATATATCAATAGATTATAAACTATAAACTAACGGTAGAAAAAGAAAATGTGCAATTTAGTTACATGAAGTGTTCAATGCAGCAGAAGTCTTTTGCATTAAATTCTATACAAGATTCAAAAGCATTTCAATATAAAACATTTTATGTTATATACTTATAATGAGTCTATAAGAAAAACAGAAAGAAGATGCAAACTTTATAAGATCACAATATGTGCAAATATTAAAATTATCCATTTAAGATATTTAACTGTTCTTAATGAGTGTCAAACATCTATTTTACTTCATTTAATTTTTTTAAGTGTGTTATACAATTCTTATTCTACCAAGTGTTTTTCATAAATTTGTTCTTAAGAAAGCTAAAACATTGAAATAATATATTGTTATATAACTGTAGAACTGAAGAAAACCCAGTAATGTTTTTTTTCACAAATGTATGCAATAGCATTTGTTATATTTGTATAATTTCTTTATTATTTAGCAACAAGTAATTTATGAAAGTAGAGTAAGTGGGTTTAAGAACATATTTCTTCTTCAAGAATGTTTACATGAGTGGTCATTGTTTGACTCCATCACTCGGTCACATGTAATCTAGTATTGGTACTTTGTAAGCTCCCTGCTAAAAGGCTTCTGAAATAGCTACAGGCTTTTAATGTCCACAAATTTAAAAGTTGATTTAAGTTGAGTTTATTTGAATAATTTCGCTTTTTTTGCTAAAAAAAGGGTCAGTTACAAAGCTACAAAGTTGATCTTATCTAAGATGTGCTGTCAGACTTCAGATTAAGCGTATAAATTAAACAGATTTAGTTTGTAATCATACATCATGTTTAGCCTCAAAAGGTCTTGCAATTAAAAAAAGTCAAAGTTTAATGTTGAAAGTTTAATGTTAATGCTTAATTGTGTAAAATAACATTAATAATGGTAATTTAGAGAATGTCAAATATGTGAGAGAGGTGGTTTAAGTGTTAAAACACAGTGAACTCTATATATAAATATGTTGTGATTCCCCATCATTGTCTTCTCATCGCTGCCCTGATTAATGAAGGTGAATAAGGGCGTTGTGCTTTGAGCAGTGCCAGCAGTATTGAATCACACCCTGTGGTTGAAGTGTGGTAAATGATGATTCACCAGTAGCAAATCCAGAAAGAAACAGGAGCAGTACATGAACTTTTGCACTGTTAACCAATCAGTACTAAGGTTGCAGGAAGGCTTATTCCAGAAGCAGCCAGAATTTTAAATCAGGAGTACCTGTTATGCCATTTGAACACGCCAGCAGCAGCAGTGTGACAGGGTGCTGAGTGACATGAGCGTGTGTCCTTCCTCACAGCTTTAACTTACAACAGATCTGCATTCTGTCTTGGACGCACAGATATCATAGATTTAAGATAAATCTATACAGACAGAGACGAATACATATTTAACATGATTCCTCTGTTGCTATACAGACATCAGTCCGTTGTTTTTACATTTTAGTAGAGGTGGCAGACACTTTATCAACCTGGAATACCAAAAACATTTGTACTTTTATTTTGGAGCCTTCGGAGAAAATAATTAACTATTCTCAATGAAGCTTTGCATATTTGGTTTAGATAATGCTACATTGGTTTCCAATTTAAATAAGTTTTGTATACACAGGTTTAAAATTGTTATTAATTATTTCTCATATGCCCTTTTTAAGGGTTTGCAACATATGCATCATGTTTTGAAAGTTTTAAGAGCGAAATATTTCATGAAATTTTGCACAAAAATGTTGAAAGCCTTTTGGTACATAAGGCTCAGGTCTAATAAAGTGCATTTATGATTTTGTAAAACAATTGAAGAAACATATGTAAAAAGTCAATGAGTGGCGTGATACAAACGCAGTACTGTTTGTTTGTTTTAAGGAGACAGGATATGAACACACTAGGAAAAACACGAATAACATTGTAAAATACATAAAATAATCATCATGAGCAAGATTATTTGACCAGCAGTTCTGGATGGTTTCGACATCAAGCCCAGCCCTTACGCCAGGCAAGGTGAGCCATGTGAAGGTTACAAGATGAAGGGTCAAGAAGGCGATAAAGGCTGTGTTTAAGCTGCTGTTCATTTTTTCAGAGAGGATCAGCGGGAACACGTCTCGACGCAGCAGAGGTCACACAGCGGCTGAGTGAGAACGGCACATCTCCACGAGCTCCAGACGTTCACAGACCGGCGACAGGACCGGAGAGATGAGTGACACGCAGCTCACAGAAGAGCAGAGCGATGCAGACACACATGCTGCTTGGCGAGAGGGTTTCCAAGGCCATCGCCACCACGCCGCTGCACACGACCGCACCACTAGACCAGCCTCAAGCAGCATTTATCACAGTAGATTTGACAGTATTGGGCTTCATTTGCTAAAAAAAAAAAGTTTGACAACAAGGATGAGTTTCCAAAAGTCCTGCGGATTTACATTGAACGTGAACTAAGTTAGATCTGAATCAAAGCTGTATGTGAATATGAACAAATGAAGCAAGAATTAGACATTGCAGGTGAATTGTTTGCTTGTTTTGGGTGAAAAGAAGCATTAAATTATAAATAAAAAAATTAAGTGGGTACAAAGGTTTGCAGAAAAGCACAAATTATCACAGTAATGTTTACACTATCATTTCCAGAGCAAATTCATATATTAGACATTTTAATCTGATTAATCACATGTACATTTTCCAGTGATGCACGAAGAATGTAATTGTAAAGCAGGACGGACGTTAACCAAAAGTATACACTGGAAAAGGCAGATTTATTGAAATAAAGTCCAACATGCAATTCAACACAAATTGAGTGTGTGCTCTTGGTGTTGGCTATTGCCTAAAGTCATTCCTCAGCCATGCCTCCTGTAGAAGTCTTGGTGATCAGACTCGTCCTCAAGGACCTCAAGTTGAATAAAGGTTCGATATAATTACTTTAAATGAACAGTGTTCGATGAGGTTTATTAAAAACTCTGGACACAAGTTCAACAGACATGAAAGTACATTAAAATAATTTTAAATGATGACTTTAAATGATAACTTTTGATATTCATGAGATTACTTCATTAACTATTTAAACTCAAATATGATATTTAATTTTACAATACTTTTAAGTCTTTAAGATGCCGATTCATGAGTATACGTATTTTTCTAGGCACCAATATATTGTATAATTTATAATGTTATTTGCCTAATAAAACATATAACTTATATATGGTGTAAACTACTAAGATTTCTGATTAGGTTTTTAAATAATATTGTGTTATTTCAGACGTTTTATCCTGTCATAACAATCAATGTCCTGTCAACACATTGTGATAAAGGTGCTTTTTCTGCAAATATGTAAAATCTTTGTTCCCATTTTATTTTTTAAACTGTTTTTTAAATGTTCAAGTTAAAGCTTCTTTTTTCCTCAAACAGGGAAACATTCCTCTGCAATGTCTAATTCTTGCTTTGTGTTTTAGATACAGGTTTGATTCATATAGTTCATGTCTGTGTTTATATTTTGGAAACTAAACCTTGGTGTCAAAACTTTCGTATTGCAAATGAATAAAGTTTAAACAGCTGTAAAGCAAATTTAATATTTATTCAGATGCAAATTCATGCAGTTTAGACAGGTCAGTGACAGACATGGCATGATCCCTTATGTCCCATACGCATTTCAATGTTGTAATTCCGGATTCTTGGTAGGATATTACTACAAAATCGATACCGATCCGGCATTCTTTTTAAAAACAGAAAAAATTAATTATTCTGTTATACTTAAGGAAATGGCTTCAATTTAAATACTGTTTTCCAAATCCAAAACAATGTAATAATTATAACACCATATGTCTATGCCACATTATTTTGTATTGGCAACAATATCCAAAAATTACTCAAGTTAAACATTATTGTGCTAGGTAATTTAGTGATTTGTCCCTACCCCAAGTAAGCGCTAAAACCACAGCAGGTTCATGAAGAGGACGGAGGCTGGTGTTGTTATGAAAATTAAACAGTATAACCCACGTGATTTGGTTGTTAGTCAGTGTCGCGTTGCTTGTCTCTGCTCATTGCCTATATCAATATGCAATGCACTTCAATGCGGAATGCTCTAACAATAAACCAGTTTTCACCGCAGCTTACACTTCCCCACTGACTTCCCAGATCCAGCTATTTTGAGTCGTTATCGGACCGATATCAGAACCACGTATCAGATCGGTGCCGTCTCTAGTCAATGACAAACCTGTAGGCTGTAGTGGCTAAAGGCTATACTAGAGGCTAT
The DNA here is from genome assembly GCA_032718565.1 of Distichodus sexfasciatus. Classification (NCBI taxonomy): domain Eukaryota; kingdom Metazoa; phylum Chordata; class Actinopteri; order Characiformes; family Distichodontidae; genus Distichodus; species Distichodus sexfasciatus. Next base: position 539,611 of record JAVGVS010000233.1, on the reverse strand, counting down.
AAGGGCTCTTGACCTCTAATTACTCAACATGCCTATAGGTCTTTTACAAAGGAGAGGTTCCAGTTCCACCCTCTAGGAGAGAGAAGTCGCGCATGGTGTCTTTTAGGCTGTGTATCGAAAGCAACATATTTAAATATAAAATATTATTTAATGACAGCACTTACAAGGAAACCATGGTGGGTCTCTTTACATGTTAAATCTTTACCTGCTGACTCACAGTGAGAGGGAGGAGACCTGTGAAATAGCGTTGTGAGTCATTTGTCATTTCTATTCAACTCTTACCACACGCTAACTGCAACCTGATGCCAGCCATAAGTGACTGAGCTGATGAGGATGACAGCTCAGTTACACACTCAAGAGATAAGACACACTTCAGGATTAAAAACTAAATGCAGAGTCTATCTATATTTTACATTGATTTTTATTAATAAACTCAATAATAAATGTAACCATGTTATGAAATTGCACAGCAAAGTTTGCAGTTTAAATAGGCAATAAAAAGTCAAAATATCCATTGTAAAATGTTTAGGAAAAATAAAATTTACAGATCCTGAATATATATATATATATATAGCAGTACTGGTATATATATATATATGTGTGTGTGTGTGTATAATGGGCATACAAAGCTGTAACTCTGTTCAATTTTTTAAGAGGGACGTTTCTAAAATGACGTCAAATAAAAGTGACACAGTGTGTAAACTGCCTCCAAGAAAGCATGAGTCGCAATGTAACCCAGATACAAAGACATCAAGAAATGAGAGACTCAGAGGTCAAAATGCAGTCCTCAGTAATCTCATCCTACTGTGATTTACTCTCCCATTGCAATTCCTAAACAAAAATGAACTGAATCTGATTTAGTAACTTCAAATCATTGTGACTAATCTGGTTAGAGTAAAATTATTATGCATGAAAAGATTTTTGTTTGTATCAAAAAGAAAGACCACTATTTTATATTTGTGTAATTGGGGCAGTTATTAGGGAGTTCTATTTCTGGAAGGTCAATGGGTTCGAATCCAAGGATCGGTCAAGTTACCACTGAGGCACTCATGAGCAAGGCTGTCCATGTCAGCTGCCCACTGCTCTTTCAAGGATGGGAGAAATGTAGCGGTCACATTTTGTTGTGGGTATCAGGTAAGCAGTGCTGTGTTCACAACGACAGACATTTAGTCAGTGATTTAAAGATGAATCAATAAGAAATGTCGACAGATTTTTCCACTGTTACATCACAATTTAATTCTTAATCATTTCTAATCTACAATATCCTTGCGAAACCCTGAAAATAGTAAAAATACTGTCTGGAGTAAAGTGTTGATGTGGATCGATTTAGTGACGTCAAAATTATTTCACACTTGGGACAGTGGCAGATGACACATAATTATTCTAATTTACTACAAATGTTATTATTCATTAAGTTAAAGTTGTCCTGTACAGAGAAGATGGAAAATATTGTTGCTTGTGAAAACTGTAAATTCACAAGGTATTGTAGCCGCACTTTAGCATGGGTTGCAATTAATAACTTACTAGATTTAATTCAATTAACAGTGAAAGAATTTTGAAAATCGATCAACAGTTACCAAGCTGAGCAAAGGTAAGTAAGTGATTGTTTGTCATTGTGAACACAGCACAGCAAAATGTGACCTCTGCATTTTGGGGGCGATATGCCGGAGCCTCACCTCGCTCCACCTCATCCCGGGTCTGCTGGTTGTTCATGCTGGTGTACGGCGTCACGCCTCTGGAGAAGGTTTCCCACAGCAACACGCCGAAACTCCACACGTCGCTCTCGCTGGTGTAGCGCCCTGAAACAGCAGCCAGAGGGCAGCATCGAGTTACACACCAACATGTTCCAGCGTGCAAAAATCCACATTCTCTAATATGATGAGCGGAATCCGCTCTCCCAACCGATCTTACTGATGAGACGTTAACAAACTCCAAAACGTCCCGGTGAGCCGACCAGCTGCTGCTGATCGCTCGGTCCATCTATTATCCTCCACTTTGGTGGCAAATGTTACCAATCAAGAGTCTATTCACATTTATATCACTGAGTGGAAACTGATTTCCAGAGCATAATATCTTTACATTTTTACACTTTAGCCAGGATCCACGCCAGGGACGACACTTTTTATCCACTTTTATAAAGAGTTCACTTCTTCTGTGGCTCTGACTCGTTTGGTTCCTAAATTAAAAGACTCGTTCAGTGAAACTCAGATCCTTTCTAGGAGCTTGAAAGGCAAATTCTGTCCAAACTCAACCAGACATTTAAATGTAACAAACAATCTTCGCTTATAATAAAAATAGTGATGTCTATCCTTGTTTTCATTTGGATCGACGATGGAATAGATTTCGAGCCCAACAGAATGAGTCAGAAGTTGGTAAATGATTTATTTAGATACGGGCCGATTTATGTTGAAAAACATCACAAAAATAGCTTATTTTTTTGGAGACCAGATTAATTTGAAGACCTTTTTTTCATACAAGCAACTGCAAGAAAAATCGATATTTTGATGTTTGTCAACATAATCGGTTCAGATCTAAATAAACAGAACGCCGACTTCCGACTCATTACGGCAGACCGGGTCACAAATCGTTGTATGTCAGTCATTTTATCCCTATTTATTAATCTAAAATTCTGTTTCCTGTTCTTGTCTTTACTATTTTATACTGCAGTCATTTTGCTATTTATAATTTTTTCTTCTGCTTTTTAATGCACATAAAGTTCACTGAATGACTACAAGTTGTTTCATAAACTAGTTATATTTCCACAAGAAAATGCCAGTGTGGTGCTCAAGTTTTGTAGCTGTGATGTAATAACTGGCTGAGTAGAGAAAGACTTGATTAAAAATGCATGAAGTGAATATGGAAAAGAAATAAGGATGACAAAAAGGAAGAAAAAGACGCCGAAACCAATTGAGACGTAGGTTCAGTGGAGGGTCTGAGGCTACAAGAACTGTGGTTGGACGTCGTAGAAACAGGTGAAGGGAAATCGCCCCAACCTATGTATTCTTAAAGGAGAAAACAAACAGGTTTCTATGGGAAAATAAGCATAGAGAAAAGGAGAAGGACAGCATTTGAGTGTGGGTCATACAGTTACAGATATGCTGGAAAGGCCAAAATTCTGAGCTACGTTAATCTATGTGGGGTTTTGTGCACAAAACTGTAGGAGGGAGAAGTAGTCCAAAACGTAGAATAAAATCGATAACACCAGGACGGCGCACTGCACAAGCATAACAAGTCTGCCTTCTAATTCCTGTGTTATTACACTTTACGGGTTAAGGTAGCCCAAGCTGATGTGCTTCTACCGTAGTTGAGAGCTTCCGGCGCCGTCCACTTCACCGGGATCTGTTTCATGCCGCCAGTGGCAGAATAAACTCCGTCCTGCTCCTGACGCGACATGCCAAAATCACTGATTTTCACCACGCTGTGCCTCCCCAACCAGACAGTTCCTCGCAGCCAAATCCCTGAGCAAGAAAGAGGGAGAAAAACAGAGATGCAGATTTTGTCCGTATTAGAAGAAGAGTTTCTCTCGGGGTAGTTCTCCCTGCCTGACAGCTCGGGCGATTGATTATAGATTCCTGGTCAAATGATACCATCGATGCTGTTGCAGTCTGTAGCGTAGTTTCTAATTAAAGTCCACAGAGAGGCACTCATTGATAAAAAAAATTCCAGCTTAATAGCTGGTAATATTTATACAGTATAAACCTTGGGTAAATCCATGAGCAACACCAAGCACAAAAACAACTGTTCATTAATCATAATCGAGGTAAAATGCTCAATTCATCGTGATATTGATTTGAGGTGATATCGCCCAGCCCTGCTGACAGCATCTATGAGGAGCAGCAGCAGCAGCAGCAGCAGTAGCCGTGTGAAGTCTCATCCCTGTTGAGCCTATTATCCTCCATCTCCAAAACTCCAAGAGAGCCACCAAACCTTCCTGCTCTTCGGTTTAAAAAAAGAGAGTTCTCCACCTCCACTTTAATTGGCCTTTTGCCCCACTATCTGGACGTGTTTTTTCAGCTGCACCGTGAAATGAAGGTATCGACCCGGCGGTGAGAATCGATCGGGCGATTTACACTCGCCGTTATTTTCTTCCTAAGTGTTTTCTCATCATCCGTCTGACCCGTGCCGGCCCTCTCACCGGTGAATGCATTTCTTGCTCTCCAGGTATTCCATTCCTGAAGCCACGTTCTCCGCCATCTTGATCAGCATCTTCGGCTGCAGGTTGTGACTCTCGGAGCGCAGGAAGGACAGGAAATCTCCACCTGAGAGCAAAAACATTGATGTGAGGGGGGGTCACTTCTAGCTGCAGGTTCTCTCAGAAATAAATATCCATTTAAAGTAACTACACATACCACAAATACAAAATTTAATTTATAGGGACGCACAATATGGGAATCAGAGTTGAGCTGCAGGAAATAATTCTATTGAAATATTCAGTAAATATAAGCATCAGTCCGATGCTGATGACTTTAAAAGTAAGCAACTATTTGATGATTCTGAATATGATTTTGATATCATCGTGCATCCCTAAAAATTTATTCTTTATATTTTATGTTCACTACCGTAAAATAGTTTCCTCAAGTAGTTGTACATTCTTACCCGGAAACAGATTTT